>CM076574.1:125420678-125824355 GCA_034641835.2 Pinus albicaulis | reverse complement strand
CCTTGTGTTGCCTATGGTTTTGTCCAAGCAGGCCTGGAGTTAAATGACCTCTGGCCTGATCTATAGATGGAATCAGATGGTTTTCCATCCTTCATTCTCATCCCTTAGTGTTCCATCCCACCAATCAGTCTTTGAGATCCAAATGCTCTAGATGACTAGCCCAATTGAAGCTTACACATTGAACATAAGTAAATCCTTTCTTGACTCCATTGCCCAATGGCCTTGATGTTCCCTAAGTTATCTATTCTTGCCTAGCTTCCTTCTTTACCCATCCTTGTCTTATGATGAAACCTTCCTTCCTGATTCTCAACAACCAAACTCAAACAATCAAACAAACAACCTTGAGCCTATAACTAGCCTAAAATCACAATTGAGAACTTCAAAGACATATATCCTTTGACAATCATAGAGAGATCCCTCTCTGGACCTAGGAGGGCTAGATACTAAGGTCTGAAAGTGGTTCTATGTTGTCTCATCTTTTGGTCTCTATCAACCTGGCCAAAACATGGGAACTCCAACAGCATCAACACTACTAGAGGAGTCTTTGACAAGGAGCATGTCAAAGAATAGAGCTTTGTATTGATAGGAGCCTATTTACATGAGCTCACAATGCTGTCACTTTGGAGCAGGGACTTATGGATTGAGTGTCCCCAGGATCACTTCACATTGGATGCATTTGGTGAACAAAGAGAAGGTGAAAATGATGAGGTAGTGGATGGAGACATATATTACTATGACATATTCTTCTTGACTTGGCCTTCCAAGCATGAGGAGAAGGATCTTCTTGCAGCACATGGTTCATTCCTCTTCATAGCATGCCAAAAAGCTATGGAGGACTCACTCATGGATCCATGCATCATCTTACTTCTGGTGTATGGTAAGAAATCTATTTTTACATTTATTGATTTGAATATTCTTACCATTACTATGCAGTGCATTGCTCCACAAGGGGGCAAGCTTTTCACATTTCTCCATGATGAATGTTGGGCCAAACTATATGATGGAGGCAGCCATATTTTATGTGGCCTTGGGCAAATTTTTTCTCATTACATGTATGTTTAGTTGTTATATCCCACTATTTTACATATGATGACATACATGATTAAATATGTATCAAGAAACATTTTTCCTTATAATTTTCTGAAGCAGCAGTTGGTAAAAATGTGTTGTACATACTTAGGAGATTGTTGGTATCTTCAAGCACCATATGAAGCCATCAGTACCTCCTTCATTCTTGCACTTATCATGACTTCATTTGCTGATATTCTTTCTATTCTTGTTGAGATCATGATTGGGATATTGACACATGAGTTGGATGTGTCCTTGAGGGAAGAAGATTCCCACATTTTCTATTTTTCATGTTCTAATGGGAGCATGAGAAGAGATATGGCCACCACAGCCACATATTTGTTCTCTTGTGGGGTGGACCATGAGTTTGATAGCCATACATTGTATAGCCATGGGCAAGTGTTTAGTTATGTAGTGTTGACACATTCAAACATTTACTATTCATTAGTAGATGTGACGATTTCTATATATTACTTGCCATGCTATTTTTTGAAGTTGCAGTGGATGAGACTGCACTGTGTCCTCTTGAGAAATTGTAAAATCTGCAGCAAACTTCTCATTTGGATACTCTATGATGACCATGTCCTATTTATCATGGATGAGATGTTTTGGGCAAGCTTGTTCTTCATTGTTGGAGAGGAGATCCATGAGGATTTTTCTTCATGTTGCCACTTAAGGGAAATACCATTGCATCCAAAGATCATCACACACTCTACACTTATCTTAAGTGGAGAGGAGGACAACGTGGGGTAGGCTATTATGCTTACCATATTCATATTTTCAGCCCACCTTCATTTCCGGAGCTCAAGGTGGAGGAACATTTTCAGGAGTTGCCATGTTGGGAGTTAACTAACTTTGTATGGAAGATTTCTTGGGGATGAGAGCTTCATGTGGGGATGGTGGATCCCAAATCATATCAGACCTCATGCCTCAAGAAGGCCCCTTAGTTTTATCTTTACAATTGCTTGAGGACAGAGGCGAGGACTGTAATGTTCCCAAAATTAACATAGAGCTAATTGGAACATTAATTTTTCCTATATCATCTAGGAGGAGAATAAATGTGTAAGGAGGCCCATGAATAGAAATAAAATCCCTCATAGTGTGAAAGGTATCATCAATGGAATTGGATTTCACACCCTCATGTGTGAAATGGGACATTTTCAAGAAGAAAAGGTCAAGTTTGACCAAGTCAAACAACGCAGAGGTAGGAGGTGGAGATCATCTTGTGGGACAGCACAGTGAAAAAGGAGGGAAGTTTCCTTGATGGAGGAAACCCTAATGAGTGGGACCCATGGAGAGGTAGCTTGCATTCTTTAAAAGGAGGGCAAGGCAACCTTTGTTACTCATGCATATGATTATTGATTTATTGTCTGCTTAGACTATTTGCAGTCTCCTATTGTTTAGCACAAGGAATTCCTGTTTAGGATTCCTTCTCCTTCTTGAGAGGCCTCTTGAGGGATTTCACTTCATTTCTCCACATCCAGGCTCAAGGCCAAGCCACCTCCTTCAGCTACAACGTTATTTCTGCTGAAGTATAACGTTGTGTTGCGGGGTGTTGCAGTGGAGGTTCCACAACACCATTCCTTGGCTTGTTCTTCAGAGGAGGAAGCCTTCTTTCCTCTGGGATATTAGTAAGGAAGGATTCAGGGCAGATTTTAGATCTTGGCACTTGACCAACACTTTTTATTCTACCTACAGTGAAGTTTCCCTCAGTGACTGCATTATTTTCAGTGTGTATCTGTAGTGAGGGTTTGCAGTGTTGATTGGGGGGTGAGATCTTCAGTGATAGGATTATCCTTTCACTTAGAAGATTCATTGGAGGAGGTATAATTCATATTTTTCATCATATTCAGCCTTCTCTATTCATTTCCAGTTCTTGAGTTACAGCTACTACCCAGCAACTCTGACATTTTTCCATTTTTGTATATTTCAGTCAATCCTCCTAAGGATTGTCGTATTATTGTTTTCAGGGGTTGAGAGCTTTCTCCCCTTTATTTCTTGAGCCACATATTGTCATATATTTCTATTATCATTCAGTATGTTGCAGTGTCTTCAATAAACTGTGTCCTTTTAGCCTACAGAAATCCATGTGTAGCATTGTTCTCTATTTTGATGTACATGTTCCATTGAGGTTGCATTACCTATATTTAGTGACTCTTTCCTCAAGGGATTGCACTCTTTGTTGCTATATTATACATTTTTTGGCTATCTACATCTTCATGTATTCATGCTCATAAAATAATGCTGATACTCCATTGTATGTTCATACATTGTTGCAGCCCCTTCATTGGGCAATTTTCCAAGACAACTAGGTGTGGGAGATCAGTTTAACCCACTTAGAAACATTTATTTTGAGCCACCTATTGGATTTAGGTCTTAGATACATTTATCTAAGGGATCCAGGTCTTGGTTTCAAATCTTGTAGTAGCCATTCTTGGAAAATTCATTTTCCAGTCATGCCTTGCTAGCAGATCCCATTTCGGGATATTACGCAACTTTACTTTTCAACAATACTTGGAAAGGATAAAACTCCTTTAATTTTTCTAGAGACTCTCTTTCCAACAACAAATATGAAGTGACAACTTCCTATAATTCCTCTTTGTCTTCTTGTGTTACTAGAGTTGAGGTGGCAATTCCTCTCTTATGTAATTCTAAGATAATTTCAATTATCTCCTTTTCATTTTCTGATCTAAAAAAAACCTCATGAATTTTATCATCAAATATTTTTTCTTCAGGACTTCTTGATATTTCAGAGGACAAGGATTTTGAATGAGATGGACTACCTGATATTTCAGAAATGCCTTGGCTACCTCTTGAAATGGTGTTTGGATTGTCCACGATAGTACGTGGATATGGGTTAGGATTAATCCTCATGTATCTCCTTCTTGAAGCCACCTTTGAACATATAAACTTTAAATGGATTCACCAAGGTATATGCAGCCTCGAAAAGCTTTCTGAGCTCCTGCTACCTTCAGAAGTTCAACTTCAAAATCTCGGGAAAGTATAATCTTCAGACTCCCGGTAGATGCACCAAAATTTTATCACAAAATCAAACTTGATAGGCTGCCAATCAAGTTAATCTCATGTAACTGTTTCAGACCAATCTCTTGGCTGAGGCTTAGCCTCCTCAACCTGAGAGGGCTCTCTCAAGGGTTCATGATTTTTGATAAATATGTAGATGGCTAACTCTATATGGGATAAAAACAAATAAATGATATAAACAGGTTGTAAATCACATTATAAAGTGTACATTGGGCTTATGGAGTCATAATAGCTTCAAAAAAACCAAAATAATCTACCTAGCATGGAAGTCAAGGCATATCAGAGTTCAAGTCAAGGAATAAACATGTAGAACAATGAAACGCAGAGTTAGTTTATCTATGAAGGAAGTCAGAGCATCATTGATGAATTCTGAGTAACATAAGAAAACACCACTGCAATAGAATATTGAAAATATTCCATCATAACAAGAACATACAAGAACATCTTATGAATCTTGAGTTGTCTAAGTACAAATTTTGTATTAGGCTGAAAATAGTCACTTACAATAAACAAAGTCTGTTTGCTAGAAAATGTCCAACCCTTTCTATTTCAACTCCTTGATATTTTATAGATAATTTACATCATAAGATAAGCTTATCCACAACTAGATACATCGAATTCCTATGCTTTGACACCTATTCTAACCATAAAACATGGTATTTATTACAAACACAATTGTAAAACTAATATAGAGTCCTATTACAAATAGAATTAGAACTCTTTTGATTCCAATCAAAACATATTTATCTAAACTTAATTACATCATTTTCCACCTATCTATTCATTAATTCGAATCCTGATGATGAGTTCCAACTTGTTATGACCATAATGCCGACGATGTTGATCTCCTGCAATCTAGGAAACTGCTCCCCTGTTTTTAGTCTTAGGATAATTTTAGTTTCTTAAGATATTCTGACCACTTCTAACTGATAACTTCGAGGATAATTTATGTCAGGAACATTAATATAATATGTCCCAAGTCATTCCTTCATTCCAATTGTGTAAAATCACTTTGAACTTCTCAAAACAGTGAAAATAGACCTGTGCTACGAAAGCAGCACAGTTTCGTAGTGCTTTTCGTAGCGCAGTAATTTTTCCCATTTTCTTTCAAAATTTAGCCTCCTTTCCTTTAGGGTTACTTTTATATTCACTTGACATAGCTTCCTTAGAAATTTAAAATCAAAATACATGGTCTTCCCTCCAAAATTTGATAAGAAAAGAGTGAAAAAGCTGCTACAACAGTTTCGTAGCGTCTTTCAATGATTTTGCACTGTATGCGCTATGAAACCGCTGTGTAAGAAGTTTTAACCATATTTTCACAAAATTTGAAACAAAAAGGTGCCACAACTTCCAAAAATTATTGGTCTCACAAAAACCATCAGCTATATGAACTAAAAACATAACCTTCACAAAATTTAATCCTCACATTCCATTTTGAGTTTGCTTTGAATTTTTCATTTTGTACCTCTGCTCTTTAGTTCATCTTGAGAATTATTTGATTGTGGCTCTAAATCCTCCACTTGGCCTCTTATATTTCTATTAATAGCTCTCAAATGGGTGTTGATCACTCTAACAAATATTTCTTTTTTAATGGCTGGAACTGTCCATGTAAAGAAATGTTATGCACTACTTGGGATCTCTAACCTAGCAACTGTTTGATCTTCCCAAACAGCCTTCATACTCTTGAATTATGTCTTTTCAATGTTGTGCTTTCTAGCCCTCTTTCTCATCATTTCCATCTCTTGATTTTCTAGCTTCAACCTTTCTTCTAGCAGTTGACACTTTTACATGTGTTCCTTTCCGTTCATTATCTTGCCGGCTGCATGCTCCACTATAGATGATGAAAGATAAACCACCTCTTCAGGGACTTTGGCTGCTTCAATAGTTACTTGGATATCTTTACTACCTTCTTGAAGTTTCTTTTCATGCCTGGTTAGAGGTTTCCTAGCTTGAAAAACAAAAGCTACATTCTCACCTTCAAATTCCGATTTCTTTGCTGATTTCATTTTTCTCTGTTTGGGTTCATCTACTTCAATGAAATCTGTCTGCACAATAGGTGATTCTTATTTATCAATTTCATAAAGTATATCATCCAAGTTTCCTTTCATCATTGGGCTATCTTCTGTCACTAAAACAACTGTTTTTACCTTTGATGTTGCTGCTTGACTTCTTGTCTTTCTCTGGATCTCCTGCTTACTAGCCACTTGTTTTTGTTTTGTTTATTTGACCCTTTATACTTTTTGTTTTATAGGTGATGGTGTTTCTGCAACAAGCACTGATGCTTTCTCAGTTCTATCTTCAACCTGTTTCCTTAGTTTCAACTTTACAAACCTCTTTGCTTTATTAACCACTGGCTAACTAGATTCTGCTACTAGTGGTGAAGGATTCCCCTTAATCTTAGGGTTTCTAGATGGGGTTAGGGCTTCCATTTCAAATCCACTCATAAATAAAAAGGAAGAACAATCTCTATTTATTTTCTGAAGCTCATTCAAAACTAGTAACTTTATCAAATTATGATGAAACATATATGTTTCATAGCCATCAGATTTAGCTTGGACTTTGCCAGCCATTTTGGCAAGGCTTCTATGCAGGTAAAATGGTAAATATAATGATATCATACCTGTGAAATGCAACAACAGTTTGAAATGATAAGTGTAAAATTTATGGTACCTGCCTTCACATGTGAAATATCTTTGAATGTTGAATAGTAGCTTTGCATAGTTGTCCTTGATACAACTTTTGGGTATTTCATTGTTCAGGTCCATGTCTACATATTCAGGTTTCATAAATTCCTTTCATGGCTCCATGTCAAACCTAAAACCTTTAAACCAAGATTGATGTCCTCTTTGTATCTCTATCACAACAGCTATAATCTCAGGTGTAACTGGCACATTTATCATTCCAACTTTGATAGTGGTTCCACTGAAATGTAAAGCAAATTCTTTGGACACCTGAGTGTGGAAACCTTGTATCTTTTCACAAAATTTGAGACAGCCAGCTTTGCTAAAAGCCTCCATTACCATTTGATCCTCCATAACAACATTTGCATTCTCAGGCTTGTATCTTAGACAATGCCCCCCTCTTTGGACCTTCTTCACCTCTGCCATGTTTCTTGTAAAGAAAACTTGTTAGCTTCTCTAAAATCGGTAAAACAACCTCTCTTAATTTGATGAATAACCTCACTTGATTTGATTAAAAGCCTCGCTTGATAATGGTGAGAGTTGTCTTTGAATAGAACAGCCACAAACTTATCCTTACTGCTTCATAGCTTGGACAATATATGTGAAGGTAAATGAAATAGAGATGACTCAATTAGGCAAAAATTTGTATTAGATATGTCACCTCATGACCAAATGATGTTTGATTGATATCCTATCATGAATATGATGACTGTAGGATAGGTAAGTACATCGAATCTGGTTACTAACTGACTCACCATACCCCTATCATGTCATTCCCCAACTAAAACTGACATATCTCGGCTTATTTGACATGAAAGCTAAGAAACCGCACTTTCGTAGCACTCACAGTGTAATTTTCACACTTTGCACTACAAAAGTAGCAGCGCTTTCATAGCGCAAAACTCACTTTTTGAACTAACGACGCTAAGAAACTGTGGATTTGTGGCTAATTGTAGAAAACTAGACCAAAACTTACTTAGATGACCCTTGAATAAAAAATGTGAACTTTTCGACTATGGAATGGACCTATAAAGACCTTATTTGAATTATGATGGTGATCACTAAACCTCTAAAACTATGACATACCCTTAAACATGCTAAAATGACTTTAAAAACTATTTAGACCATGATCAAAATAGAGTTGACATACCATGTTTTGATTTTTTTTTTTTTGGTGATAACATTCTCCATTGGAGGAGTTCCAAGATAGAGCATGGTAGGATACACACACACTTGGAGAAAAGGTTGTGGATGGTAAGCAAAATATTGGTAAGTCACTTATATATCTATGACACAGGGCAGCAGGAGGCATGGTTGCATTGGCTACTTTTGAAAGAGTTTGGTCATCATGTGACACATTATATTTCAAAGAGTATGTTGTTGGTTAGGACTTTGAATGTCACTTGCATCATATGGAAGCAAGGAGTTTGGGTGTATTGGGGCGATGTGATATCTTTCATGTCAACCATCATGTTGTTGCTCCATATTTTTTATGGTGACGGTGTAAGAAGGAAACAATAGTTGTTTTTTCTTTGGAAGAACTTGGGAGAGTGTGGGTTGATTTTCTCCCATACTTTGCATAATGTTGTAGGAGTAGGTGATGGCACCATCATGGTGCAAGGGGGCTACTCCTTTGCCTTGGAGGATCAGGAGGTACTTCCACTTTGGAAGGACTCTTCCATATATAGCAGCATTATGGTGGATGACTTTGACATTTGGCATGTCAAGGATGGAGCTATGAGATGATACGATCCTTATTACAAAGACCAACAACGTTGTCACTTGGGAGGTTGGGGTTGTTGATGGAGTTTTCCCAAGATCACTTCACATATGATGCACTTGATGGAAAAGTAGGAGATAAGGGTGATGAAGTGGTGATTGGAGACATCTATTACCATGATATGATCTTCTTGACCTAGATCTCCAAGAATAAGAAGAATGCCTTGCATGAAGCACATGGGTCATTCCTTTTCATGGGGCTATGTCATACCACTATGGAGGGCTCATTCATGGATATTATTATCAACCTACTCTCACTACATGGTAAGAATTGTATTTTTTCACTTATTGATTATCTAACACAGTATTTGAAATTTCTTACCATGTCTATACAGTGCATTGCTCCACAAGAGGGAAAGCCTCTATTTGGGTTTCATGGTCATTTTGGGACCAACATCAGTGATGGGGATAGCCATATTTTATATGGATTTGGGCAAGTTTTTTACTATTATTTGTATGCTCAGTTGATAAAAAATTCCATTTACTATTTACTAGTAGATGAGATGACATGCACAACTAGAAACTTGTTGGGAGATCGCTTGCCATATTATGTTTTGCAACAGCAGTTAGAAAAATTGCGCTGTGACCACTTGGGAAACTGTTGGTACCTTCCAACACTACATGATGTAGAAATTATATACAAGATGCATGCATATTCTCCTGATATAACAATATTTTATCTTCTTGCTAGATACAAAATCCTTCCACTGTTAATCTTTTGCGGAAATTAAACATTCAATTGCAAACACATAAAGCAATAAAAACAATCGCACATAAAAAAGTTGTTTAACGGGAAAGCCTGAAGCTGAAAACCCCAAATATCATATATTATGTATCATAGAGATCATGTAACAATCTCATACAAATCTTAGTACATCAAGATCTCAGTACAATCAATCGTCACACACCAATCAGAATAAATATGCAAATCCATGCACCGATTTTTTTCCACCTACTAGCCTACCTCCACTGCGCAATCCATGCTGAAGAATAGCTATGAATGAATTCAAATTACCCTTGCCTTCACTTCACAATATTCATTGGCAACTCCAATGTGTTTGTGGTGCAATCAATGCATCACTATAGTCACAAAAGATAGTCCATCTTGCCCTTTCACCTATCTCTCCATTGGGTTTCCACTGGAACTGACATGCACTGTAGTTAACTGTTGTATTGTTCAGTTGATTAATGATTTATTATTTGTGAAATAATTAACTAATTAATTCACTCCACTCTCACTAGTGTATCATTCAATTAGACTAGATACAACTAGCTCAACTGATTTTAACTCCATTAACTGAGTTAAACTGAATAACAACTCCACGAACTACTCTTCCAACTCTGTCATAACTTTTCCACTTCAGTTCTAACCGAGTCCTCCATGCATGAGTCACCAGTAAACCCTAGGAATTGTGTTATTCCTTGAGCTCACTAATTTTCCAAATATGTGCACTAAAACTAAGTGCTCCAAGAGAATAAGTTGTTGTTTACTGTTGGATTATTATTAAGAGCTAATAATAATCGACACTTCTATTTTTAGATCGACGATCTATAAATAGACTTCA
The DNA here is from genome assembly GCA_034641835.2 of Pinus albicaulis. Lineage (NCBI taxonomy): Eukaryota > Viridiplantae > Streptophyta > Pinopsida > Pinales > Pinaceae > Pinus > Pinus albicaulis. The sequence goes on along the minus strand of CM076574.1, from coordinate 125,814,220 downwards.
CCCAATATTCTAAAAATATAATTTCATCTATTTTTCCAACTTGACCAACCATCCACAAATATCGTCCTGCAACTTCTGAAATATGATCACCATGTCTAAAAATAGACTTGCGCCAAAAATAGCATGCGGGCTCACTTAGTGAAGGCGACTCTTTTCACTAAGGTCATCATCTTGTTGAATCTCAACACTCCCTCTCAACAAGGTAGGGATTATTCTTCACCTCGATCCTGCCTCTATGGTATTCGAATTCACTTTTGGTGAGCGCCTTCGTCAGAATATCTACATCCTGATCTTCAGTAGTAATGTACTGAAGAAACATGATCTTCCGCTGCACACAATATATGATATGATGATACTGGATATCAATATATTTTGATCTATCATGAAACAGAGGATTAATCGAGAGTTTAATGCAACTCTGATTATCACAATGTATCACTGTAGGATCTAAATGTGAACTAAACAAACCAACCAGGATCTTCCTCATCCAGATAGCCTCACATGCAGCTTGACTTGTTGCCATGTATTCTGCTTCCGCTGAACTGAGTGCCATAGATCTTTGTTTCCTACTGTACCAAGAAACTATCATAGATCTGATATTTAAAATCCATCCTGTTGTGCTCTTTCTATCTGTTGGGCTGCCTGCCCAATCTGCATCCATGAAGCCATGCAACTTCACCTCATCTGTCTTTCTGTACCACAAACCATACTCATATGTGCCCCTGAGATACCTCATGACATGCTTTCTTGCCTTCCAAAAGATCTTGGTAGGCTTAACCATTGCTTTTGAAAGTTGGTTTACCGCATAGCATATGTCTAGTCTTGTATTAACTAAATACATGAGAAAACCCACCAACTATCGATAAACAATGGCATCCACTCCCTCTGTCGATGTAGCATCCTCTTTCCTCTAATTTCCAAGAAGAGGAAAATCGATAGGCTTGCAGCCTTGCATGTGAAACTTCTCCAGTATCTCCGGGGCATACTTTCCTTGAGACACAAACAGTTCACTTTCCCGCTGACATATTTCCAATCCAAGGAAATACTGAAGGAGGCCCAAATCCTTCATCTCAAAATCCTTTGCAAGATCTTCCTTGAATGAGTGTATGAAATTCTCATCACCCATTAGTATTAAATCATCAACATAAAGAAAAATGATTAAAATATTACCCTCCACCACAATTTGGTACAGGTTTGCATCCGCCTCACTCTTGGAGAAGCCAAGCCCAGTGAAATAGCTGTCGATCCATGTGTACCAAGCACAAGGTGCTTGTTTCAGCCCATATAGTGCTCTTTTAAGTTTGCACACATGTGACTCGCTACTGAAGATCTCAAATCCTTCAGTCTGCTCAATGTACACCTCTTCCTCAATGATCCCATTAAGGAATGAAGTATTCACATCCATCTAATGAATGTGCCAACCCATATGCGCTGAGAGAGCAAGGATGGTCCTTATGGAAGAATACCGTGTGATAGGTGCAAAGTTTTCTTCATAATCAATCCCCTTGATCTGTGAGAAGCCTTGGGTAACAAATCTTGCCTTATACTTCTCAACACTCCCATCAACACCTTGCTTTACCTTGTAGATCCATCTTGATCCTACAACTTATTTTCCCACCAGCCTTGGAACAATTTCCCAAGAACTGTTTCTGACAATGGAGTCATACTCCTCCACCATGGCATCTACCCATGTGGGCTCCTGCACTGCTTCTTCAAAAGAATATGGCTCTATCACGATACACTTTATCATAAGAGGCATGTATCTAGTAAATCGGTCAGGTTACTGTCTCTATCCGTGCTATGATGTAGGGACTCCTACATTCTGTGCAGCATCAAGATTCAGTGTCTCAGCTTCTGTGGTACGCTTTCTGACTTGTCTGATGTTTGGTTCTACATGAGTGGACTCTTCCACTTCATGAATCTCCTCTTGTGGCTGATCCACATCCGGAGGCTCATCTTTCGGAACAAGAAGTTCCTCCTCTGCATGCAAGTCTAGCTACCTCTCAAGCAACAACTTCATGGCTTTCACCTCATTGAATTTTATATCCCGTCACACCACAGTCATCTGACTGTCTGGAAAATACACACGATAATTATGGGGTGTTTCTATGCACCCCACAAATATCCCAACTTCTGCAGTCGGCTCCAGCTTCTTCCTGGCATCCTTTATCACATGAATGTAAACAGATGAGCCAAAAATATTCAAATGAGAAATATCAGGCTTCTTACCAGTAAAATATTCTTTAGGTGTACTCATGCCAAGCACTCTATGAGGACAACAGTTTTGCACATAAACTGTAGTGTTGCATGCTTCCGCCCACAAGTGCATTGGTAGGCCCTGGTCATGCAACATCGCTCGTGAAGCACCCACGAATGTTTTGTTCTTCCTCTCCATGACCCCATTCTCCTGTGGGTTATGAGGAGCTATGAGTTCTCTTAGAATTCCTTCTTTGCTACAAAAGTATTTTAATTTTCCCGAGATGTATTCACCACCATTATCACTCCATAGAGCTTTCACTTGCTTCCCTGATTCCTTCTCCACCAATTCTTTAAACTCACAGAACTTTGAGAATGTTTCACTCTTCTTCTACATGAAGAAGATCCATCATCTATGAGAATAGTCATCAACAAATATAACATAATACATGTGTTTTGTTGTTGAAGCAATCGATAAAGTTCCACACACGTCTGTGTGAATTCTCTCCAGGATCACCGAAGCACAGTTCTCCTTCTCATGAAAGGTGGTCTTCACAAAATTAACCATAGTAAATCCCTTGCATTGATATGAATGTGCAAGAGTACCCTTGGGAAGTCCAGTATAAATCTGCTACAAAATCTTCAAAGCGCCATGGTGAAGATGGCCCAATCTCTTGTGCCATAAATCGCCCTCATCTCAGCTCACCAATTCTTCTACTTTGCCCACCATTGCAGTGCAGCCATCTACCTTCAGCTTGTAGATATTCTTAACTCAAATCCCTATCTTCTTGGTTTGACCCATTTTTTTATGTCAAAGGAAGGTTTTTCCCTCACTGAAAACAACATCATAACCTTTGTCTTCCAACATTGCAATCGAGAACAAGTTCTTCTTCAGACCTGGAACATGCATAACATCCTTCAACAAGAATGGATCACTAGAATCCCTCTCAAAGGTAATGGTCCCAATTTCGGTCGCACTGTATCGACCATCGTTTCCCATCTCTATATGCATCTGGAGGTCCTTCTCCTCCAATTCACTAAACAACTCTTTGTCTCCCATCATATGGAAAGACACACAACTATCAAGATACCACACCGATCCCATATAGCTTGAAACCAAGCATGCGATCAAAGAGAAATCAAGTTAAAATTGTGAGGCTAAGGCCTCTCCAACTGCAGCTCCAGCAGCCTTCTTGTTCTTCTTCTTCTATGGGCAGTTAGTGGTGAAATGCCCATGTTTGTGACAGTGAAAACACTTCACTTTGGACAAATCCTGCTTCTTGCCTTTAGATTCAGATTTTGAAGGAAATTTCCTCCCCTTCCCTTTCCTTGCTTTGGTAGCTAAAGAAAAATTCTCTTCATATTCATTCTTTAATGAAGAGCCATCCCTAGTACCTCGCCTTATCTCCTCATGCACGAGATCCAACCAAAGTCACTCCCATCCCGACAGTTTCTCCCATCCATAGACAGAGTCTTCGTAGCTATGCCAACTCTTCAGAAGCCCAAGGAGAGCCAAGCTCACCAAGTCTTCATCATCAACAGTAATCCCCACACTTCCTATTTCATCCCTACAGTGGACAAACTTTGTGAGATATTTTGGAATACTGTCGCCCTTCTCCATTTTTATTTTTCTAAGCTTGTCTTCCAGCACCAACTTCCTCTGGTCGCTGCTGCTTTGGAAAAAATCTATCAAAGACTTCCACATTGCAAATGGAGTGGCTTTCCTATGAAGGATGGACACAATATGTTCCTTCACACCTTCCAACAGAATTCTTCTTGTCTTTGCTATCTTCTTTTTCCATGTGTCAAGTAATGCAGCATCGCTAGATCACGGCTTAGGAACATCGCTATCGATGAACTCCTTCAGCCCATTATCCTCCAGCACTACCTCCATCCTATCCTTCCAGGCTATGTAATTTGAGCTCCCATCAACGGCATACTCCAATCACAACCCATTGAAAGACATTTCAATGTATACTCAACTTCTGCACCAAGAATTTTCTGTGGAAAATTCAAATTTTCCACCAGCACAAACTCAGCAATTCTTCACAATTGCAATATTAAAGGATTAACACTGCTCTAATACCATGTAGAAATTATATACAAGATGCATTCATATATCCATATTCTCCTGATCTAACAATATTTTATCTTCTTGCTAAATACAGAATCCTTCCACTATTAATCTTTTGCGGAAATTAAACATTCAATTGCAAACACATGAAGAAATAAAAACAATCGCACATAATATAGTTGTTTAACAGGAAAGCATGAAGCTGAAAACCCCAAATATCATATATATGTATCATGAATATCATGTAACAATCTCACACAAAGCTTAGTACATCAATCTCTCAGTATAATCAATCATCACACACTAATAAGAAGAAATTTGCAAATCCATGCACCGATTTCTTGCCACCTGCTAGCCTACCTCCACTGCGCAATCCCTGCTGAAGAATAGCTCTAAATGAATTTGAATTACCCTTGCCTTGACTGCGCAATCCTCATTGGAAACTCCAATGTGTGTGTGGTGCAATCAATGCATCACTATAGTCACAATAGATAGTCCATCTTGCCCTTTCACCTATCTCTCAATTGGGTCTCCACTGGAACTGACATGGACTTGTTGTGTAGATTAATCCGTCTTGCGGACAAGACCGATCTCTCTAGTACAAAAGGTAACTAGCAACAAACAGCCAATCTCCACTGGAACTAACATGCACTGTAGTTAACTATTGTATTGTTCAGTTGATTAATGAGTTAATATTTTTGAATTAATTCACTCCACTCTCACTAGTGTACCATTCAGTTAGACTAGATACAACTAGCTCAATTGAGTTTAACTCCAATAATTGAGTTAAACTGAATAACAACTCCATGAACTACTCTTCCAACTCTGTCATAACTTTGCCACTTCAGTTCTAACTGAGTCCTCTATGCATGAACCAACAGTAAACCCTAGGAATTGCGTAATTCCTTCAACCCACTGATTTTCCAAATCTGTGCACTGAAACTAAGTGCTCCAAGAGAATAAGTTGATGTTTGTTGTTGAATTATTATTAAGAGCTAATAATAATCGACACTTCTATTTTTAGATCGACGATATATAAATAGAATTCACCCAATATTATAAAAATATAGTTTCATATATTTTTCCAACTTGACCAACCATCCACAAATAGCATCCTGCAACTTCTGAAATATGATCACCATGTCTAAAAATAGACATAGTCTAAAAATAGACTTGCGCCAAAAATAGCCTGCGGGCCCACTTAGTGAAGGCGACTCTTTTCACTAAGCTCATCATCTTGTTGAATCTCAGCGAAAAAAAACTTTAGAAGAATTTCTTCATCAAGAAAATTCTTCTTATCCAAGTATCAAACTATATTTCTTTGTCATTTTTTTCATGTAGAAACATTGGAAATAAGGAAAGGGACTATAGATCCTATGGTGGGTATGATTATAAAGACAATTATTAGACCTCTAGAATAAATTTTATAGGAAATAAAATCATAGGGTCTAATGAATATAACAATAGAAATCATAATTCATTTTCCCCCTTATTCAACTATAGTACGAAATGTTACAAATTATTAGAAAAATTATATATTACAGAGCAATGCAACACATAAAATATGCGGAAAACACAAACACACAAAACACATAGAGCCAGAGAGACACAGATATACGTGGTTCACCCAGTTTGGGCTATGTCCACCCTGAACAGCCAGTCCTTCCTTTCTATTATCCAGCAAAATGTAGAGACACAACCTACAACAGATTTGTTGTAATATCCTATGTTCTCTCTCATAGTCTCCCTATCTATTTCTCGCTCTGAGAATACACATACAATACACAGTCGCAATAAAATACCCTCATACAAAACGAGGGGTTTCCTTCTAGGGAAAAAAACCATAAATTAAATATAACTTCTACCGTCAGATCATCTGCCTAATGAATGACCCAGATTGAGCCGGCCCCCCTGGACCCCCCAAGTAGCGTTTAATTACGGGTGGCATTGCCACCCTGTTAAGAACAGGGATCCAACGTTGTGATACAAAAAAAAAAAAAAAAAAGATAATCAGGCTCCACACCTAACACAAATGACACAATTATGTGAATATACCACATGGATGCAAAAGTAGCATGATATGGTATCCTAAACAAATAAAAGAAGAATATATCTCTTCCAAGGAAAATACATCAAGGTGTGGAGAAGAAGAGAGGCGTCATCTAACTACATAAGAGTAGGAGAGTCAAAGGAGACTCCGTGAATTGGAGCCCTCTCTAAACATAGGGGAATCATTGAGGTTGCAATATCAAAAGGTTCCAACAATCATGAAGTTTAGGGACCTATAATTGAGATTCTATGGATTATTTTGCAATGTATTATTAAATATGAGGAATCTCTAGAAATAGAAAAAAAAAACATTTTTAATAGATTCTATGAGAATCCATCAAGTAGCTTACAAGTTTCAACCTATAATGTTGTATTGGTGTCTATTCTTGATATTTTCAAACAAGCTTTGAAGTAACTCACAAGTTGGGTTTTTTTACTTAGATGAGGAACACAAATCCAACAAGGAATAACAAGGATGCTTGTTTTTCTTATTTTCCAATGGATTTTTATCATTTTTATAAAAAAATTTAATTTATAATTTTTATGGTTTTTAGATATCAAGCAAGTATCACAATAACAACAATATTCTAATTATAAGTTTATTTCCTAGCAAATTGTGTATTAAATTTTAAGGTCTTCATCTTGTGCTTTGATTTCTAAAGACTATAGATGCACACATACCCTACCCCACCTTTGTTGGAAATGGTTATTAATGATGTCAAAGAATGTTCAAATGAAAGAGAAATTTATATATTCAAATAGCATATCTCGAGACCTTTCTCAAAATATATGGAACACCTTCTAGGAATATTGTTTTTGGATTTTTGATGACCCATTTAGATACCCTATCTTTGAATGCATTTTTACTCAAATTACCTAGCTCAAATGTGGGAATAATATATATATATATATATATATATATATATATATATATAGTTGTATAGCTTAATCTAATACCTTTCCAACGGTATATGGATATCCCTCTAACCCCTCATAGTTCAAGAGAGATTCCTTTTTGAATATTCAATATATAGTCTTCCAAGTCAACCTAGTGAATGGGAAACTCAACTCTACGTTTGGGGGTCAAATGAATTATATATAGTATTTATGTGGAGAAACCTAGGACTCACTCACTCAAGCCAATTAGGGTCTTTCTAACCCAGCAAATAAGTAGTTTTGAGGTTCATATCTCATGAACCAAGTGAAGTCAAGCCAAATTGAAGAGGTTTTCTATGGGAATGGTTTTTGGCATATTTCTGGAAGCATTTTTTACACTCTTTGGGAAGGATTTTGATTTTGGTTAGAAAGCGAGTTGTAGAGATTCTAGATGTTGATTTTAAGCCCTGTTGAAGGCGAATTTTAGTCATGTTTAAGACTGAAATTCAGTCCTATTGAGGCCAAGTTACGAGTTTTTGACACTCTTTGGGAAGGATTTTAGTCCCGATTAGAAGACGGGTTGCATAGATGTTCTAGAGCCTGATTTTCAGCCCTATTGAAGGCGAATTTTAGTCATGTTGAATATTGAAATTCAACCCTATTGAGGCTAACTTACAGATCTATTTTGGGGACCAAATTATGGTGACTGAAGGCCAACTTAGGCCTATCTTGAAGGTCGAGTCCTATAGTTTTGAAGGCCAAATTCAAGTTTCATTTGAGGGCCAATTTCTGGTGCATTGAAGGTCGATTTAAGGTATGGTTTGAAGGCTAATTTTTGGTTTTGTTAAGGTCGATTTGAAGTCTGGTTTGTGGGCGAATTTGCAGTATTGTTATAGAACAAGTTCTAGTTTTATTTTTGAGGTGGTCGAGCTCTGTTGGAGAATTATTACATGGATCATTGGAGGTCGAATATGGTTGGGTAAGGAAATTTTAAGGGTTTTTAGTTTAATTAGTTGTGATTATAAGGTGATTATAGGGCGAAGCCCTATTATGGGCAGAGGTTTACTAAGAATAGCATTATCATGGATAGTTTTTTAGGTAGGCATGCAGGCTGCTTAAGGGGAGGTTTTAGTGAATTTTTTTATAGGCCACAAGAAGTAGACCTTCAATTTTTTGAGGCTTTTTTGGTTCCAAGTGTTTTGAAAATCATTATGTAAAGTAAATAAACCTATAGTGTTGATTACAAGTTACCAGGTGGTCATGCCTTCTCTTTAAACGTATAATGATCCTAAGTAGTGATAGTTGAACAATGAACAAAAATATTTAAGGAAGTTGAAGTGCTAGCTGGGCAGACCTATTTTTTATCAAATATAGATAACTGACATGTAGCAGATTAAGTCTAAAGAGACAATTCAAGAATCCTAGTTGAATATCAGAAAGTTAAGGTGTATAGGTCAAATGGATGTGAACAATACTGAAGGTGAAAACCATTAAGGGCTGTATGGTTAGATGAAAAATTATTGAATAATTTTTTGAGCACCAAGCTTTATTGATGATGGATCTAAGGAACAACTTGGGAAAAATAGGGATGAAAAAAAACTATCCAATCAACATGGTGGATCAGCTGATACTGTTAGTTTTTGTGAATATATTAGGGTTCCTTTTGAATACTAGGGTTGTATTTATGATCCTCCTGGTTTGAATGATAAAGCTTATGTTGTTTACATTTCACAGTTACAATAATATATGATATATCTGGCCATTTTTGTGTCTTGATGGAAGAATTTGTCCAACATTATTTAGCCTCTAAAATTTAAGTGTCATTTTCTCTTCCACTCCCATCCCAATAAATGATTCAAGGCCTTTCCTTTACATTAATCGATATGTATTCAAAACTCGTGGTTCTCATGGTTAAGTATTGTGTAGTGCACCTAGGAAAGAGGAAATTCAATCTTCTAAATAAATTTCTTATATTAAATGTGTGTGTCCTTCAAAGGAATGCAGAAGGAAAATTGCATTCCATCCTAGACCTTATTTTTTACTAATTTTTAACTAGCTTATGGATTCTAACTCCCCTGGTCCTACTCTTGATACCAACAATTTTCAAGCACTCATTGAATTTTCAAATTACTTCCATTCTTTACAACCTTTGGGAGTACTTGGTTGGATTTTTTCTCACTCGAATAAAGAGGAAAACTATGAGGATTTGTATGAAGAATAACCTATGATTTTGAGGAATAATTTGAACCAACTGGAAATGAGGATGAGTTATAGGGAAAGAATGATAGCAATGTGGATCAAACATTTTCATTTGAGGGTTAACTTGTATTGGTTACAAATCATGGTGAACATGAATTCCATGAGAATGAGGCTTCGAAGACATGGAAGGAGGGATTAATCAAGGAGAAGTAAATTTTAGAAAAAGTACAACAAACCGTGATCCAACAACCTATTTTTCATCATGCCTCTAAGGAGACACCTACCTTGGCTTCCATGGAGTTAGGTTTATCTAGCCTTGAATACACTCTTGTTGATAGACATAAATGGCCACCCATTAATGAGAAACAACCTGGACTAAGGTTATTTAAATAACCCAATCTGTTTAGTGTATTTGTTCCTAATGGGCTTAATGGCTCCATTAGCTAGAAATTTCCTTCTGTTGCGAGAAAGAAATCATTAAACCACTTCTAAGTATCCTACCTTAATATCAAACATGGCTAAATGTTAATGATTAAATACAAATATACAACTTGTAGAGTCACAAGAAGAAACTCTAGTTGGCACAAAGAGATAAGTTATACATAATTTAAAGAATAAATTGAAAGAGAAAAAAAAAATCACATCTAACTTGCTGACTCTTTTAAACAATTTGAAATAACTCAAACTATTTTTATTGATTCACATTAAAAATCATAAAGAAAAATAATGAATAAATACTAACTATATATCTTGGCCAAGAGCATAAGATTAATTAAATGACTAATTTTACTTTCTTGTTTACAAAATAATCATTCATTTTTTATGAACTAGATACATCCATTCTTAAAAAATTAAAGATTAAAACACATGGTACAAATAGTCAAACAAATAGAGTACCAATTCAATTTTTGTGTTAATCATGTATATGTGACAATTTCAATTCATGAAATACATTGCACAAAATATGAAACTCAAACTACATCTTGTTGATGACAATCACAAGGAATAATTTGGTTTGTAACTCAAGCAAACATAACTAGTAAAAGGTGGAAAGATGAATTAATACTTGAAACATCAACTATATGAAACAATGTCAGATAAGAAACTTTAAATTCAAACTCCAGGATGATTCATGTAGACATTGTTGGCCACTTGCCTATTCCACTTGGACCTCGACTATTGTTTCTTTCAGCTTTTTCAGTTTCCTTAATTGTAACACAGTTTACTATTTTTGTCATTTTTTCCGGTCGTGAACTTCCGAAGCCATTTTTAGGCCCTAGATGATGTTTTTTTGGAAAATGGGAAAACATGAATCTATAATTAAGATTTTCAATATAAATTTGTAGTCCTCGGAAAGGTATTTCTAATGAGGTACCATGTGCATAAAAAAAATATCATATGCCAAAGTTATGACCTTGGGAAGTTGATGTACCAATTTACCACAGCGAGGCCCACAATTTTGGTGATTCATCTCCTAGGGTTAGGTTTTTGGATGTTTGGGGTTTTCCATTTCTTCTAAGTAATAAATATTCCTTTGAGTCTTGTTGTAACATAGTTTAGAGGTGTGTAGCTAACACATATCTTCTTAGAGATAAGCTACCATCACCCAAGCTAGTTTATTTCCATTCTGTATGTAAGCACATTTAAGTTCTTTGATATTAATGAATTCAAGTTTTATATCTGCTACATCTCTTTTTTTAGGTTTATATCTATATTTTTTTGTGTTCCTCCATAAGACTGGATCAGTGGTATTAGAGTGGTCTGTTCTTTCTCTATTTTTGTTTGCATGTCCCCAATGAGTTCAGGGTATAAGGAGGTAGGGCTCGAACTAATTGAACCTTTGCAATACCAGCCTCACAAACCCCGACAACCTCCCATGGTGGAAAAAAATAAAGACAAGGGAGCAAGGGATCCTTTCAAAATATTTCTCGAAGAATCCCTTAAGCGACAACTTTTCCCATATCCTTCGGCGTATACCCACGAGTGACACATATTCATCTGGAAGCCACTCTAGAGGCGCCACTCCCTTTAAGGTACAATTAAACTTTTACATTTCCACATTTGAAGTCTAGTTAGATGCATATGTTGTAGATAGATGGTTAAATTTGTTGGAAGTATATTTTTCGGTTCATTATTTTTCCAATGGGGAAAATATTACTTTTTCAACCCTGAAATTTGCCTCCCACGTGAAGGACTGGTAGGAAACCTATTCTAAGTATAAGGACAAGAGAGGAACCCCATTATTCTAAGCCATGCCCATTTGGAATTCTTTCTGAGACACCATCAAGGAAAATTTCTACCCAGTCGGGAGATATGAAAACAAGTACATACAATGGAATATGTTGTGGTAGTGAAGGGATCAATATGTGCATGAGATAACGAATATTTTCCATACCCTTTGCACAAATTTGGATATCAAATATTCTAATAAACATCTGGTGCTCAAGGACCACGATTGTTTCCACAAATACATTCAAGAGGTGATGGAGTTCCTGGGCATCTCCTCGTTTGGTGCAACATGCCGATATGCTACCAATATTGAGTAAAAATTAAAGCAGAAGAAGCAGGACTTTAGATTTGTGAACCCAAAGTAGATAAAAGGCATCCGGAATCCATAGAGAAAAGGAAAGAGCTTGGCCAGGACCCCCCATGGAAACTCCTAGAAGCCACAATCCAAGGGTGACAGGAAGGCAAAGAATGACATTGAAAAGTGGTGTAAGTTCCATAAAACTCCCACTCACAACATGAATGAATGTTGTTCAAAGCATGTGCTAGTGGTCAAGATGAAAGACTCATAGACAGATGCATGCATTGATTATGATTTGGAACCCGACAAGGGAACTAACAAGGGTAATCAGTTCATTGACGTAGAACCCAATGCAATGGTAGCCACCAGTAAGCTCCAAAAGGCAAAACTCTAAGATACATAGGATGGGGATCACCTCTTTCACTCACAGATGTGGGTGAAGGGTTCACCATTGCAATTCATTGTCGATAGCAAGATCCAAAAGTATCTCATTTCAGCAGAGGTCATGAAGTGTTTGGGCCTACTAACCACACCACACCCACAGTCGTACACCATCTAGTGGCTTCACCAAGGATGAGACCTTTGCGTAAGTCAGTAGTGTCGCCTTCCCTACAGCGTCAAGCCCTTCACAGATGAGGTATTGTGTGATGTATTATTAGGCCAACCATACTTTTGGAAGCGTCATGCCATGTACGAGTCGATGCCTCACACTGTTATTATTTATTTGGGTAATAAGTTATACAGGATACCGAAGGTAGCCCTGCCTACCATAATCTCTTTAATCTTTGCTAGGAAATGTAGTAAGATCATCTACCAGGTCAGGAAATCTGTTTTTTTTCAGATTTTCTCTCAAAGTAATGGGAAAATTATGGCCACATCCATGGCTCCTGGGAAGGGTTCAACCACGTAGCAGAAGCAGGTGGATAAGGTCATGGAAGAATACAGGGACATCTTCTCCTCACCCAGAGGGATAGCCTTTCACTGTTAGGTAAAAAATTCTATCGATATGAATCTCAGAGAATCTCTACCCAACAGGTCGATATACCATCGATCCATTCTTAAAAATTAAGATATCAAGTGGCAAATCAAGGAGTTGTTGCAAAAAGGGAACAACCGACCAAGTTCCTCTCCTTGTGGGAGCCTGATTTTACTTGTACAGAAGAATGATGGGACCTATAGGCTCTGCATTTATTATCAGACACTAAACAAAATCACTGTCAGTAATAGGTATCCAATCCTACATATTGATGACCTTCTCGACCAACTCAATGGGGAAAAGTATTTCAGCAAGATTGATCTGAAGTATGGCTATCACTAGGTTCCAATAGAGCCCACATATGTATGGAATACCACCTTCAAATCCAAGGAAGGCCTTTTTGAATGGTTATTTATGCGCTTCAGGTTGAAAAATTCCACTGCTTCTTTTATGAGGCTAATGGATGACATCTCACGGCCCTTCACCAACTCATTTGTGGTTGTTTATTTAGATGACATCCTCATCTTTAGCAAGAGTTGGGAATAACACTTGAAACACATTTTATATGTCCTTCAAATCCTGCGACAACACAAAACAAATTGTGTTCCAACTTGGAGAAATGCACCTTTGGCATGAGCCAGGTCCAATATCTAGGTTACATCATAGATGATCGAGGTGTGCATGTGGATCCAACTAAGATCCAATTCATTCAAGATTGACGAGCCTCGACCACTTTAATAGAGCTTTGCAGCTTTTTGGGCCTTGAAATTTTTTATTAGAGGTTCGTTTTGTGATTCTCCCATATCACTTGGCCTTTGAGTCATATTACTAAGGGCAGAGCGAAAGAGAAATTTTCCTGGCCTAAGTCTTAACAGAATCCAATCGATGAGTTAAAGAATCTCTACTTATCTTCACCGATACTCACATTTCTAGACCTGCAAAAACCATTTGAAATTGAGATATACACCTCTGATAATGCTATTGGTGCAATCCTCACCCAGCATGGGCATCCAGTGGAATATCATAGTGATAGAATTTCTGATATAATTCAAAAGTAACCCGCCTATGATAAATATATGTATTCCATTGTGTAAGTGTTTCAGCAATGGAAGTATTACATTTTGGGGAAGGATATGGTCATCACACCAATCACCGACCTCTCCAGTTTATACAAACACAAGGGAAGTTGCAAAACGGTCACCATCAGAAGTGATCTACATATCTACAACAATTCCACTTGAACATTAAATACAGAAATGGCAGCACCAATCATGTTGCATACTACCTCGGCCAACCCCCAGTTGCAACAAGAACTACTTTTTTCAACTCTTGTGGCCACGAGACCTCTAGATGGTCGCAACTATACAAAAATGATCCATATTTAGCCTCCACCTACCAAATTCTAGTAGATGGCAAGAAATTTCTTGATTTCCACCTCTAGGATGCATTATTATGCTACCTAGGCCACCTTTGTGTTCCTTCAATCAAGCATGGAAAGTTTATTTAGGAGGTGCACTACATTCGGGTCATAGGACACTTTGGTGTGGAGAAAACTGTGATCGTACTACAAAATTATTTTTGTTGGAAAAAATTCCGACATGATGTTGGGAAATATATCAGATCTTGCACTACCTGTGCCATCTCTAAGTCAACCATCAAGAAGCAAGGTTTGCACACTCCTATGCCTACTCCCATCCAACCTTGGGAATCCATCTCCATGTACTATATTTCTGGACTCCCTTCTACCAAGCATGGTAATGACTATGTCTTTATGTTCATGGACAAATTTTCTAAGATGGATATATTCGCAGCCTGCAAGAAGAGTATCACAACACAGGACACTACCAAAATTTTATTTGAATGACTGTGGGTACATTTTTGGATCCCACATACCATTATATCATATTGGTATATTCGGTTCCTGAGCACATTCTAGTCAAGCCTTTGGACACTATTAGACATCAAACTAACCAAGTCGATTGTGTTTCATCCACATACTGATGTCCAAACAAAGGTCATCAATAGGATGATAGTGCACATACTCTACATTTACAACTCCAAGCATACACAAACCTGAGATGAGAGCCTTCCCTATGTGCAACATTGTCATAAAAAATCTCTCCATATCTCGATTGGTCGCAATCCCTTTTAAGTGGGTCTAGGATTTCAACCATTGTGTTTGATGGATGTTTCCATACCTCATGCGATTACACAGAAAAAATCTAAACATGTGCTATCTGAGGTTGATAAAGCAAATAAATTTATTGAATGAATCCATCACGCCTTCCAGTAGGTTCACGAAATCTTGGATAAGTCCAATGCCAATTACAAGTAGTGACATGATCAACATCGGGTGCCACACAAGTTTCAGATCGGTGACAGATTTTAGTTGAATTTGTAGAAATAATACCTTACATAGCCCATCAGAAGATCAAACCATTCTAATATGGGCCTTACACCATCACCAAGGTTACGGGGGACAATTATTTTGAGCTCAGCATTCCCCCATTCCTTGGCATGTACGCAGTCTTCAATGTGGACTGCATTCGGCCATACTTTCCACCATTACTCGACACACCAAACATTGAAAAACAACTCACACCAACATAGCTAAACCCTGACTACATGGAACATGCCACAAATGATCGGATCATGGACATGCAGATCAAGAACACTCGCCAACAAAATATCGAACCACTACAAGGAAAATACCCTCTAGTGGAGGTTATAACAGAGGTTTTTAGTGTTATAAAATTGGCCAAAATTGTCAAAAAACCATTTTCTACAACATTCGTTTTCGGTAACAGAGGTTTTGGCAGAGCTTCTAATGGAATTTCAACACAACTAAAAAAAATTGGGTCGCCAGAGGTTATTATGGATGTTTTTCTCATCGGTGCTCTAATCAGGTGTCCTCATAAACCTCAAGAACACAAATGGAAAATTCAAGAAGAAGTGACTCCAAACCCTCAAAAGAAGTCTCCTCCATTTTCATGAATATAAAACATTTCAAATAAGATTAAGACAATAAGAAGAGATAGTCAAATATAGAATAAGGTTAAACCATTGATTTTGAATTGGAATATGGGGTTTCATTATAAAATAAAGTCAAGATCAGAAAATAAAATATAAGTCTTAAAGAGAAATTACAAAATATTGAGGAGGAAAATCATAACATTTATGAAATTTAAGTTGTTCTTTTGAGACCTTAGAAGCAGGAAAGAGAGAATAAATATTGTAAATAATATGAAGGAAAATATTGAGGATTATGATATTGTATAAGAAAAATTTAATCAAAAGAAAAAAGAGAAAGAGTGAAAATTTGAAGAGTTCATCCCCTTTAAAATTCAATTAGAAGAAGTAAAGAGAAAAAAGGAAGCAATGAAAAGAAAGGTAAATAAATGGGAAGAAAATTGTGAGAGGCTTGAAGTAAATATTGTCCCATTAAGGAATGAGTAGACAATCTCAACAAGAACTTGAAAATTTCTCAAATGTTGGATGATATTCTTAGCAATCAAAGATGAACATATGACAGAATAGGTATTGTTTATGTGGGTGAAGGCTTAATACAAAGAATATGGAAACCTTAAGTCACCAGAAAATAAGCCTGAAGACAAGATTGAAGGTCATTCTAATATTCATCATACCCCCAACCATAGTGGAAGCAAGGGAATACATATGGATGAAATTGGGAGAGCTAATAAACCTAATTTTTTTTTTAATTCCCTTTATGGATATTTAGATAATACAAGCAACAATGAAATAGGAGAAAAGGGTCAACAAAGAGTTGATTTTTCTCCATAGAAAAAAAACTTCAGAAGAAATTATCCATCAATACAATCCTTCTTATCCAAGTATCAAACTATATTTCTTGGTCATTTTTTTTCATGTACAAACATTGGACATAAATAAAGGGACTGTACATCCTATGGTGGGGATGATTATAAAGACCCTTACTAGACCTCTAGAATAAAAAATATAGGAAATAAAATCATAGGGTCCAATGACTATAACAATAGAAATCATAATTAATTTTCCCCCTTATTCAACCATAGTAAAAAATGTTACAAATGACACAATTATGTGAATATATCACATGGCTGCAAGAGTAGCTTGATATGGTATCCTAACCAAATCAAGGAAGAATATATCTCTTCCAAGGAAAATACACCAAGGTGTGGAGAAGAACAGAGGCATCATCTAACCAAATAAGAGTAGGAGAGTCAAAGGAGGCTCGTGGATTGGATCCCTCTCTAAACACGGGGGAATCATTGGAAAATTATTAGGTTATGTCTCAAAATTTGGAGGCTGCAATCTCAAAAGGTTCCGACGATCATGAAATTTAGGGACCTATAATTGAGATTCTATGGATTATTTTGCAATGTATTATTAAAGATGAGGAATCTCTAGAAATAGAACAAAATATTTTTAATATATTCTATGAGGATCCATCAATTAACTTACAAGTTTCAACCCATAATGATGTATTGGTGTCTATTATTCATATTTTCAAAAACGTTTTGAAGTAACTAAAAATTTGGGTTTTTTATTTAGATGAGGAACACAAATCCAAAAAGGATATAATTGTTGCATCTTTCTAAACTTGTGGATGGAGGATTTAATTATGTGGCAACTGAATCTATTATTTTTCTTATTCAAGAACTTGCGGTTAGTTCATCTAAGCCCTACACTCTTATTGAAGCTCTAGTAAAGGTGGCACAAAGGAAAGGATCTCTTGAATCCTTGCAACAATTAATTGAATATGTAAGAATTTTTTCATCAAAAGGAGCTATCCAAAATTCATATTTAGTTTGAAAATAGGAGAAGGCTAAATAATATAGAGCTAATAAGGATATTCCTGGTCAACTTGGGGAAAATACAGATGAAAACAAACTATCCAGTCAACATGGTGGATCAGCCGCTACTGTTATTTTCTGTGAATATATTAGGATTCCTTTTGAATACTAGGTTTTATTTATGATCCTCTTGGTGTGAATGATAAAGCATATGTTGTTTACATCTCACAGTTACAATAATAGATTATCTATCTGACCATTTTTTTGTGTCTTAATGGAACCATTTGTCCAACATTATTTAGCCTCTAAAATTTAAGTGTCATTTTCTCTTCCACTACCATCCCAATAAATGACTCAAGGCATTTCCTCACATTAATTGATATGTATTCAAAAATCATGGTTCTCATGGTTAAGTATTGTGTAGTGCACCTAGGAAAGAGGAAATTCAATCTTCAAAATAAATTGCTTATAATAAATGTGTGTGTCCCTCAAAGGAATGCAGAAGAAAAAAAATGCATTCCATCCTATACCTTATTTTTTACTATTTTTGAACTAGCTTATGGATTATAACTCCCCTAATCCTACTCTTGATACCAACAAATTTCAAGCACTCACTGCATTTGCAAATTATTTCCATTCTTTACAACCTTTGGAAGTACTTGGTCGGAGTTTTGTTCATTGGAATAAAGAGGAAGACTATGAGGATTTTTCTGAGGAAGATCCTATGATTTTGAAGAATAATTTGAGCCAAATGGAAATGACGATGAGTTATAGGGAAAGCATGATAGCAATGTGCATCAAACATTTTCATTTGAGGGTTAACTTGTATTGGTTACAAATCATGGTGAACATGAATTCCATGAGAATGACGCTTACAAGACACAGAAGGAGGGATTCATTAATGATGAGGAAAGTTTAGATATAGTACAAAAATCAATGATCCAACAACCTATTGTTCATCGTGCCTCTTAGGAGACACATACCTTGACTTCCATAGAGTTAGGTCTATCTAGCCTTCAATTCACTCTTGTTGACAGACATAAATGACCACTCATTAACAAGAAGAAACAACCTGGACTAAGGTTATTTAAATAATCCAATCTGTTTAGTGTGGTTATTCCTCATGGGCTTAATGGCTCCATTAGCTAGAAATTTCCTTCTGATATGAGAAAGAAATCATTAAATCACTTCTAAGTATCCTACCTTAATATTACAATTGGTTAAAGTTTAATGATTAAATACAAATATACAACTTGTACAGTCACCAGAAGAAACTCTAGTTGGTGAAAAGAGATAAGTTATACATAATTTAAAGAATAAATTGAAAAAGAACAAGAAATATCACATCTAACTTGTTGACTCTTTTAAACAATTTGAAATAACTCTCAAATTATTTTTATTGATTCACATTAAAAATCATAAAGAAAAATAATGAAGAAATACTAACTATATATCTTGGTCAAGAGCATAAGATTAATTAAATGACTGATTTTTATTTCTTGTTTACAAAATAATCATTCATTTGTTATGAACTAGATACATCCATTCTCAAAAAAGTAAATATTAAAACATATGGTACAAATAGTCAAACAAATAGAGTACCAATTCAATTTGTGTGTTAATCTTGTATATGTGACTGTTTCAATTCATGAAAGAAATTACATAAATTTTAATGTACATAATATGAAACTCAAACTACATATTGTTGATGATAATAACAAGGAATAATTTGGTGTGTAACTCAAGAAAACATAACTAGTAAAAGGTGGAAAGATGAATGAATACTTTAAACATCAACTATCTGAAACAATGTCAGACAAGCAACTTTAAATTCAAACTCCAGGATGATTCAAGTGGATAGTGGTGGCCACCCGCCTATTCCACTTGGACCCCCACCATTGTTTCTTTGAGTTTTTCATTTTCCTTAATTGTAGCACAATTTACTATTTCTGGCATAATGAGATATCTTGTGCATAAAACAAAGATCATATGCCAAAGTTACGACCCCAGGAAGTTCATGATGTACCAATTTACCACAACATGGCCCACAATTTTGGTGATTCACCTCCTAGTGTTAGGTTTTTGGATGTTTGGGGTTATCCATTATTTCTCAGTAATAAATAGGCCTTTTAGCCTCATTGTAACATATTTCAGAGGCATGTATCTAACACATATATTCTTATAGATAAGCTACCATTGCCCAAACTAGTTTATTTCCATTCTGTATGTAAGCACATTTCAGTTCTTTGATATTAATGAATTGAATTTTTATTTTTATTGCGTCTCTTTTCTTATGTTTATATCTATATTTTGTTGTGTTCCTCCATAAGACTGGATCAATGTTATTAGAGTGGTGTTCTATTTCTCTATTTTTCTTTGCATGTCCCCAACAAGTTCAGGGTATAAGGAGTAAGGGCTCTAACTGGTTGAACCTTTTCAATATCAGCCTCACAAATCTCGAAAACCTCCCATGGTGGAAGAAAAGAAAGACGAGGGAGTAGGAGATCCTTTCAAAATATTTCTCGAATGATCCCTCCAGTGACAAAGGAATGCAATGATGGACAAATTTTTCCAGATCCTTCGACGAATGCCCATAGGCGACACATCTTCTTATGGAAGCCACTCTAGAGGCACCACTCCCTTTAAGGTACAATTCAACTTTTACATTTCCACATTTGAATTCCAGTTAGATGAAGATGTCATAGATAAATGGTTAAATATTTTGGAAGGATATTTTTCAGTTCATTATTTTTCCAATAATGAAAAGATTACTTTTTCAACCCTGAAATTCGCCCCTCACGTCAAGGACTAGTGGGAAACCTATTTTGAGCAGAAGACAGAGAGGGAACCCTCATTGTTCTAAGTTGTGCCCACTTGGAATTCTTTTCGAGACACCATCAAGGAAAATTACTACCCAATTGGGAGCTATGAAAACAAGTGCGTACAATGGACTATGTTGTGGCAATGAAGGGATAAATATGTGCATGAAATGACGAATATTTTCCATATCCTGTGCACAAATTTGGATATCAAATATTCTGAGAAACATCTGGTGCTCAATGACCACGATTGTTTGCACAAATACATTCAAAAGGAGATGGATTTTTTGGTCTCTCCTCGTTTGGTGCAGCATACTGATATGTTGCTGATATTGAGTAGAAATTCAAGCAAAAGAAGTGGGACTTTGGATCTACGAACCCAAAGCAGATCAAAGGCAACTTGAAGCCATAGAGCAAAGGAAAGAACCCAACTGGGACCCCTTAGGGAAACTCCTCGAAGCCACAATCGAAAGGTGACAAAAGGAAACGAAGGACATTGAAAAATGGTGTGACTTCCATAAAAATCCTACTCACAACATGAATGAATGTTGCACAAAGCAGGTGCTGGTGGTCAAGATGAAAGATGGATGCATGCTTTGATTATGATTTGGAACCCGACAAGGGAAATGACAAGGGTAAGCAGGTCATTAATGTAGAACCAAATGCAATGGTAGCCACCACTAAGCTCCAAAAGGCAGAACTCAAAGATCCAGAGGACGAGGAGCACATCTTTCACTCATAGATGTGAGTGAAGGGTTCACCATTGCAATTCATTGTCAACAACGGGAGCCAAAAGTACCTCATTTCAGCAGAGGACGTGAAGTGGTTGGGCCTACCAACCACACCACACCAAGAGACATACACCATCGAGGGGCTTCACCAAGGACAATATCTCCGTGTCAGTCAGTAGTGTTGCCTTCCCTACATCATCAAGCCCTTTGTTATCACTCATAATTCTTTGAATCATTACTTTACATGGTCATACAGTTCACTCCTCAAAAGGGTTAGGACTCCTTAAAACTTTTTCAAGTTGGCATAGGAAATTTCATTTTTTCATATTTAACCTATCCTAAGTTTCAATACCACCCTAATTTAATCTCAAAACCACGTCCACATAGGTCACATCATGTTCCATAAGTCGTCATTTGCTGACATATTTCATTTCCAAAGCTTACAACTCCAAAAAGAGGGTTTTCTATTTTCAGAATGTAGAATTTTCCTATTTTATACATGTTTGTAGAATGCAGATTATGGACAGATGGAGATGTTTTTCAAAAAACCAAGAGAGGTTTTTCTTCAATACATACTGACCTACAAAACCCTCCTTAATTTTTTCAATATTTATCAAGGACTTGGAGAAAGGATCTCATCTTTGAACCCTATGTTTTTAGAAAAACAAAGTCATTTTAGTGATGAATAAACTTGCTAAAGGAGAAAAGGATGTTTTATGAGGAAGAAACACCTCAAGGCTCATAGTTTGAGCTGTTTTATGTTTTAAAAGGTCAATGGAATGTTGGAAATAATTTTTTTACAACTGGAAGGCATATTTTTGAAGTTAGGAAAAAAATTGAAATTTATGTAGTTTTCAGCAATTTCATAGCGTTTCCTAGGCTTGAAGCTAGGAAAACACTACAAAACCACTTGTAGCTTTCGTTTTGCTTTAAAAAAAAAAATTGGTAAATTTTAAGGGCAGTAAATGATATGGAGGATTTTTCAAGACATGATGAAGACCATGCAAGAGAAAATAAGCATAAATTCTGATGGCAAAGGTCATTTTTTTATGCTACGAAAGTACTCTACGAAATTGCCATGTTTTCATAGCCAATTATTTTTTAAGGTTTATGAGAAAATGAAAAATTATTTTGGAAATGTGATAGATTTTTTTCTTCATCACAGACCCCTCTAAAAAAACCTCTCTCATTTTCTGCAAATCCATCAGGGTTTGGAAATTACACACTCATCTTTTCACACTACGAAACTGCTGAAAAATTGTTTTCGTAGTGAATTTTTTTTTAAGGTTTCTGAGAAATTGAAAAAGTATTTTTAAAATATGAAAGTGGTTTGTCTCTAACAAGAGCCCCTCTACAAAAATCTCTCTCTGTTTCTGAAAATCCATCAGGTTTTGGAAATTATATACTCATCTTTTCATGCTATGAAACTGCTGAAAAACTGTTTTCGTAGCGAATTGTTTTTTAAGGTTTCTGGGAAAATGAAAAAGTTTTTTGGAAATATGAAAGAGGTTTGTCTTTAGAATAGGTCCATATACAAAAAAATCTCTAAGTTTCTGTAAATCTATCAAGTTTTGGAAATTATACAGTCATCTTTGAAGCCTATTTTTTCATAATTTTCACTAACCAGATTTGTGAAAAATTGTAAAAATTTGACTTGGAGGAGGTCTAGCTTAGCATCCATGTGGAATAATGACACATAAAAACTCTAGTAAACTCATAAAATTAGTTGGTTTCAGTTGATAAGGTTTATTGAATAGGTTTGTTGAACTATTAATGAAAGAAGAGTCCTTTTTGTATTCAAACTCTGCAAAACATAAATATCCCTAGGAAGTCTCTAAGTGATAGAATCATGTTTGAAATAGGTCTCTAAGGTGGGAATCCAAAGCTAGCAAGTTGGAATATTATTTTTATGAGTCCTTATTCTATAAAGGACTTAGTTTTAGAGTTAAAGTGGGTTGGGAGATGTTTTTTTTTTTCTAAGTAAGCGTAATCTATTTATCAACAAAAAATATGTACATCAGGTCTCATCCAGAACCATGCCTGAGTTAGAGGCATATTCGAACAAAAAATTAGAGTTGAGCACTGCCCTCCCCGAGGGAAACCAGTGTTGAGAGTTTTCCAACAAAATCCCACGCAGGGGAGGGTAATTGTTCGGATTATATAAAGCATACTTAACGGAACCGAGAACAGAATAACAAACATGAACATTTTCATAATGACGGACAGAGCCAGAGAAAAAAACCAGGAAAGGAGGGAGGTGCTACTCGTCAAGTTCTTCTTCCATGACCCTGCACCAGAGTTCATTTGATTTGCCATCAGTTGTGTACAAGTCCTCAGTTGAATGAATTACCTTCCCAGCAGCAAGGGGCCTCTTCACCTTGCTCGCTTGAATTCCATTTTTTTGCTTCTTGCTCTCATTCCCATGATCCGGTTTTTCATTGAGCTGCCCTTTCTGATCATAACCAATGTCGATATTCATCTCTTGCAGCTCCGAGCTAGGCGGAGAAGCCTCGCCATGGTTGGCGCCATCCTGGTTGACATTAATCTCCACATCTTGCAAGTTCATACCGCCCGTGCTATGCCTCTGAGCATGCGCGTCCGCATTACTCCCTGCCCTCCAACTGGAATTAGGAATCACCTCCTGAGGAGTTTCCCGAAATACAATCGTGACGGAGGTGGTGACTCTTGGACAGTTTAGCGAGCTGTTGAAAGAGAAGTGCCTCGTTTGGGAGTGAGCAAAAGACTGTGGGGGTGTAGGGGAGCGAAAGCTTTGCCCAGAATGAAGAATACGACCCCTGGTTGCTCCGGAAGTGCTGTCAGAAGTAGGAGAAGTAGCAGAGGTGCTGGAGGAAGTGGGGGAGCGTCTTATCTGACACCGAGAGGAGCCTCTTCTGCACCTCATCCGGTGTCTAAGATGCGGCATGCTCTCAGTCGAATCTGAAGAGTGGGGGAGCGGGAGCATGATAGAAGCACTGGACAAATGCGCGGTCCAATTCACCGAGGCAAGCATACAATTCCCAGCTATAGAGTAGTGGAGATTGTCACTGAGCTCTAAACAACAGTGGAGCTTGGTTCGTTTACCTGTAACAGTGCGCTCTGAAGAGAGCCGAATGTCCGGGGAGCAACAAATCGTAATAGACCGGGGAAGACTGCTGGAGTTATGCTCTCTCTCCATCCTGTAAACAAATAAACCTGTTCTACTGAAAACCTTCAGCATTAAACCATCATAAATTATATTAATCGCCATGTCCAGGTCGCAGCGTGTGGAATGAGCTCGAGTTCCGGAGGCAGAGTTGTGATGCACGCCAGGCTATAAATGCAATAAATTCTGCTCTCGCCTGTGGATGCGCCAAAGGACACTTGCAAGGCCGGTTGGCATATGGCTTGCCATAATGCCGCCAGACCATCTAATCACCTTAATGCCCCTCATAACCACTCACATCCAGGAGGGTTGGGATATGTTATAAAGGCACTACTCTTGTAATATTTGTCTATCATTAATATATAGATGTAGCATCTTATTTCAGACCTAAGATTAATCTATGTGTTCTTATGTATGTTTATTATATCAACCTTTTACTTTCTCTCCAGTTTTCTAGTTGTATGATCACTTGGAATTCATGATTACATGCTCCAACTTCCATTTATACACCTATTCTGTTGTTTTGTCATGCTTTATTAGTTTTCTTATGTATAATCACTTAGAATTCATGATGACATGCTCCAACTTCCTATATGCATATAGCTTGTTGTTCTATCATTCATGTGTGGTTTTATAAGAACACAATTGCCTCAGATTCCATGAAATAGATTGTCTTGTGATTTAGTTTTCATATTGACTCCATAAGCCCAATCGTAGTAAACCTCATACATCTTTCACCTACACAAAAACACATTCAATCCAATTCAGAGTTAGCCATCTGCTTTCAAGTTGTTCATTGAATATCCTTTATCCTTTTGAGAGAGCCCTCTCAGGCTAGAAATGCCAAATTCCAGTTACAAGTGGTTTGAAATAGTTACTCCAAGTTGACCATTGAAGCAGCCCAATAGGACTCAATTTGGTGATAACATTTTGGCACCGTTGCCAAGGGTTCTGAAGATATACATCTCCCAAAATTTTTAAGCTTGACTCTTGAAGGTAGCAGGAGCTCAAAATATATTCAAGGCTGCAACTACCTTGACAACCCCCACTAGCACATTTGGCCCAATTTTCGATGGCCAAAATGTCTCTCTTGCGACACATAGGCATCCCAAGAGCGACTCTTTGAGGCGGGACATAGCGTGGTTTCTCTTAGAGTCACAATTCTGACACTTCAATAAAGTTTCAGAAGAGCGACACATTTTCCGACGTTTCTAGGTGGTTTTTGCTCTTCCGACGTTACTTTATGAGCATCGCTATCCCGACGTTAGCAAGAGCCTCGCTTTTCTGACGTTAGCCAGACCATCGCTATTCCAACGATAGCAAAAGCGTCGCTCTACCGACTTTCCATAACCATCGCTCTACCAACGTTCCAAAATGTCTCTCTACCAATGTTCCATAACCATCTCTCTTCCAACGTTTTTCAAGTTTTGAAAATCATGTCGCAAGTCCGACGATTATGACTTTTAGTCGCTCTACTGACGTCTTGCAGACTTTGTCGGATGTTCAACGTCTTGCAGACTTTGTCGTAAGTTCGACGGTTCAGAATTCTTCCAACAGTCATTGCTATTTCGACATTTGTGACTTTTAGTCGCTCTACTGACATCTTGCAGACTTTTTCGGAAGTCCGACGTCTTTCAAAGTTTGTTGCAAGTCCGACGGTTCAGAATTCATCCAACAACCATCGCTATTCCAACATTTGTGACTTGTAGTTGCTCTACCAACGTCTTGCAGAATATGTCGGAAGTCCAACGTCTTGTAGATATTGTCGCAAGTCCGACGATTGTAAGTGGATAGCAAGCATCAGAATACTGATGGAAAAAAAAGTATATGGAAAAAAAAACGGGTACAGTCTTCCAGCTCCAAGAATACGTCAAATGATATCAGAAAAACTCAAGGAATGTGTACTGTGATGGCAGATGACCTCGATAGGTACTTTTTTTCACCTAATGATTTACTTCCTCTTATAATTTGTGAAGGATGGAATAAGTTGGATCAAAGAACCAAATTTTAAGCCTATTTTAGACTTGTATAGGTTGGCTCCAAGATACATAGGTTAGCTACTCCACTAAATATATGTCAGCCTCCTCAAAAGACATGTAAATTCAATAGGTTAAAATGAGTATAAATAGAGGCTAATCTTTCCTCCATTTTTTCCTTCATTCATTGAATAAATAAGTAGAAGACAAGAAAAAAAATTATGAAGAAGACAGGGAATCAGGACGAAGATCATAAAAAAACTCTTCTATGGAATATCTTCTAAAGGAAAAAACTTATATGTGATCCATATATGTACTAAAAACACCAAAGCCTTTGTGATTCATCTCTTAGGAAATATAGGACCAAAAGTACTAAGTAATTTCTACACAAAGTAATTGAATTTTTTTTGTGCAAGGAAATAAATCTATCTCTATGGGAAGGGGCCAAGAACTTATGGATTATGTCTAAGAAATCAAGCCGAAAATTTGTGAGAAAGATTTGAGATCCTAAAGTTGAATTTATGCGTGAAAAATTATTGCATCACTTATGGAAGAGGATCCTACATTCTTTGTTTTCTTAATATTGTCACCATATTAAGAAGGGACTACTAGTTTTATTTACTCTTTTTGTTAGGGCAGTAGATCCTCATTAATGTGCACTAGTGTTATATGTTCCCAAAGATTGTTGAATCTCAGTTTATGAACATGAGTGCAAGGTAGGGGACATCGTGAAGAGCTAGTTCAACGAAGGAAGTTAGGAGCTGCTAAATTGGAGATTGGATACTAAGTGATTTGAGGAGTGAAATATATTGTTATATGAGCAGACATTCTTGGAGCATTCATAGAAGAACTTGTTTAAAGCATTGATGAAGATCTTGTTGAATACTTGAAGCCCTATTGAAGAAGCCTCATTTAAGTAGAATTGAAATCGATTGAAGTAGCCTCTTAGTAACAGATCTTGATAACCCTTTTTGGAGCAGTAAAATATATCGATGATAAATCTCTTGATGATGAGAAACCTAACCTATGACAATCTGAGACAGAATGTGGGATATGATCTATAGCGGATCTTGTATATTTTGGAGCAAAATTTGGAGACTAATTGAAATAGATTAGATTCTTGACCTAAGTACAATGGAAGATATGTCAAACGTACCATTGAATACCTCTGAATAAATCCATTGAAACTTATTTGAAGTATCTTGGAGGCAATCTATACCACCTATAGAAGAATTTTTTGAAGTAAAACTTGGAGTGGTATGTGAGGCATTTGGAGCAGTATTGGAGACATTCTTGAAGAATTGGTAGAGTATTGTTGAAGAGATATTTCAAGTATTGTGGTAGAATATTTTGGAATACTTGAATCCGTATTGAATCCACCTTAAAGGATTGAAACATGAAGAAAGGGTTGGATCCTTAGAGGATTGGAGTCCTCATATAATATTGGAGCCTTCTAGGAAACTAGGTTGGAGCCTAGATTTTCTTTGAGGATTGGTATCCTCATAAGAGTTTGGAGCTTCATTGAGAAAAATTTGGATCTTTTTTTAGAGCCTTGTTGAGATCAAGGTTTGAGCCTTGAAGGAATTTTATTGTACATGTTGGAGCTTGATTTTGTGTACGAGGATTGGAGTCATCATGAGTTACATAA
The DNA here is from genome assembly GCA_034641835.2 of Pinus albicaulis. NCBI lineage: Eukaryota > Viridiplantae > Streptophyta > Pinopsida > Pinales > Pinaceae > Pinus > Pinus albicaulis. The sequence continues at coordinate 125,786,214 of CM076574.1, read as the reverse complement.
ATGAAAAATGGGGATATTATTGAGATGTCATCATTATTTTCATTTATGACCCAATAGAATTTGGCTTCTTGAGCTTACCTGCAATGATGTTTCCACCTGGATCCAACATTATGCATGGAACCATAACACCCCTGACATGCCAAACAAAAGGATTATCAAGAAAAATTAAGGAAATTTGTAACTTGTTTTGAATGAAAATTTGTACAAAGACTTAAAGAGACATTGTTGAAACATAAAAGTATATTTTGGATGCACTATAGCCATATTTTATCAAAGTGTTTGTTATAAATACCAACACATTGCTTGGAGCTCACATATGTCAACAAATAAAAAATGTGGAATGTGATGGCAAATGAATTCATTGGGTACTTTTTTCCACCTAATGGTTTACTTTCTCTTACAATTTGTTAAGGATGGAATAATCCAGATCAAAGAACCAAATTTGAAGCCTATTTTAGACCTGTATAGGTTAGCTCCAACATAGACAGGTTGGCTCCTCCACTAAAGATATATTCGCCTCCTCAAAAGGACATGATAGTTCAATAGGTTCGAACGAGTATAAATAGAGGTTGAAATTTCCTCCATTTCATCCTTCACTCGTCCAAAAATTAAGTAGAAGATAAGAAAATAAAGTGAAAAGAAGACCATGAATAAGGACTAAGATTAGAAACAAGATCAGTTTGTGGCATATCTCTTAATGGATCGAAATTATTTGTGATCCATCTCTGTACTAAAAAGACCGAAGTTTTTGTGATTCATCTCTGAGGCATAAGACCAAAAGTATGAAGTAATTTATGTGAAAATTAAGCGAAACAATTTTTTGCATGGAGGTAAATGTATCTCCAAGGGGCCAAGACCCTGTGGATTATCTTTCAGAAAGTAGACCAAAAATTTGTGAGAAAGAGCTCAGATCCTAAGGTTGAATTTACGTGTGAAAAAGTATTGCATCACTTGTGGAAGAGGGAGACAAAATTATCTGTTTTCTTAAGATTTTCATCATATTGAGAAGGGACTATTATTTATATTTATTATTTGTTTTAGGGAAAAATAGCCTCAATAATTCACACTGGTATTATATGATCCCAAAGAGGGTCGAGTCTTAGCTTATGAACATGAGTGCTAGATAAGGGATAAAGTGAAGAACTAGTTCAACAAAGGATTTTACGAGTTGCTACATTGGAGATTGGATACTAAGTGATTTGATGAGTGAAATCTATTTTTATAAGAGTAGACATTATTGGAGCATTCATAGAAGATCTTGTTTGAAGCATTGCTGAAGATCTTGTTGAAGACTTGAAGCGCTATTGAAGAAGCATCATTTGAGCAAACTTGAAATCCCTTGAAGTAGTCTCCTGGTAGTAGATATTGACAACCATTTTTGGATTAGTAAAATGTATATATGATAAATCCCTTGATGATGAGAAAAATGACCTATGGAAATCTTTGTAATAATTTGGGATATGATCTATAACAGATCTTAGATATTTTGGAGCAAAATATGGAGACATCTTAAAATATACTTGATCCTTGACCTAAGTAAATTGGAAGATGTGTCAAAAATACCATTGAATACTTTGTAACCAATCCATTTGAATCCTATTTTATACCTGTACAGGTCAAATCCAACATACACATGTTGGCTCCTCCACTAATGTTTTTGTGAGACATGATATTGAATAATACATTGAATACAAGGATAAGGAGAGAAATATTAGCATAAAAATAAAATCAATTATTTACTGTTGAAAGACAACATAAATTGATAATGATAGTGATGTAATATAAATGGAAACAACTAACAATCAATTCACTAATGGAAGCAATAAGATGACAATTAAGGTCCATGTAGATTTTTCCTTTTAATCTCTAATTTTTGTGCAGTAATATCATATACCAGTCCTCAATGAACTCTCTTGTACTCTTATTCTTAAACAAAAACAGCAACAAAATATTTAAAAAAAAATTATTTCCACCAAATCTGTGAATGGTAACCACCTAACACCTGTGGCCTAACAATATCTAAATGGTATGTTGGTTACATGGAACTAATATAGTAACTAGGATACTAACTTTTATCACTTATAAACTAAGTTGAAGTGTTAATACACTTCAGTAAACCCTCCTAACACAAATAATAAATTAGATCCCCCCCCCACCCCTAACAAATGCAAAAGTTTAAATGTTACAACTCGATAGTTCTATAGATAAGTAATACCAAATTTAAATATCACATACGGGTCTAGCACTATTCCTGAAGGCACTCTGACAACTACAATTCTTGCTAGTTCTATAGAATGTTAACCTGGTTATGCATTGTATCTTGGCTTATATTAATCCCCAAATCTAGATCTTCCTCATTTTGTAAGTAGAATTCCACAAAATCCATCTTGACAATCTTCCAACCTTATGTGATTGCTATCACCTTACGGTAAAGGAGGATTCAGTTGGATTCTCCATGGCAATCTTTCAAACTGAGCATTCAAACTTTTGTACCCTTTTCTTCATGCTTTTTAGTAGCTACTCAAAACATTTACTTTATTTTTGGTTCCAACATATTCAGTCTTATCAGTTATGACATACTCCTTTTTTCTATCTTATAAAAAGAAACTATATGGGTAAACTGATAGTGTTTCTTGCAAATCTTCTAAAACATTGTGCCTATGTTTTGAGATAAAAACTTGTTGGAAATATTGTGACCAACTGATCTTGATTTAGGGAACAATATTGTTAAAAGAGGACTAAATACTTGTAGTTTAAATGCAGCAGGACTAAAGTCACTATTGAGCGCAGGTAATATAACTTCAGGCACAATGAAAGAACCCCACATGCCACTAAATAACACTCTCCACACTCATACTGAGATGTATAATATTGCACATTATGCAAGAAATGTCCTCAACTGGTGCAAAAAATAGTATGTAATGGTACAAAACTAGCATCTACCTCAGTTACAATTCATAAGTTCGAAAAAAACCCATTCTACACAAACATTCTGTCCAGGGAGGCAATATAAAAACATGTACTCAAACTTCCATGCTAAAAAATAAATCTTAAAATCAGAACACAAAGAAATGTACTGGAATTCACTAACTATGTAGAAGCTGAAAGGGAATACCTCATTGTCACCCCATACATAACCTGAAAACTGCAAGATGTTATTTTTTAAATGAAAAGCCTGTATACACAAAATCCAATGTATGTCATTAGAAAATAACCATATTCCCATAACTAGTAAATCTAGAGATAAAAATGAAAGACGGAAGGTCAATTTCAATGAAATTACCTACAGGGAAGAATGAAAATTCATTGGTTTTAAAAATCCCATGTCAACACACTAAGCTAGTTCAGAATGCATGTTGCCAGATAAATGTCTTAGTGAAACTAAAAACCTTTCAAACACTGAAGTAGCCACAATAGACACATGGGTGAACCCATAAATTTCTTTCAACTTTATAGAAGTCCATACGTTACAAAAAATCATTTTAAATATCCAGTAATGTTGTCATATTGCATGACAGTAAGACCTCTATTTGGATGAGACAATTTTTCCATATCTGTAGCTCTATTTGTACATTTTAATTTTTTACTCCATTATTGACATGGAATTGCATGGCAAGTTTAGAGATTTCCAACAAAATGTAGAATCCCCTTCCAAATGCTCATCACTTACAGACATTTTTTTATATTTTTGGCTATTTTTTAAATTTTTCATGCATGGCACTCACAATCAGATTGATATTTTCGTCTATGGATGCCATGAGATTGCACCAACAATGAAAAATTGGTTATATCAAATATTGCGTCATTAACAAGATCTGATAGATATCCAAACATCTCAAACAGAGAAGAATCCATCAACATATTTTTTTTTATTTCTTGAATTTGTTCTTTATTTAACGGACAAGTACACGATTTATTTTTCATATTTTCCAAATCTGGATGCGAACATAAGGAAAATTTCAGGAGCTACGCATTTAAGGCTAAATGCTTGCAAAATACTACATTCCAAATCCCATATAATAAAAATTGGATGAAAGAAAGAAAATTTCTTGCAACCCCACATCTATAAATCATAAGAACTTTCAACATGCTATAACTAACAATAAAAACACCTAATATCCTTTAATTGTGATCACAAGTTAGATTTCATCAATATATAATCAGTTTATGTAGTAACGTACACTCAAGAATGTCAATAAATATTTTTCGCACCATACTAGGTAAAAACAAACAAAATAATAATAAAACCCATGAATTGCAACTTTAAAAACAAAGAAATTTGTTACTTATATCAGCTAGTACAATAATCACACTTGTATCATTGGTAAGACCCAAGGTCAGAACCCTTGAGTGGGAGAAGATGTGGGTTATTTTAAATATAAATTTGTCTCTTTCCTCTTTAAACACACACACACACACCGTATATGTACATATGTATGTGTTTCAAGATGGCAATGAAAGAGCCTAAAAGAATTGGAATGTATTAGGAGCTTTTTAAAATTTCCTTTTGCATTCTTAAATGAATAGACATGCATATGAAAGAATTTAAAATGCAATCAAATTATTTGCAATGAGGGAAAAATTAACCTGAAAAGAAATCACGAGGCGTGTGTACCTTTAATAAGGTCCGAAGTATTTTCAATGTCACAACTTGGCAATCTTTGATAATCAAAAAGCTCAATCTCAGGGGGTTCACTACTTAGCAGTCTTGTTGTTGCAGAAGCCTCGCCATGATACATTGTTTACGGTCATTTAAAAAACCTCCTTACACATTTTCACTCCACCTCTCACTGGACATTTTCATTAACCACATGGTGCAGTTTGAATACAAAACGCCATTATACAAGGAGATCATTTCCTAGTGCAGGTTGATCTTAATTCTTGGGGCATTAACCTACAAAAATAACAACACAGTGCACAACTATGTCATATAATTTGAGGTGCTAGATCAGAAAGAAATGTAATATTTCCACAATTAACTCTGCATAGTTGTGCATATCATAATTCCCAACACAAGTAACTTCTCATCCTATAAAGACAAACATATTCTCTACAGACAGAGTCAGAGCGTGATGACCCTTGTGAAGGTTTTATGCATAAACATCTATAACAACTCTCAGGGAAAATCATTTATTCAGTTTTCCATATTTCAATAACAGATTAGAAAATAGCATAGTATAAAATGCTAAGTAATTCAAGATTATCAAAGACACATCCAGCATGCATTTATACATTCACTAGTGATGAGATTCTAATTGCAGATTTTGACACACACAAATGCACAATGCAACTCCTAACAGAATATTTATAGAGTATTATAACACTCTCAATTATTGGCTTACTTAAATAGTTGATTTGAGGTCCACAAGTTAACCGATCAATGAATGTTATCCCTAAGAATACTCTAAATATGTGAAATCTACAAACTAGGATCCCAATCTCCATAACTTCATCTTCGATTAAAATAATCTCAAATAGTTTGAAAGAACTATATAATATAAAAAAAAAGAAAAAAAACAATGCACAAAAGTAATAGAACAATACACACAAGTAATAGTATCACCTAAATAGAGTAGAGTTAGTATAAAGGTTGGCCAAAAGATGAATGCACAATTGTTTCCTTGACTATAAATTTACAATGATATCATAAATATACATGCTAAGCTCTAAAATTACTCTAATTATTTGTACCCTTTGAGCAAGTATCTACCTCCTACGTTGCTATAGAACCTATAGAAATGAGGTTTTGGAAAGGTATTTGCCATTATACTATCTTTATCTGAACTTAATGGACAACATACCACAATCCCCTCCTGTGTATGGAACAAATTTATGGCCCTATATAATTTACAGGAAGAGCCATTGCAAACATCTAATTTGTAGAAACTAGGGAAACATAGATCCTAGAAACTTTTAAACATTAATCATTTCTAAAAAGCCTGCTACCCCTGCCTCTAGATCCAAGCATGCAGAAAAGCAAAAAAAACCAAATTTTTAACCCAAGGGTAACTGGTAATGATTAAATGGTGAGGGGAATTGCAAGTGATCCCAGAAAGAAGTGAAAAACATGTATTCACACGCACAAGAATGAAACAATTCACCGGGACAACAACTAAAGCATGAACCTTAGCCACAGTAAAAATGAGTCAAAATCTGAGTCGTTTGATCCTAATTGTCCCGAGTCAATTTGAGCTAAAAACCGAGTCATTGTATCTGAGTTGATCTAAGGCTGGTTTAAAACTTGAGTTGATAGGTGGCTCAGTCAAAGTCTGAGTAGTTTTAAAATTATGATTGTAGGTGCATTTTTCAGTGTCTCAATGTGAAATAAATCTATTCTTTGGTCTTCTGTAAATTCAGTGTATTTGTATCTCCATCACTGTTACTTGTCACAAATAGAGAAGGGTTTAGATCTTCAGAAATAAGAAGTTACTAAAATTATAGCACAGGTACTACATCTTCAAAAATATTTTTCCTTGGCATAGGTTCATCATTGTCACATAGACACAAATTATAGCATTCTACAATTATGGCTCATGTTATTTGACAAAATTTATTTTCAAATGGAAGTACCAACTAGTTTTTAAACCTAATTCTGAGCATGAATTTACAGTTCAAATTCCATGGAGCCTTATCCACTGCATACTTACCCACAACATCTTCATATGGTACATTTTCTTCATTGAGAGTACTAACAAGTTTTTTAACCTGCTCCAAATTACCATTCTACAAGGAAAACACACTATTTTCAGTATAGTGCACTATAGGGAGCACTATTTTCAGTATAACTTTGAGGACTAACCCTTTCTCATTTTCTTTCCATTATTCTCTCTTCTTCTGTGACCGTATGAATGAGGTTTTGTTTAGATTACTGTTCGGCTTGGGTAGTCTAAATATCTTTATGTCATCAGGTGACTAAAATAGCATTTTTCCACCTCTGTTATAGGGAACCCTGCTTGGAGGTTTACACTACATTTGGAATCAATGTGCCTTTGTGCTTGGGGTGTGCCCATTTGAAGAAATGACTCCCCTCCTTCCTTAGCCATCCTGAACACCTTTGGACTCCTAGAGCATGAAATCAGCTGGAGGTAGATAGGTCAATCTTGGGATCTTTTTTATTTTTTGATTGTACAAATTGTTTTTCTTCTTACATATTTGAGACTCCTTGAGCATGAAATCAAGTGTAGCTAGATGGATCAATATTAGGAGATTTTTTATTCTTTGATTGAATAAATTGGTTTTCTTCTTACATCTTTGAGACTCCTACAGCATGAAATCAACTGGACCTAGACGTATCAATCATGGGAGCTTTTGATTCTTTGATTGTACAAATTGTGTTTTCTTCTTAATCATCACTAGCCTAAATTGAGATTGATCCTCTTCATTTCTTTGTTCCTTGTTCCCCTAAGATTGATTAGGAGCAGAATGAGCATCCTGCTAGAAATTCCTAAAAAAATTCCCAAATCTATGGCAAATATTACACTTGAAAGGTAGTTGATAGTAATACAATTCTTAGAGGAAGATCCTCTCATCCAGCTATAGAGGAATGGCCTCCATAAGACCTTTATCCAACTCGACTTCAACACAGATACAAGACACAAAAATTGGCATCCCTTGTGTTCTGCCACTTCAAGTAACTTCCCAAAGTCACCATCGATATCCTTTAGAATAGCCTTGTCCCAAAATATCAACAAAAAAATGGGATGCAAACCCATAACAAAACAAGGAGAATTCCTCCATTGGATTGAAGTTTAGAGACAAAGTGATCCGGATCTTGGGGGGAGGCCCCCAAGATCTAAAAAATAGAAATGGATCTAACAAGATCTGAAAAATTAGAATTCTAGAAAAAAAAAGAGAGAGAACACAAAGCAAATAAAACCACAAAGAAATTTGTTTTATTAAAACAGAGAATAACTGTAGAAGCTACATTGTGGTGGAAAAATCTGTCCTTTTACAAACTGAGGCTTGTTATTTATATCCTTTTTTGAGTTACAATACCATGTGTAGATACCTTAGGTGGATACCATGGGTCAATACCATGGGTAGATACCACTTACAATACCATGGGTCAATACCATGGGTAGATACCACTTACAATACCATGGGTAAATTCCATGTGTGGATGAATACCATGTGTGGATACATACCATGGGTGGATGAATATCATGGATAGATGTCACTTACAATACCATGGGTGGATGGATAACATGGGTAGATGAATACCATGGGTGGATGCCATTTTCCATTCGGATCATTCCTCCCTCCTTAAGAAGTAATGGTCCCCATTGCGTGAAGTTCCCTCCTGAGAAGCCTTTGTTGAATATGAATAGCCACTGCAGAGAAGGGTTTTGTGTAGTTATCCCATAACCGTGATGAACGAAGATCCGAGGATAGAGATACCCTGTAATTCTTGTGACCAATTGTGATATTGACAGTGTGCGGCCTAGCAAATGGACTTCGATGAAGTGTGGGTTTGTGGATGAACCAAAACTATGACAAATGAAGATCTGGTGATAGAGATACCCTGTAATTCTTGTGACCAATCTTGTTACTAACAGTGTGCTGCCTAGAAAATGGACTTCGATGAGAAGGTTTTGTGCAGTTGACCCATAACCGCGATGTTGATTTTTGATGAAGTAGCAAGTGCCTACATAGCTTGGGGTGGGAGGGCACGTCTCCAAATAACCCAAGCCGAATGTTGTTATGCTGAAATTGATGAATGTGAAGTGTAGAAATTATATGCACTAAGCATGCATATGTCCAAGATCCACCTGATCTCACACTATTTAACTTTATGCAAGATACTGAATATATTCGACTTGTTAATATTTTGTGGAAAAATTAATTGCACACACATGTGAAGCATAAACAAAAATTATCAATCGCACATAACATAGATTTTTTTAACTGGGAAAGCCTGAAGCTAAAAACCCCAACTATATATTAGGTAACATGGAGATCATATGAAAATCTCATACAAGCATACAAATATTATCACAAGCCCTAAATACATTACAATAGTCATATACGATACAGGCCTAATCTTGCAAATCCATGCACCGATCTTTGCCACCTGCTAGCCTGCCTCCACTGCACAATATTTGCTAAAGAATAGCTCTGAATGAATTCGAATTACTCCACCCTTGACTTCACAATCCTCATTGGTATCTCCATTAAGTGTTGGATGCAATAAATGCATCACTATAGTCACAACAGATAGTCTATCTTGCCCTTTCACCTATCTCCAACATGGTCGACATAGAGCGCCATGCCTTTTGTAGTTAAGCATTTGTATTTTTCGGTTGATTAATGAGTTATTATTTATGAATTAATTAACTAATTAATTCACTCCACTCTCACTAGTGTATCAATCAGTTAGACTAGATACAACTAGCTCAACTAAGTCTAACTGAGTTAAACTAAATACAACTCCATAACTACTTCTTCCAACTGTGTCATAACTCTGCCACTTGAGTTCTAACTGAGTCCTTCATGCATTAGCTCCAGTAAACCCTCAGGAATAGTGTAATTCCTTCTGTCAGCTATTGTGCCACATCTGTGCACTGAACTGAAGTGCTCCAAGAGAATAAGTTGTTGTTTAGAGTCTGATTATTATTAAGAGCTAATAATAATTGACATGCATCTATTTTTAGATAAGCGCTCTATAAATAGAATTCACCCAATATTCTAAAAATATAATTTCATCTATTTTCCAACTTGACCAACCATCCACAAATAGCATCCTGCAACTTCTGAAATATGATCATCATGTCTAAAAATAGACATAGTCTAAAAATAGACTTGCGCCAAAAATAGCCTGTGGGCCCACCTAGTGAAGGCGACTCTTTTCACTAAGCTCATCATCTTGTTTAATATCAACATGAATCAGGTGCCTACTAAAGTGGGGTGGGAGGGCACGTCTCCAAAGGGAACCCGCTCCGAATGCTGCTCCAAATTTAAAATGAGCATAAATCGGTCAATATAACTCAGAATATTTATTATAACCTATTTTTGGAAATTGAATGATCATTCTAAATCTTCTCATGTGTTTGAAATCGATATCTGGAGACCATACACTCTCATATTCACGCTATAACTGTCCCACCGTCACGACATTTCTGAAGAAAAAAAAACAACTGATTTTAAATCAGCGATAAATCCCTCATCCGGACTCCAATTCGACCGATTGATTTTTTGAAATCAGGTGATTTTTCAAGGGGAGCACAGATATGTAACCACTTATCTGAAATTTCCCACTAAAAACTACAATAAATGATATAAGATATGCTGTCCATGAATTATCATCAGAAAAATCGCTGCAACATTGCTGATTTTGAATCAGTGACATCTCCCTCATCCGAACTCCAATTCGGCGGATTTTTTTTTTTTAATTTGAGTATTTTCTCTCAAGGAATCCAGATCTGGTCTTTTTTTTCGTAAATTTTTCACCAAAAATTTCAAATCTGATCTGCAAACTCGCCACCTAAAAAATTCATGGAGTTTGTTGAAGATGGTTGCAAAACATTGAAACTGAAATATGATTCAAACCCTCATTCCCATGGATTCATAACTTGAATATGATACCAATGATCTAAATCTTGGGGGGAGGCCCCCAAGATCTAAAAAATAGAAATGGATTTGACAAGATCTGCAAAATTAGAATTCCAGAAAAAAATAAATAAATAAATAAATAAATAAAGCCACACACAAAGGAAATAAAACCACAAAGAAGCTACATTGTGGTGGACAAATATTTCCTTTTACAAACTTAGGCTTGTTATTTATAGCCTTTTTTGAGTTACAATACCATGTGTAGATACCATAGGTGGATACCATGGGTCAATACCATGGGTAGATACCACTTACAATACCATGGGTCAATACCATGGGTAGATACCACTTACAATACCATGGGTAAATTCCATGTGTGGATGAATATCATGTGTGGATACATACCATGGGTGGATTAATACCATGGATATATGTCACTTACAATACCATGGTTAAATTCCATGGGTAGATGGATAACATGGGTAGATGAATACCATGGGTGGATGCCATTTTCCATTCGAATCACAAAGGATTTAGATACAGTGCAACAGTGCCTAGAATCCTGTAAAATAAGGACCTAAGAAAAATTTTAAATCCTAATCTTCTTTAAATATGAACGAGAAATCAAAACACACCTCTTCAAAGTGCAAAAACAGAGATTTTTCCCTACATATTTGGAGCCCAACAATCTGAGATCCATATATCTACTGCAATCAGACTATGACACAACCCAATGAATTTACATATCAATGCTCATCCTGTGAGGATGGACACTTTCCATCAATTTTCTGAGGTATAGATCAATAGAGATGGGATCATTACCTTCTTCACAAATTGGCTTGTTGGGGGTAGCTTCACAAGCATCAATAAGGCGGCTAACAAATTTTCAAGAAATGTATTTGGATGATAAAAAGCAAGGTTAGACGAATTAGTAGACACACTCTAGACATCCATTAAAAACATACTCTCTATTCTTCAAATACTAATGGTGCCAATTTTAGACTAGAGTATTAGCCCAACAAGGATCCCCTCCTTTCCAAAACATCAAAACATTCATTTATTTTTTCCTTAGGTATAACATTCAAGATAGGGATAAGATGGCAGACTTTTATATGGATAATTTAATATTGCTTGCTATGAATGTGTGGGAGCCCAACTCTCAGCTAGGTGATGTGAAATTTATTTCTTTAGCTTCCTAGATGACTCGTGAAGAGACCATGGCAGAATAAATCAAAAAAATCATGGAAAAGGAGATTAATAACATTTTTGGATCATGGAATAACTACAAGGCCCTCACATTATCACTATTAACCAAATGATTATAGTAGAATATCAACCGATGACAACTGTCTACAAAAAAAATAGTAGGAAAAACTTCATTTTGAAGGTACCTTTATATTGTTGAGAGATGAGAGCCTAAAGCATGCCAAAGAAGCTGGCATACCTTGCTACAAAGTTTAAAAATAAAGGAATATCATTCACCAAAGAGGTTGAAGAGTTTTTTGGATAGAATAAAGATTAATGAAAGAAAGATTAATGAGCAAAAATAGATGTAAATCATTCTAAAATATCTATCGTTTGATTTAATATTCCACCACAAGGCCGAGAGTAGTAATTTCAGAGAATCATTTATGCCAAATAAATTATTTAACAGTTAGGTTGAGCCTATAAGTTAAATCATAGTGATGTGATGTACCTTTCTCTATTGATATAGATCATAGTGCTAAAGAAGGCTTTTCAAATATGATAGATGGTTATGGAAAGGATATTGGACTAAATAATGTTGGATAAATGCAATCCTTCTATAGTCCGATGTGGAATTGCTCTAGGGTAATAACTGATACTCAACAGAGTTTCAGACATCAGTGATATGTCACTTGGTAGTACTTGATGGTTGTGATATTCAGTTGTGCTTGATGGGTGCTAGATACTTTTTCATATTTCAAAGAACTTATTTTATCACCTCAAGTTTGATCTACCTACAATGGTACCCTACTCAGCGATAACATAAGGATCCAGGATTTATGCATGCATGAATAAGACCAGTCCTTATAATTATTTTTCAACCCAATGAAAAGGACCACAACATTGTTCTATTAGATGTGTTTTATAGGTTTGAAACCCGTTGGTTGAATTTACAAGACTGGAAGGCTATGCTTGAAATTCCTCCAAGGGAGTCAACACAAGAGGATTGTAAAGAGGGAAATGAAATCTACAAATATCATTTCATACTGCTACCTCTAAAGAAGTCCTATTTTTTTCCTCAAAGAGAGGCCTTTATACGTTGTATACCTACGTTCATTTAATACATGGTGCATGTGGGAAGGGTCAAGTGTATACCCAATTATAAACCATTAGATAGGATGATTACTCTTATAGTACATACAAGAGAGGTATTATGATAGAAAAAAACCAATAACATGAAAATCTTAATCTCATATCCAAGTGTACACATAATTGACATTCCTATTATGATCTACCATCCATGAAGCTTTCCTTGTGAAATAAACATCAAAAGCACCATGGAAATGCCAAGTCACAAAGGAATTAACATGTCCAAGAATCTTACCATATCAAGAATGGAATGTCTTTGTACTAGTGCTTAGCATGGTTACACACTCAAGTGATGGAAATATCTCATATAAAGACCAACTATATATGAAAATCACACAAATTATACCAATTAGTCTTATGCTACCATTACAGTGTAAAATAATCCATGACTCAACTATCTTTTGCAAAATTTTAAAGGAAAAATGCACAACTAATTTCAGTTGGTTAACACAAACACCAAAGTTGGATAAGTCCACTAGTTTGGTGGTAAGTGGGCAATAAGTTAGTGATGGTAATAGTGTTGAGCCACTAGATGTGAAGTTTAGCGATGGCCATTTCCTTGTTACTGTAGCAATATATACTTCCCAGTAATTAAAACATGGCTCCATTTCCTTGCTACTGTAGCAAGACACACTGCCCAATAATTAAAACACAACCCCATTTCTTTGCTATTGTAGCAAGACAAACTTCCCAGTCATTAAAACATGACTCCGTTTTCTTTCTGTTGTAGCAAGACAAACTTCCCAACAATAAAACATGACTAAAATAAGCACCAATCCAAATAAAGGGAAACTCCAAAAGGAAGCACCAATCCAAATAAAGGGAAACTCCAAAAGGAAGCACCAATCCAAATTAATTAAGGTATTATTATGGGCGTATGGTTGATCGCTGTCAATAATTCTAAACTTGTGAAAATTCTAAAGCATAGATATTTTTGTCTTTGTGATAGAATACATCTCTTCTTCAAATGTGTGTCCTTGTGACACTGGTACTGTACTCTTCTTACAAATTTAAAATCCTGTGGTGACCGGGTACATGTGGTAGTCGCCAATCTCATAAATATTTGATCACTGTCATGAAGTTTGAAAGATCCAAGGAAAATAGTCTTGAAGCAATATAGTCATCAATCAAATTTTGAAGCTAGAAAGAAACAGTGACATACTTATCCATTCACATGATGTAGAATCATACCATCGGGGTTGGAACAAAGACCTTGGGCTTCAGAGGCACGTCACCCAGGCTACCCCTCCTAATTTGTGATGGAGTATATGAATATCTTACGATTACTACATCTTCCCATTGATATAGTTGTCTTCTTGATGTATATTATGACATATCCACATTGTATTTGCTCATGGCTATGATCATTTTCATGACATGGACCTATTGTGTACTTTTTTCATGGCCATGGTCTTGCATATTATTACATGGATCCACAGTGTATTATGTTGGCAGCCATGCTTTGTTTCTCTTCTAAGCATCGATATGCTTATCTATTTGTTGACAATTGATTGCAAGTACTCACTAGTTCCTTGATCTTTAGCTCTTTCCTTGGAATTCCTCATAACTTATGTTTATTAGAATGTGTTTCAACCATTGGTTCCTCTTCTTACCTCACACATTAGGGAGTGTTGTTACAACTCTATTTTCCACCCTTGAATCTCACTAAGGATAGATGCAACAATTACACATGCCAATACCAACCAACTACCACAACTATCATAAAGACCAATCATCATTCTCTTAACTGCTACAGTGTTTAAACTCTGCAAGGTCATTTCATACAATGTTTCTAAGAACAAGTGTACATAGACCAATTCAACTCGCTCACTAGGACCAATCCGCATACCAAACCTGGTCTAAAACATTATAACAAGCATATAACAGAAGTGATAGGAGAATATGACTTGGTTACTACATTGATCCACCTTGGGTCTTATCAACCCGTATGTTAACGATAGTTGGCCAGGGCTGATATTATAGGGAATTGAATATGATTTAACCAATTCCACTAAATCATGGTATATTCTTATGAATATAATTTTGTTTTGGGCTCTGTGTGGGGACTCTATAGACTTTTGACATCATAGGTATGCTAGTGTCGATAGTGTAGTGGAGGAGCATCTTAGAATAATCTATTTACGTTAAATAGAACAGTTCCATCAAGAAAATTATTAATCCATCACAATACAGAGTGAATCAGTTTTTAAGGTTGATGAGAGGCATGATCACACCAATAGTTTTCTAAACAACATTTCAGTGCCTCTCATATATGTTGTATAATAAAAAAAAAATCTATTAGTATGGTACATTCTAAGAAGTATTATTATTATTATTATCCAATTTTAAGGTCATAGTTAAGTCAGACACCACCAAATAGGTGTATGAGACCTCCTTGGTGTATGAGACCCTCTTGTTTGTGGGACGAGGGATCCATTTCAAGGCAGCAATTTGACTGCTAAGTTTACGAAGGCATACATACTCTACCCCTTCTAATTTTAAAATTGTGACCTCTTAGGAGGAAACACTTGCTCTTATATATTATTATGGTTCATTTAAAAATATATATAAATGTCAATGGAGTTGTGGTTCAATGGCGAGGATGTTGCCTTTTCAGGCCACCGACTAGAGTTTTGAGCCCCAAGAGGATGTTCATCTCGTTGCCCTCAATTGGCCACCCACGTGTGAAAGCAAGCTGAGATGTGGCTTACTATTTGTTGGTCGGCTTCCCGACAGTAGTAGTGCCACATTTACTTCTTCCAATATGGCTTGTAGGGGTAGCATCACCTTCAAAACAAAAAATAATATATAATTGAATTGATTGTTCAGGTGTAAAAGATTTGTCTGAAGGTAATTGGTTTTATTTCTTGTTATAATCTCGCAAGTTATATGTGGTTTTGTGCAGGATTCTATACCTCCAAGGGTGAGTAGGCAGTTGGAAAACTAATCCTTTGTTGTTTAGATTGATAAAACTCAGATCTACTTTTCAAATCCCAAGGCTTTTGGAATTGCAATCAGTAGAAAATATCTATAAATACACAAGGTGAAGTATTATTTTTTCCCAGTGGTCAGTAGGCTTTTAATTGTTAATAAATTAATATGCAATATTTCACTTATCCATGTGGCATATTGATAACACCCAAGGTGGATCAATGTAGTAACCAAGTCATATTCTCCTATAACTTCTGTTATATGCTTGTTATAATGTTTTAGACCAGGTTTGGTATGTGGATTGGTCCTAGTGATCGAGTTGAATTGGTCTATGTACACTTGTTCTGAGAAACATTGTATGAATTGACCTTGCAGAGTTTAAAAACTGTAGAAGTTAAGAGAATGATGATTGGTCTTTATGATAGTTGTGGCAGTTGGCTAGTATTGGCATGTGTAACTATCTCATCTATAATTTTTGTTGTGGTTCAATTATATAGATATAAGGATTGTCTCAGGCTTGGATTTGAAGGATTTCCTTAGGATTTGAAGGATTGTATCATGCTCAAAGTACTATATGTGAATATTCGTCTCCATCTCAGGTCGGTTATATGATAATCCTATTGTCATTCCTGTGGGAGCTAAATTGAAGAACTACCAATTGGAAGTTGGAAAAAATGGTGATTATAAGCCTTTCCCTAGTCTTACATTTGAAGAAGTAAGGGCTAAGACACCACAAACATCTAAAATCAAGTGATGGAGGGCTCTAAAAAATAAATATACATGTGATCATTGACTAGTAAAGACTTGTAAAGATAAAGGAGCCTTGTGACAATTAATAATTTGATCACTAAATAGTTAATACCCTAGCATAGTGAAAATCTGTTGGAAAATAAATTGTAGTGTTGCAATTTATTTAGCTTCATAATCAAGTCTAAAAATATAATGAGGGAAATAATATCTCATTCTTATTTTGTTGGGCACTCCACCGATCAACATAGATTAGAAGCCTCATCTTAAATAACAGTCTAATGAACTAATATTGAACATGCAGGAAAATGCAATTGATGCTTGTATAAACTATGTACTTAGCCAAAATGAGCATGGTAGCAGGGAATGGAGATATTGACAAGAAATATACATTGCTATAGGAACTTGAAATGATTGATAAATAATATTGTCTTACACTAGAACTGGCCTATCATCCTAAACTTAATGACCTAACAGTTCCTATGGAAACAATTGTGGTTTTTGGTTATTAGCGAGCAACTCAAATTGCTCAGTTTAGCATGAATATAGTCGATAGGTGTGCCAAGAAAATTGAACATTCAAACTTATAATTTTAAAAGTGTGGTTAAGCTATTGTTGTTAGCATGGGTTAGGCATAGTGATATTACATTGAATGTGGAATTTGAAGAGAGCGGTAAATCAATGGGGACTGCCACAAAAACAGTGGGTGGTCTCAAACAACAGAGTGATCATATGAATTCAGAATCTCGAGAGAATGTTGAAGTAAATAGAAATAACATATAAATAAGCAATAGTATTACTAAATATGATCTTATGAACTTGGAATCTGAACATAGTTTTAGAACAACTAGAACCAACATGGAAATAGAGAGTTATATTTATGAACTAATATTGTTGAAGGAATAACTATTATTTGACGATAATGAAGGAAATAAGAATGTGCCATGCTCTTCAGAGATATTAATGCTAATGCTATAATGAATCTATTTTCTTAACTAGGGATATCTACCAGAATAACCTTTAATGACAACAATTTCCGATGATATTATTGGCCTAATTTTTTCTACTCAAATGTTTGTTATCATTCCTAATTATGGCTACTTTTATTATTGAAATTATTTGTTGTGAAGAATCTCTTCATGGAACTTGAAATTCCTAACTACATGTGGTCCAAAAAATCTGATAATGTCCCCAATGAGTTTTTTCAACAACTTGTAGTGGTAATGTTTCATCCAACCAGAGGGAGATGTTGTGGGAACAATCTTGGAATTTGGCAGCAACAAAAAATCATGGGAAAAATAATTAGTAATGCTTGTGAGGTTCACACTCCCAAAACTTCACTATTGATTATGCCATCATTTTTAGCTAGCACTATGTTTGGAGATGGTATGAGGACTATCAGCCATGCTATGATTTTATCTAATTTAGGAGTTATGGGCATTAGGTAAGTTCACATCGTAGTTGAAAAAGGTCATTTTTTAGTTAGTAGATTAGAAATCTCTCCTAATATGGATATGGTTGGGTATATGGAAAATCCATAAGCCATTAGGAGTTTACCATCTCCATTTAGGTCACCATCTCCTATATGGAGTATGTCAATTCCCATTCACGAGGGGGTTCAACAAACCAATGTTTCAAGGAACCTTTGCACTCTCCTAAAATAACTCCATCAAGGCATATATCTCTAACCCCATGACCTAAAATGTGTGTAATGGAAAGTAAAACGTATTGAAATTCTTGCAGTCCATCATTACCCTAGGTAAATCCTCAAGAAAAATCTAATTCTAAATTTCCATTTTGTCCCTTTGTTTTGTCCAAACCTATTCATGGAACCATTAATGGTTGGAGCTTGTTAGCAATTTTTGTGCCTTACAAAATGATCAGAATTTTGACTTCTTTTGTTTCTTTGTCTATGAATAGAACTAATATTTCTTGGGTTGGCACTAATGATAAGATAGATTCCCAAAATGGTGGCATGGGAATTTAAGGAAAGTTGAGCATTGAGCATAATCACAAAATTAAGAGGAATTGTTGTATAATAGAAGGGATTGTTGAAACTATCAGGTTGACTTTTAGAAGGTTGACAATGGCTACCTCTAGTGGTTCTATACCTTTGCCTACATCTCATGTGGTAGTTTTTTGGGGGTCAATGGTTGTTGTTCGGATAGTCATGATGTTGAAATTTCAAATTATTTCTTGACCATAGGTTCAAGTATGCCATTTGTACATTCTCCTTCTTATTATCAAATCATATGAAGAAGAGGGGGAGAGCACATATTTAGTTCTACCAAAGAAACAATAAGTTGTATAGAGCATGCTAGATTATATTCTGAAGAGGTTGCTTCTTTCCCAACAACTGCAGTCAAGCACATTCAGTTCATTTTGAGCCATATAATTTATCAAAGAGACTCTTGAGTGAGTCCTAACTATGAAGCAAGGTCTGCATCCTTTGTCATTGCAAAATTTGTACCTGTTACAGTAACAAAATTAGAAACAACAACAACAAAGGTTGCACATGAAGCTGCTCTAAGCTGGGCATGAGGTAAGTTCACATGGCAGTTGCAAAAGGTCATTTTTTAGTTAGTAGATTAGAAATCTCTCCTAATATGGACATGGTTGGGTATATGGACAATCCATAAGCCATTATGATTTTACCATCTCCATTTAGATCACCATCTCCTCTATGGAGTATGTCAACTCCCATTCACGAGGGGGTTCAACGAACCAATGTTTCAAGGAGCCTTTACACTCTCCTATAATAACTCCATCAAGGCATATATCTCTAACCCCATGACCTGACATGTGTGTAATGGAAAGAAAAATGAATTGAACTTCTTGCAGTCCATCATTACCCTAGGTAAATCCTCAAGAAAAATTTAATTCTAAATTGTAATTTTGTCCCTTTGTTGTGTCCAAACCTATTCATGGAACCATTAATGGTCGGAGCTTGTTAGCACTTTTTGTGCCTTATAAAATGATCAAAATTTTGACTTCTTTTGTTTCTTTGTCTATGACTAGAACTAATATTTCTTGGGTTTGCACTAATGATAAGATAGATTCCCAAAATGGTGGCATGGGAATTTAAGGAAAGTTGAGAATTGAGCATAGACACAAAAAGAAGAGGAATTGTTGTATAATAGAAGGGATTGTTGAAACTATCAGGTTGAATTTTAGAAGGTTGACAATGGCTACCTCTAGTGGTTCTATACCTTTGCCTATGTCTCATGTGGTATTTTTTAGGGGTCAATGGTTATTGTTGGCTTTAGGGGTCCTGACCCAGGTTCGGATGTTACGGTTTGCCAACAAACCCTTATACTACTGGCCCTTTCGGTAGTGACTTTATTGTGCAGGCCAAAGTCTCACCCGAAGTAGTATGGGTGGGTGCTGGAACTAGGTTTCTGCACCATGGGAGAGGGCAGGTAAGTCAAGAAGAGCTGTGTTCGACTTCACAAATATCAGATTGCATACTAAAAAACCCAAATCTATCAGTCCCTTCACATTCACGCATGCAATGCCATGCAAAAACTAACAGATATAGGGTAATGAAGAAACTATCGTAGCTACTCTTGCATAAATTCTAATAAATAGATTCGGATAAATTGTCAACTAGAATCATGCATATAGATCTAGATCACAGTATAAACAAGTGACACAAGTACTTTCGCAACTTAAATTAATAACACAGAGCATACATAATCAAATATCATAGATTCAATAGATTCATAGATTTCAATAGCCTTCTGCATCGATTAATACTCCAGATCCTTTTACAATACCCAAAACCCAACCTGCACACACAGCAAGACTGAGGATCTTCGCGCACATAGCCAACAGGAGTCCTTTCCCAAAAACCCAGAACATATCTACTAATTCACAATTCACACCAATCTCAATCTTTTTCTTTCTTACAACTCAAAAAGGTTCAACTACTTATACTATTTTAGCCTACGCATCTAATGTGTTAGTATGAATCTCTTGTCGAAGTGTACGAAAAAAAGACCACTTTAGCTACGCATAACTTATAGCCCTAACATCAAATATGGCTGCCAATATCTTCAGATCTGCAGTTAGTTGATCAAGACAAGTGCTGCAAAAAACCAGATCTATGCATATAGAGACATTAAGCAGTAAAAAAAATGAGGTTTTGCTCCATACATCCAATAGACAAGAAAAGAACAATTTTTGAAAGAATTTTTTGTATTAAGGGCACCTGAGAGGAAAACAAGAAGGTGTTTCCAATTCTCCTCAATGGGATGGGTTCTTGGAAGTCCTCAGCACTTCAAATCTAGCATTTCTCTCTCCTATTGGTGTAGAAAACCCAGACAAAGATAGAACTCAAAGGGAGCTCACACAGCAAATAATGGAAAATATGACAATGATAATGGCTCAAAGTTAGACCAAGAGTTTAGATCCAGAGTGATCTAATAGGCAACAAAAGGTGAAGAATGATAGGAAAAACCCTCCTATTTATAACAAAATATTGGGTCATTCTAGATCTTGGTGCATGATTCAAATAACATTAACCAAATCTAGATCCACCTTTTATGGAATATTTTATTATATTTGTTGGAGGGAAAAAGTATTTGACTTGGGTCAAATCCCTTTATTTGTAAATAATAAATAAATAAATGATTTATTTATCATTTTAAGGAAGTGGTTGAAAGATAATCAAATAAATAATCATTTATTTAATTATTTATGGGTGATTTAGTCATATTTAACAAGGAATATTATTTAAATAAGATTTAAATAATTATTCCTAGAAAATAATAAGATAAATAAAGATTTATCTAATTAATTTCTTTGTTTTGGGTTAAACATGACCCGGAATAATAATTAAATTATTGTTTAATTAATTATTCCTTGAGGAAAATCAAACAAATATAGGTTTGTTTAATATTTCCTTTTGGGGTTTCCTGTTTAGACCATAAACAACCTAATAAATGTGTTTTATTAGGTTATTTTACATAGTGAAAGCAATTTTACTTAGGGTAAAATTGGTCTTACATGGTGTACTTGGGTCCATCTAATGATAGTAGGTTAGATGACCAAAAAATGGTGTAACAGATTGCCCCCCAGCATGCGAGTGTTAAGAGAAAATCATATGACCGAAGTACATTGTAAGAACTCAATCACCAGACGTCAAAAGGGAAGTCAGAGAGAGAAATCTGAGGTAGAATAATGTGCTGAAGAACTAGACCCGGAGGAGACAAGACTTACAGGCGCAACAAGTCTCTTTTTATGAGAGGGTATTCGTGCTAAAGGCAGCGGTGGAGGCATACCTATGCCCGCCGAGACAAAGTACAAAAGAATAGTGTGTCCAGTAAACAAGGGACCGAACCCTAAAGTACAGCCGACATAAACATGAGCCAGATAAAAATACAATGAGTAATCCCACATACATGTTGTGCCTGGGAAAACAGCCAGGACTTATACAATAATATCTGAGTATATGAGATACAAATACAACCCAAATGCCCGCTATACGCGGGGAAGGGCTCACAAAATCTGATGATATATGTAAATCAAAGAAGCGCTGCAAGTGGTGAAGTCCAACATCATCAAATGTATGGAGCTGCATCGAAGGCTACAAGGAAGAGGTCATCCGAGCATGTGGGGGGCTACCTGCAGGGCCACCCCCTCATGAGGGTTGAGACATCTCACACAAACCCGTGAATCACCAAGAGCTGCTGCTGTATCACTGAACCATCACATATACGGATCTCGATCATGCTGAAAAGAGCTGGAGAAACAATCAAGTCAAAGGGGAAGGAGAGATCCCTTTTCCTGATCCGAGGCACCGAACAAGAGTGGAAGCTGGAACCAAGGTACACCACCCTCTAGACCTGTCTTCTGGAATGAAGGAGTTGATGTCGACAGAAGGAGGTCTGCCATAGGTGAGGCAATGAGAGATCCTCAACTAAGGCACGAGAGGAAATAGTAGAGCGACTGACAGACTAATACCAATGATGATGATGTAATGGAGGGGACTGAGTAGCGAATGGACGACTTCCCTTGTTAGAGCATAAAGGGCATGAATGACATGGCAGCGACTGACACAATATCATGAGGGATAGGGGATAGTGGGACTTAAGGCCATAATGTGCGACGCAAGAGAGGGACCAAGCAATGAAGGATGGAGGACTATAGCGAGGTACAAAGGGACTCGAGGTAGACTCCATGAATGCGATGATAACTCAACTTGGATGCTCTAAACAAGGGCGACTCGATGGTGCTGCCACACAGAAAAGAGCCCACGGGGGACCCGAAAAACATGAGTACAAGATGGTATCTCATGATGAAAATCGACACAAACAAAGACAAGTATGGAGGCAAAGTGGTGCCCCAAGTACAAGTGTTGTAAGTGAGGAAATTTGATTTTGGGGGGAGGTGAAGTGACCCATCTTAGAAAAAATTTGTCCTGGTGAAGTATCAAATCACAAAAAACTAACAGATACCCACCTGAGGGCTTGGTGAGAGCTTTCCAACGGTGCAGACAGTTTGTCAAATGGGCCTACGATATGGGCGCAGCAGGTGAAATAAGAATCAAGGGTTCTCTTTTAATAAGGCAGTTTTCCCTCCAAATCCACTCATTTGCTAGTGTTGCTATGGTGAATGTAGAGAGGAGAGAAGGCCCTAAATCTTGCGGTGAGCGTAGTGGACAAAACGACCGTTGGAATCGAGATCTGTCAGTTGAAAGTAAGAGGCCTAACCTTACTCTTTCATTTTGATGGATTGAAAGTTCAGTTTAGGGCCCAAAATCTCAGGAAAAGACCCTCTTTGATCTACGGCTGGGTCGCACTTTTTGGGCCAAAATCTGCGACCTGGGAAGCAGGTTTTGAGCAAAAAAGTGTGACCTATCCCAAGATTTGGCAGAAAAGTGTGACCTAAAGATGGAGGGGATTTTAGTGCTATGTGAGGGCTGAGATTTTGGTTTTTGTGGATGGTTGCAGTGTTTCTTATCTGTATGCTGACAAAGATGATGTTTTTGTGTAGATATGGCAGATATACGGGTCAACTGGAGAGAGAGAGACCCACGTACATTGCGGTCAGAGATCCGGGCGGATTAGGGTGTCCGTCGTGTACTGGCCAAGTTTGGGGTTCTGAAGTTTTTGGAGAACCCTCTAATGAGGGTTGGGAAGCCCTTGTTGGCCCGAATTGTCAGTTATTAGGATCCAGATCATGAGGTCTTTATAGTGCAGGGGCACAGGATCGAATTGACAGTCCAGGATTTGTATTTTCTAACGGGTCTCCCGCCACTTGGGATGGTGGGAAACAAGCAGCCAGTGTTACCACGGGGACGGCATATCATGGAGTTTGTGGAGTGAAATTTCTGACCTGGTCTCCAAGTCAAAGGGACTCGGATACCAATCGGGGACCTAGAGAGGTTAGAGACCCGTGCGGTGGCCGCAGCGGTGCTACGGATCTTGGGCATCCAGGCGCTCCATCACATCACAGGGGGGGCAGATGATGATTGTGGAGAGTGTGTTGAGTGGGACCTACTATGGGTGGGCCCAAATAATGTTGTTGTCGTTAAAACGACAGTTGTCGCTCTGCAAGCGGCAAGTGAACCACGATTGCTCGTATGGGACTTTATTGTGCGCCTTCTTCTTTGAGAAGATCCCGACCTTGTGACCTCATATACAACTCCCAGATGGGGGCCCGAGAGAACCCCGGATGCGCCGGTGGGGGTGGCTACTGTGCAGAGGAGGAGGAGGGGCGGTCGGATGAGTGTTTCTACCTGAGTTCTTTGCCCATTGGGATCAGCTGCCGTTATACCTAGACGACTATCCCTATAGTGGGATGAGTTATTATGGGGATCCGGACCTACCACTTCTGCCTGGTCGAGTATGGGGACCCGATGGTAAGTGATAAGTAACTATTCTTTTTTGGGCATGTTAAAGTTAGTGAATAGTAGATAGGGTACTGATTCATGTACTTTTGGTATGCAGATATAGCTCCGGTAAAACCGGCCGGATATATGGGACGACCGGCAGCATCAGGAGCTGCAGGCCCGAGTGGATCGAGAGCGGCGCATAATGAGGATGCGGCCGCCCTCCTGGAGGACATCCGCCGTAGATGCGAGAGGTTGCTGACCGGTGTTTCAGAGCGCGGGTGGCAAGACTTAGATGACCAGTACATAGAGCCATGTATTGGTCTACCCTCGGAATGGCGAGGTGTCATGCGGCGCATGGCGATGGCCGGTTAGGGGATACATGATCTACAGGCTGCAGAAGCAGAGCCATTGGCTCGGGATCTGCCAGATAGTGATTAGGTGTGAGACAGGTGGTGCCCCCTAGTGTGTATGTAGGGACAGGTGGTGCCCCCAGTTTTGAGTTTTTTGTAACATGCTATGGGCATGTCATATGTATCAGAGTAGATGGACTCTAAACACATGTTTTGCGACACATATTATGGATATGCATCGTTTTTAATGATTATGAATGTTATTGTCTTGTATGAAATGTGTGTGATAAATGCCAATCTAGAACATGGTTTGCAATGCTATCTACATAGTGATTATGTTCTCGAGGTACATGGTTGAAATTTATGGTTTCAAATTCACGTATCAAGAGTTTCACTCGTAAATATCGTCTAAACAGCACAGGATTACGCACATGATAGACACCATTTAGTTGCATGACAAGAAGCAGGGAATCTAAACGAACATGCAGATGGAGGATGCGATGAAAAAGGGCATCAGCTAAGAGACCACGCACTGCATCATATTCGGCCTGATTGTTGGTGGCAGTACCAATGCAGACCCCGTTTGAGAGAACAAGTGCATGCAAGGGGGTGAAAATGGCCCAACCTGCCGAGGCTAGATTCCGGGAGTAACGACTTGCACCATCGGCGTAACCGATATAGGGTGGGGATGGGAGGTCCTGCGGAATAGTGTTACAAGACAAACAATGGGGGGAGGAGGTACAATGACGGTAGCGTGAGTGAATAGCAGACATCGAGCGGCAACTGCGAGAGGGAGTGTGATGGGAAAGATGGCTATGATGCATATACAAACTAGATGGTGGTATATGAGGGCTATAGGAGGGGTGGCTGGGACTCGGGCTGCGGAGGTCAACAGAGATACAGGTGGTGTTATCCCGTGTATGGGTGGGAAGGAGGAGGTCAAGGGTGGAAAAGGTTCCCAAGGAGGCATCCGAATGGGAAAAGAGGGGATGAAGAATGGAAGGGAAACCGCATGACGCGGCAAATTTACCTAAATCATCCGTAGAGGAAGAAAGGCTCGCATACGGATCGTCACGGGGAATGACAGAAGAATAGGGAAACAAATGGTTAAATGATGTTGAGTCCAGGGTGGTCGTTGAAGGGGGGTCAAGCGAAACAACAGGGGAAGATTCAAAGGGAATGTGCTCCAAGGGTCTCATAGAGGATGATAGGTAAAGAATGGTGGTATTAGACTCCGTCATCTAGACATCAGAGGGGGGATGTCAATGGGAGCGGGGGTATCCTCGAGCTGACCTGAAGCATACTACGTAAGTATGGGAGAAGAAAACTGATTTTGTTCAACCTCATACTCGCGGACTACTTCTAAAGAGTCGCGGTAATGCGTCAGGTGAGAACAATGGTGGGAATAATGGCCATGGACACCGCAGAAAGCACAGGGTTTGCTGGTGCGAATAGTTTTTGGGTTCTTGGTTACGGACGAAGACGGGAGAGAGGGGTTAGGGACCGTAGACTCAGAGAATGCGACTTTAACCATGGGTTGAATGCGGGGAAATTTAGGACAAGTATGGGTGGCGTGACCAACGACATCACACAAGGCGCAAGGCTTTGCGGGCGGAGGAGGAACCGGGTCAGTCGGGGTGACCTTGTCTTTGGATGCCCCCTTGCAAGCTTTGCCTTTCTTTCCTGGAGCAGTCACCACAGGGGTAGGGTCCTGGGGAGGTGCAGAGGGCATGGTGGCAACGGAGGAATCGAGGGGGACCGGTTGAACCGGTGTCAAAACAAGATAGGGTTTGGGGTGACCAGGTGGGGTAGCGGCTGGAGGGTCAAGGTACCAGACGAGTATGCCCAGGGTCAGGTTAGGGAGAGAGAGGGTGGCCATGACAGGGACCGTATAGAATCTGGGAGGGGGAGCCAGGAAAGGTATCTGACCAGCGGGATAATGACCAGGAGGGACAGTTCCGAGATGGTTGAGGCCTGGGGGGACCGACCCAGGAGGATAGAGGGGTTCAGGGATACCAGCTGTAGGAGAAGGGCCAGAAGGAGGAGGTCTGGCTGGCTGAGATGAAAGACTAGGAGCGGGTTGCGGTGGGTGAGGTTGAGTCTGAGGTTGCTGACTAGCCGAAGCGGGTCGCTTAAGGGTAGCCCGAGACGATTGCATCATGCAAACATTCTATAAGCTGGGATCAGAAATATGAGGAGGAGGGAGACCAGGGAAAGTTCCAAGCAGGGAGGAGTCTTTGTAGACGTCGAGGGAGACACTGGTCAAGGAATCGACGGTTTGCTTATTGGCTACAGAAGAGATGGTCGTCTCCGGGGAGGTCTGAGACAGTGGCTCATGATAAGTCAACTGGTCGATGGTGACTATCTTTCCATTGTGAGGAAAAGACATCTTGCGAAAAACCGTGGATGGGACAGCAGACATGGCATAGGTGTAGCTTCACCCCAATAGAATGTTGTAGTCTAGAGGGGCGTCGATGACTTCGACGTCAACGCAAAAAGTCTTGCCTGTAAGGGTGATAGGACAATTACGAAAAAGGCCAATGGGATGGGAGGCGTGGCCATCCCACGCTCAAAGGGTGATCGTGGAAGGGGCCAACTCAGGAGATCCAAGTTGCTTCCAAACCAAAGCAGACATCACACAGGTGGATTCCCCCTCATCAATTATACACCGAGAAACATTGGCATTCTGGATTTTGACTAGGATTTGGAAGGCAACAGAAGCAGGAAGAGGAGGATTTTCTCATTGATGGGCGTCGAAAACAATCATTTGGTCATCAACAGGATCTACAATGCCCACGGTAGATAGCAGAGCCTTCTTTTGGGAAGGGCACGACTGGAGGAGTTCCAATGTGGAAATGGCAGTAGGAGATTGCGCCAAATCATCTACTATGCTATACGAGTGAGCAGCTCGACCAGAAGCAGCATTTCGACGTAATGGTCCCTTAGGAATCTTGGTATGAACCTCAACTTTGGGTTGAGGGATATGTAAGGGACCATTGGATGTTGAAAGAGGCTCTGTAGAACCTGAAGAAGGGGACTCAAGGGCAGAATGAGCGGAAGGCTTAGGGTACTAGCGAGACCGATTTTGAAGGTGAAGCTCGACGGTTGGGGATGGATTAGAGTTCATCATGAGGATCTAGTAATCGGAGGAACCAGAAGGGGAAGGTTGAGTGGCGACCTGTCCGTCAGGTGGTTGGACAGCCACGAATCCTTGCTGAGGGAAACAATCAGTAAACACAGCTGGTTGAGTAGTGGTCACATTAGGGGGAGCATGAGGGGAGGCATGTTGTCCTCGCAATGTGGCTTGAGACTCCCACATCTGCCGCATCTGTGGTAAGAGGGGAAAATTGTGGGTGTAATGACTGTAAACACCGCAACACGAACAAGGCTTATTTGTGCGAAGACGCCTGTCCGGCTTGGGCTGAGTGCCCTGTTGCTGGTTAGCAGTGTTAGGGTCAATACCTTGAGGATTGGGTCCACGAGTACCAGGGGAAAATTGATTTGGATTGCCTCTTCACCTTCTTTGAGAAGAAGGGGGATTAGTCGCACCCTGCTGTGCAAAGACTTGCCCTGGAGGGGGCTGTATGTGTTGTTACGGGGGTGGAGGAGGCAAGGGAGGTGGAAGCGCATATGCTGGAGGACCTGGTGCACCAGGCTGTGGATAATTATAATGGTTAGGTTGGGCAACATTGAGGTAAGCAGGAGGTTAGGAAAAAGGATGAGGCATGCCATATCCTGGATACATGCTACCTGGAGGGGGAAAAGTGCTAGAGGTGCTGGCCCCTCCTGGAGGGAGACCATAGCCCATAGGAGGTTGAGCATACGGATGAGAGAGGGCTCCAATGATACCGTCAGTGGAATGAGCTGCCCCCGGGGCGTTAGCGCCACCGGACCTGGGGAGGTCAGGAAGGATGGTATAAACATAACCAAATTGAGCATAGATTAGGTCATATTTCAAGGCTACTTAGAGGGCGGCTTCTTCGGTTTGAGGGAAATGGGAGGCGACATCTTTGCCAATGGGAGGTAAGAGAGTGCAAAGGAACCAGTCCATATAAACCCAATCTTTGAAGGTGGGAGCTCGACATAAGCTCTGTCTTCTCCGCCATTCCTGGACATGAATAGAAAGGCGGGTCGAAGAGGTTTGCTTGAAAGAATTCAAGAGCTCTGTACCAGTATTGTATCGGAGAGGGAGCTGGAAATAAGATAAAAAGGCTTGGGCAATGGTTGCAAAGGTGGTATGGGAAGAGGTGGCTTGGTCAACATACCATTTAGAAGCTTCGCCGGTAAGCATGCATTGGAACAACCAAAGATAGATGGAATCATCGGTAATGGAATTGGAGGAACACCACATGTGGAAATATCGGACATGGTTGGTTGGATCTTCTCCAGCAAGGCCTTCGAACTTAGGGATGTCGGAGGGGAGCTTGGTTGGCATAGCAAGCCAACCAACATCATGGCGGATAGGGTCATTGATCAACTGATTGAAATCGGGGAGGCTGAGGCCTGCCATGTAAGGGAGCAAAGGTGCAGCCGAGGTAGTTCCTATGGTGGTTTCGCTCGTAGTAGTCCCGGCATTAGGGCCGGGGTTACCGCTAGCGTTAGGCCCTGGACCAGACATTGTGAAGGTGACAGGGGGAGAACCAGAAGTAAAAGGAGAACCCAATGAATCAGAAGAGGAGTCGGAGTGCGGACTCAGAGGAGGACTAACTCGACGACGGCGGGAAGGAGTAGGTCGACCGACCGGAAACTGAGGGTGAAGGCCAAGAAGTCTCCGGGATGTGCGCTTTGGGGACGCAATGTTGACAACACAAACATGGCACGAGGGGAAGAATAACGACCGTCAAAGGCAGGGAGGTGCAGAATCAAGCGATTACAATGTCGAAACAAGGGCAGAAAGGTGCAGTGTCAATTGATTTTAAAGTCTTTGCCCGGCGGTGTAAACCAGGCTCTTCTTCGCTTAGGGTGAGTGTGTGCGTGCATTAATTTTAATTTTTAAACCCTTTTTGTTTTGAGAGAAATAGAAAAAGTGTGCTGCATAACTGAAAATAATGCTGCAAAGAACAGTATATAATGCTAAAATAACAGAAAAATTAACAGCTAATCAATGCATCGATCTAACCCAAAAAGGCGGGGCTTTCAAAAATAGTCTAACAGTGGGAAAAATCTAGTCAAAACACACTAAAAAGAGGCCAATAGATCTAGGGTCAAAAGGGACAGGGATCTAAAGGAGAAATCTGCTGAAAAGAGGTGCAGATCATAGCCAAGAGGCAGAGGCAAGGTGGCTGGAAAAAAGGAGGAAATCAGCAAAAAGCAGAAGGGGCAAGGAGGAGGCCCTAAAGGTAGATCCAAACAAATCTTCAGGAGTTGATTTGAAAGGGAGAAGAGCTAATTAAAAGGGATCTGAAAAGGAGGTATTAGATCTAGAAAAGGGAGGGCTGAAACTCTGAAAAAACAGACACCTGAAACAGATAAAAAACTCTTCCACCAAAAGTAGAGGGTACTGAAGCCCGAGGGGGATATGTTCCCACTTAGATGAGCAAAACAGATTAGAAACAGGTCGAAACAGGCTGAGATAGAGGCTGAAAAACCCTGACAGAAGCTTCAAAAAAACCTAGAAAAATTGCAGAAAAATAGCAGAAAAATTGGCAGGTCACATGTTCTGACCTGTTTTCTGTGCAGGTCGTAGATAATGGGCTAAAAAGTGCGACCTGGAGGTCGAGGTCGCAGTTTCTGGGCTAAAAAGTGCGACCTGAAGCTCCGGGTGTCCCGGCGGCAGATTTCCGGAAAAGTTGCCGTCTTAGTTGCGGCCGATGTCTGTTATCTGCGCAATAGGGCCAGAAACACGCGAAAGTTAGAAATTTTAATGTTTGAGGGTTTTATAGGTGAAAAACAACATGAAAATAGGAAAAACAAAAAGCTAAAAAGAAACCCTAGGGTCTGAAGTAGCTGGATATGTAGGAATATGAAAAACGACAGCGGTCGTAATTGAAAACCCGTGTGGAGTCGCCAATTGTTAGTATGAATCTCTTGTCGAAGTGTACGAAAAAGAGACCACTTTAGCTACGCATAACTTATAGCCCTAACATCAAATATGGCTGCCAATATCTTTAGATCTGCAGTTAGTTAATCAAGACAAGTGCTGCAAAAAACCAGATCTATGCATATAGAGACATTAAGCAGTAAAAAAAATGAGGTTTTGCTCCATACATCCAATAGACAAGAAAAGAAAAATTTTTGAAAGAATTTTTTGTATTAAGGGCACCTGGGAGGAAAACAAGAAGGTGTTTCCAATTCTCCTCAATGGGATGGGTTCTTGGAAGTCCTCAACACTTCAGATCTAGCATTTCTCTCTCCTGCTGGTGTAGAAAACCCAGACAAAGATAGAACTCAAAGGGAGCTCACACAGCAAATAATGGAAGATATGACAATGATAATGGCTCAAAGTGAGACCAAGAGTTTAGATCCAAAGTGATCTAATAGGCAACAAAAGGTGAAGAATGGTAGGAAAAGCCCTCCTATTTATAACAAAATATTGGGTCATTCTAGATCTTGGTGTATGATTAAAATAACATTAACCAAATCTAGATCCACCTTTTATGGAATATTTTATTATATTTGTTGGAGGGAAAAGGTATTTGACTTAGGTCAAATCCCTTTATTTGTGAATAATAAATAAATAAATGATTTATTTATCATTTTAAGGAAGTGGTTGAAAGATAATCAAATAAATAATGATTTATTTAATTATTTATGGGTGATTTAGTCATATTTAACGAGGAATATTATTTAAATAAGATTTAAATAATTATTCCTAGAAAATAATAAGATAAATAAAGATTTATCTAATTAATTTCTTTGTTTTGGGTTAAACATGACCGGGAATAATAATTGAATTATTGTTTAATTAATTATTCCTTGAGGAAAATCAAACAAATATAGGTTTGTTTAATATTTCCTTTTGGGGTTTCCTGTTTAGACCATAAACAACCTAATAAATGTGTTTTATTAAGTTATTTTACATGGTGAAAGCAATTTTACTTAGGGTAAAATTGGTCTTACATGGTGTACTTGGGTCCATCTAATGATAGTAGGTTAGATGACCAAAAAATGGTGTAACATAATGGTCTGCAAATCGTAGTTTGCAGACTCTTGGTCTACCCTTGACCCACTTACAATGCATGCGGGGCTTTGACCCACCCCAAAACCCCTACATTAGACTAAATATAATCAACGATATACCAAAATGGACCATATTCGGAGCTCGTGTAGGAGACCCTATT
This sequence comes from Pinus albicaulis, assembly GCA_034641835.2. Lineage (NCBI taxonomy): Eukaryota > Viridiplantae > Streptophyta > Pinopsida > Pinales > Pinaceae > Pinus > Pinus albicaulis. The sequence goes on along the minus strand of CM076574.1, from coordinate 125,754,187 downwards.
CCAACAGTCCCCCAACACAATCTTGTGACTCGTCCTGACTCACTTGTGGCAGTGGGGCCTCCACCTGCGCCTGTATGGCTACTCAAGCCATATAGTTATTTGATGCGATACGGTTTGAGTCGGCTACCATTGATGTAGCTGGGGAGCATATCTCCGCGCAGGTTAGCAAGCCTAACCACTCCGCCATCCGTGACCTCCTTAACTATGTAGGGACCAAGCCAATGCTGCTGGAACTTCCCAGGATTCTTTGCAAACTGACTATCATACAAGAGGACCAATTGGCCTTCTGTGAAAGTATTTTGGCGAATGTGTCGGTCATGCCAGGCTTTATCGCGGGCCTTCTAGACTTGTTGATGGAAATTCAGAATAAACCGATCTTCCTCGAAAGCCATAAGTTGTGCTAATCACTCTTCCATGATGTCTGGTTCTACCATGTTTGTAAATGTTGTGATACGTATACTAGGAACAATATAATCCATGGGCATAATGGCTTATTTACCATAAACCATCCTGAATGGGGTCTTTCTGGTTAACTTCTTGCAGGTTGTTCGATAGGCCCAAAGGACCAACGGAATGCGCACGTCCCAATCACTACGATCAGCATTGCATACCTTGGTTAGTGCATGCTCCAAGATTTTATTAAAAGCTTCAACCACGTCGTTGACCTGGGGGTGATATGGCGTGCTCTTCGAATGATCGATCCAGAATTCCTCAGTCAAAGCTCGGATGGTTTCATTAACAAAGTGCATACCTATGTCACTCATGAGAATATTCATACATCCAAACCTGGTCAGGATTTTTTCAAAGATGAAATCCGCAATGTTATCTATAGTACAATCCTTTACTACTTATGCTTCCGTCCACCTGGTTACATAGTCGGTGGCCATAATAATGTAGCACGCACCCATATTCTTTCTTGTGGGGTTGATAGGCCCGATGAAGTCAATAGCCCACTTATCAAATTCCTACAGGGCCATTTGTGGTTGAAGGGGAATTTCATCTTTACGGGATGGCCTCCATATTCATTGGCACATATCGTAGGCTTTATAATAGTCGTTTGTGTCATTATGCAGGGTTGGCCACCATAACCCAACCCTCAAGATTTTCTATGTCGTTGCTTTCCCTGCGTAGTGACCTCCTGCTACACCGTCATGAGCATCGGTCAAGACAACATTCCTTTCATGCTCCAAAACATATCGCCACAATACTTCATCTGCCCCCATCTTCTATAAGTGTCCTGCAATGATGGCAAAGTCTGTTGCCCAGGTGACTAGCTCTTTTTTCTGTTGTACAAATTACTCTGGAGGTGTCATCCCGGTAGTCAAGAACTAAATGATATCAGCGAAGTGTGCATCTACTACCTTGATAGCAATGCGCATTAGGGAATCTAGCTTTTAGGTCGGTTGGCTCCTCGCCATTCTCTATTCGAGACAAGTGGTCCAGCCCAACATTCAACTTGCCTGGCTTCACTATGATTTCAAAGTCATACACTTGAAATAGCAGGAGCCACCGGCATATTCCCCCCCCAACACGGGCTTATTGACCAGGTATTTTAAAGCCAAATGGTCTGTGAACATTTTGAAGTGACCTCCTAGCAAGTAGTACCGATACTTCTGCAACGCATAAACCATGGCCAATCCCTCCCGCTTGGTTGTGCAGTAGTTTCGTTCCGCTCTAGAGAACTTCCTACTTGCAAAGGCAACCAGATGGTCAATATCGCCTTCCCCTGGCTACATAAGGACAGCCCCGAGAGAAATGCCTGACGCATCGACATGAACATGAAATACCCTCTCCCAATTTGGAAACATGAGAATAGGAGCCGAGACCATGTTTTCCTTTAGTAACTAGAAGCCTTTTTGGCATTCGTTATTCCAAAAGAATGAAACATCCTTCGTGAGAAATTTTTCCATAGGGGTAGTAATTAGTGCATAGCCTTAAATTAATTTCCTGCAGTATCTTGTGTGCCTAAGGATGGAGCGTAGCTGTTTCTCCGTGGTTGGTACTAGAAAATTTATGATAACTGAAATTTTGGCAGGATCGACCATTAGTCCTTGCCGACAAAATATGTGGCCGAGCAAGATTCTGAAGGGTACACAGAAGATACACTTCCTTATATTTAGGGAAATTTGGTGTTTCTGGTAGGCATCCAACATCATGTACAAGTTTGAGACATGTGCCTTGACTAGGCCGAAGACGGTCGAATCATCGAAATACACTTCGAGGAACTTGTGAATGAATTCTTTGAACACTGCGACAACGACCCGGGAGAAGATCGCAGGGGCGTTTTTTTGTCCAAATGGCATGACAGTATACTGAAAATATCCCCACTCAGTGGTGAACATGGTCCTTAGGTGTGATTCTTATCTGATGGTATCCTGAGAACCCATCCGTGAAAGAGTATGCTTCCTATCCTCCCACGTTGTCTAAGATTTTGTCTGAGAATGGAATTGGGAATGGATCATGAATGCAAACATCATTTAACTTTTGTAGTTCCACACAAATCCGAATCTCTCCCTTAATTTTTTTTCTCCTGAACCACCATTGGACTGACCCAGTCTGATTGTTCAATAGGTTCGATGGTTCCTGCAGCAAGCATTTTATTGAGTTCCACCTTGACCTTCTGCTTATATTTTGGGTTCAACCTATAAGGCCGTTGCTTTATGGGCCGCACATCGGGTTCGAGAGTGATATGCATGACCCCTAAGTCCCCCGTGATCCCCTTTAGCTCATAAAATCTTGTAGGGAACAGGTCTTGATATTCTGTAAGTAATTCAGCCACTTTACCCATTGTATTCTCATCCCAGTAGTCCCCGATCTTAGCCAATTTAGGGTGCTCTTTCATCCCAATGTTTACTTCGCATAGTTTGAGAGGCTTAGTGACATCTACTTCCTTTAGTGGAGGTCCTTCAACTGTGCGCTTCCCTTCCGACTTTGGGATAGAGACAGACCGCAGATCATCTTCACCTTCCTCACTTGCCAAGCTATGGCAGTTGACAATATCCTACATCTCCGTTTCCCATGTTGGTGTTCTGAATCCTACAGAAGAGTTGGTCTTGCCAAACACAAACGTATATATGTCCTGCAGAGCTTCATCAAGTGTCTTGAAACCCCTATCAATCCAAATCTTCTTATAAAGTCATTTTTAAAAGCTTCCCAGTGGCGGGTGCGTTGATGCAGCTCCGCATCTAGGTACCAGGCAGTGGGGATTGGACCCAACACATGAATGAATAAGTGAACCCATTCTCCTATATTTTGTTCATCCCATGCCTCCATCTAAGCAACCATGTGTTCACGCAGATCCCCTGGGCCAAGGAACAACTTGACCCGTACCTCCGTTGGGGTCTCAAATCGCAAGAGAATCCTGCCTTGACAATCCTCCCATGCTGGGAACACTTCCTTATGCGTCTCCCACCATCGTGTCAGGGTTGCACACATTGCTAGTTTAAGGGCCCATAAAATTTGTTCCCTGGGAACCTCAACTTCGAATGCCTACAGAAAGTCCCTAACATTACCAGAACCATGGAAATAAGGTAGATCTCTTACCTCTGAGGAGATGCAGCCGAATTTTTTCGTGATCCGAAGACATCTCAGTGTAGAGACATCATGTAACTAGTTTTGCCAATTCTCCATCTCCCCATCATAGTCGGAGAAACATTCTCTGTCTTTTTCCCAGCAAATTACCCCCTCCGCCGTGGGGTTAATCCAGTCCTCAACTCATGTAGTCAACTTATAGATCTGATCCACATCCTCTTTGTCACACATTGGTTCTGTGTATCACTCACCTTCCACCGGATCTAAAGGTATTATTACCCTTTTACCATTATTCTCGAATACCATACTTCAGTCCTTTAGGCTAATGATGCCTCCCATATCGATGGCCCAATCCAAGTCTAGGAGCGCAAGGTAGGGGTCTGCATCTTCTACGATTTGAATGACTTCAAAATCGGCTGGGACCTTAACCCCTGCGATGTCTACCATGATCTTTGATAGTCTCGCCAAGGGTATGATATTTTTTTGATTGGCCATGAGCAGCTGGATAGTGGACCATTCCAACTTAGGTTCCCCCATGTTTTGCCAAGTCTGTTTAGGTAATACATTCACATCTAACCCTACGTCCAAAATAACCTGATCCATCTCATTATCACCAATTTACGCAGTTAACCACACCTCCCTACCAGTGTGTTTCTTATACCTATAGATTTTGTGTACATCATTGACTTCCAGAGGGAGGACAGTTCGTGTTGCGCAGCTATCTATTAATGCCCGATGATTTTACACAACCTTTGGGTTGCGCAGCAACTTCATACATGCCTGTAAAAAGGGTTTGACCTCCTCATCTACCTTGACGTCCTTAGGTTGCTGCAAAGTAGATGCCTCTCCCTCAGGAAAGTCTTTGCGAACTTTTTAGATCCAAACCTTCCTTTTTTCTAATTGTTGGTCAAATCAGAGGCTCGATTGCAGTTTTCTCCCCAGGCCCTCTGATGGCCATCCCACTGCGTGTTACAACATTCACTCTTGGGTCTTTGTATCGTAGCTCAGCTTTAACCCTCTACACATTCTGCGTAGGTGTAGGATACTTTTCCTGCATTTTCACTATCAAGATTGGAAAGTCTTCAATCGCATGATCCAGCTACCTGCAATACCGACAGGATTGTCTTGTAGGGTTTGGATAGTCCTGGAAAAGTGCCCTACCTCTCCACAATTATAAAAAATGAATTTCCCTTGTCCCCAACCTGCGCTTCCACCTCTTCCGCCTCCCCTACCCCTTGTTGGGGAGCCCCCTACGCTTGAGAGTGATCTGGGTGAAGATGGGTCCGATTTCATCCTATATAGATTCCCCCAATCGATAATCAAATCATACATCTGGAAGTTTTTTTCATCATGTCCTACCAACCTGCAGAACCTGTAAGGCGAGGACAGTGGTTCATGTCGTGTAGCCCTGCAATGCGACAATCATCGCACCATAGTGCCGACCCACTTGGTCTTGCCACTTCCCTAGGGCGGAGTGGACTAGGTCCCCCAGCCTGCATGTAGTCTATTAATAATGGGTAGTTATCCTTGGTGTGACCATTCGTCCTGCAACGTATGCACCATCTTTCTTGGCTAGCCTTTGCCCCTCGCTCCTTTCGCAGGTTCTAGATCTCCATGTGCATCGCCTCCAGTTGTCCTTGGATCTGCTAGATGCCTAGCTAGGCATCATCGCTAGGGATAGCTTCTAACTTCATAGAAGCCTCCAGGGATTTTTCCGGTGATTCGAAAGTTTGGTGGCCCATAGGTATGCACAGGTGAGGCAACAACATAGCAATGAACCACTCAGTGTGCTATCTGTCGTCATACTGAAATCCTTATTCCCTGATTACCTTCTTTAGCCATTGATCAGCCTCCCATACAAATTCAGAAGGCCCTTGCTTGAATTCCTTTAGATCGACCACTATTTGAGAATAGGACTTAGGCTTCTTGAATGGTTGTTTTAAGGCATTCTTGACCTCTTCGATGGTTGAGTTTGCATTTTTCCGATGTATCCCATGTACCAATCCAAATATATTCCTTTGAAGGCAAGGGATAGCTATGCCCTCTTCATCGCATCACCAGCTACATTCTTGTTTCGGGGAAAAACACCCTATAGGTTTGTTGGGTCAAAACCTCCACAGATCAGGGCATGCCATTCAAAAGGACTCACACACAACCATACTTGAATGCAAAAAACTAGATAACAATGATAGTAGAACTCACCCGTAGTCCTACGTTCGATGTAGATCCCGCGGGGTCCAAACCCCCAGTAACCCTTCTTCCTCCTTCAACCTGGAAAACAAGAAAGAACGTGCACGGAAACCTAGTTGTACAGCATATACTTCTCCTAAACGTTAGTGCAATCCATGTGAAACATTATATAAACCATAATAAATGCTTAAATGATAATCTTTTCACACATATAAGTAAACGTTAACACATAAGTTCAGGAACAAGATGGTTCTTCATTATTACAAACAGCATGTACAGTAGTAAAAGTGGAGAGATCACCTGAATCCTTCCACGATCTTCGAAAAAACCGTCGTCCGGATCCGTCCCGCCCTTGCCTCGCTAAGATACTTTCAAGACTTGTGCACTCGAGATGGCATATAAATGGATGAACATCTCCAGGAAACAAGGGTTTCCTGTATAAATCTGGGAAAGTGCAGGAGGCATGGGAATTCAAACTTGAATTGGGATTCCAACAGAGTATAATGTCTATAAAATTTCTCTCCCCCTTAGGCCATGCACATGAGGGGATTTTATACTCCTTCAAGGTAGTTTCAATTAGTTGGAAATAGTTGGCCACGTGTTGGGGTGGTTGAACTACTAGAGTAACCATCAACCCAACCTGAAAATAGGGAATTTTTATATAATTTTTAATGATTTTAATGGCATACGCAGAAAAGTACATATGGACTCACGTATACACGTGGAAATTTCTGGGCATACCCATGTATAGGAATTTTAACACTGTTTTTTTAAGAATTTTGTTCAAGTCTGTGGGAATGGGTGCCCAAAGCCATAAAGAAAATCATGAATCACCTGAGGGTGAAAAATGATGCTATAAGAGTTCTGCGCAGTCCATACCGATTATGCGGCAAATCAGAACTGCTCCATGTCCTCATCTCCCACACACTTAAAGGTAGGCAATTTCATGTGCGCAACCATGTCTTCTTCTAGTGGTGGAGGTGTAGGTGAGTTCTTACCCCTACACTAGTTCGAAAGTGGTGTGGCTAGAGGACTCTACGCAGCTGCTTCTCTTACCAAGCTATAGACAAATCTACCTCCTTCTAGGTTGGTCCGATAGTATTTTCCACTTCGCGCCGTACTTTCGTCCGAATCAGTGGTCATTCACTCTATGTGGCTACACAGAATAATTTTTTAGCACAGTAATATCTTAATTAGTAATGGTAAGGTCTTCAGAAATTTACCCCTAAATCCTTTGAAGAATCTCCGCTCTACTTCAAAGTAGGAGACGAATTGATCGATGGAAAATTCTGTCATGAATCCTCCTAGCACGTTGTCCACCTAGTGGTCTACAGTGCGAGTGATGGTGTTATCAGCCTTCTCTAACTACTCGATTAATTCTGGGGTCCACTGTGTAACCCACTCGTCCTTACAACACATCTGAAATTCGACCAACCTTGTGAACCACTCCTGGAGCTCGATTGCAATGGTTACGAAGAATATCTCGTAGATCTCTGTGAAAATATATTTTTTTTTCCACTTTTCAGTGGTCAACCTCTTACTGCGGTTTTCTTTCACTGTGAATTCTTGAACTTGTCGTTTGAACCATTCATCAATTTATTTTATTTCATGTTTCTAGTACGGCCTTAGAATTACTCGATCCCTCTCTCAAAATGCTCTAGGTCTCGGCAACGGAACCATTTGTTGGCTTGAGGGGTCCTGACCCAGTTTTGGAGGTTACGGTTTCCAACAAACCCCTATACTACTGGCCCTTTCGGCAGTGACCTGCTTGTGTAGGCCAAAGTCTCACCCAAAGTAGTATGGGTGGGTGTTGAAACCAGGTTTCCACACCCTGGGAGAGGGCAGGTAAGTCACATAGAGCTGTGTTCTACTTCACAAATATCATATCGCATACTAAAAAACCTAGATCTATCAGTCCCTTTGTATTCACGTGTGCAATACCATGCAACAACTAACAGATACAGGGTAACGAAGCAACTATCTTAGCTACTCTTGCATAAATTCCAAGAAACATATTCAAATCAATTGTCAACATAGCATAAGTACCTAGCATAGTTACTTTCGGAGCTCAATATAGAATCATGCATATTGATCTAGATCACAGTATAAACAAGTCACACAAGTAATTTCATAGCTTAAATTAATAACACAGAGCATACATAATCAAATATCACAGATTAAATATATTCATATATTTCAACAACCTTCTGCATTGATTAATCCTCCAAATCCTTTTACAATACCCAAGACCCAACCTGCACACATAGCAACAGGGTTTGCACACAGCAGGACTGAGGATCTCCGTGCACACAGCCACTAGGAGTCCTTTCCCAAAAACCTAGAACATATCTACTAATTCACAATTCACACCAATCTTAATCTTCATATGTATTACAACTCAAAAAGGTTCAGCTACTTATACTATTTTAGCCTACGCATCCAATGGTCTGCAAACCAAGGTTTGTGGACTCTTGGTCTACCCTTGACCCACTTACAATGCATGTGGGGCTTTGACCCACCCCAAAACCCCTCCGTTAGACTAAATATAATCAACGATATACCAAAATGAACCATATTCATAGCTCGTGTAAGAGACCATGTTCCAATAGTTGTTGTTCAGGATAGTCATGATGTTGAAATTTCAAATTATGTAATGTTCCCATTTTAGCACATGGCTAAATGGAACATTAAAATTTTGGTCTTATCATATTGCAGCTAAATAAATGGGTAAGGAGGCCCATGGCTATGAAAATCATCAATAAAATCCCTCACATTATGAAAAAGGAGCATCATTGGAGTTTGTTTGCACACTCCATGTGTGAAAAGGGTTAATTGCAAAGAGGGCTAGGTCATGTTGACCAAGTCAAACTGCATAATATATGGAGGTGTGGCTTTCTTGGGAAGCCTACGAAATTACATGAGGAGGAAACCCTAATGTCTGGGGTCCATGGCTAAGGAACCTTCATTTGCATAAAAGGAGGGGAAAGCATCCATTTTTGGGCTAGGTTGGATATTTCGAATTGCTTTCCATAGTTGCACACTGTGATAGCTGTGTTGTTAAGCACAAGGGATTTCTTGTTCAATAATTCCCTCCCTTATTGAGAAGCTCTTGAAGGTTTCATCTTCATTTTCTCCACATCTTGGCTCAAGGCCAAAGCTATTCCTTTCAGTGCAATGATTCTTGCATCAAGAGCCATTGTGTTGCTGGGGTTGCAGTGGAGGTTCTCACACCATCATTCCAAAGCTCAGATTTCAAAGGAGGAAGCTTTTATGCATCCTAGAGATCAGTAGGGGAGATATTAGCTCCATTTCTCATATATTGGCAGGAGGCCACTCTCTTCCCATCACCTACAGTGCAGTTCCTCTCCTAGAATGTGTAGTTCTTGAGTGCAATTGCAGTGAGGGGTTTCACTGGCATTTTGGAGAGTGAGATCTTTGGTGAAAGGATCAACCTTTCACTCTAGATTTCCATTAGCGGAGGTCTATACATTTTATGCAGCATTATTCAGCCATCTCCTTCATGTTCTCATTTTAGAGTTGTAGCTACTCTAGCAACTCCGACATTTCTGTAGATTTTCCATTTTGTATGTATAGTAGCCAATCCCTTTAGGGATTGTTTATTATAGTTTCCAAGGGTTGAGATTCATCTCCCCCTTCTTTATTTGAGCTTATTATTTCCATATATTCATTATATCATCATTTTGTAGCAGTCTTCCTTCAATGACTGCGCAGTCATAGTTGGGAATAATATATGTAGCAGGGTATTTCATGTTTATTGTACTTGTGTCTTTAGAGAAGGATTTGCTTCAGCTTGAGTGATCATTTCCCCAAGACTTTGTACACATTTTCGCTACCATATTATCAATGAGAATGCTATGAGGGTTTATTTCATTTCTGAATTTTTATACATTCACTGCTATTTCCCAACTCATGTTATGTATTTTTGTAGCTCTTCCTTTCGAGCAAGTTCTTCCTAAAGGAAGAAATATTTACATAGCTATAGGCAAAGTTTGAGAAAGGGCCAGGAAGCCTCCAGTTCTCATCCTCTCTTTAGAGGTGAAATAACTAGTAAAATCCCTCTCATTCTATCTCTGGCATAGACTTGTTAATATTTTTGAAAAAAGGATTGATTCAGTGGTGTAAAAGCTGCTGATTTCCATTTCAGAATATTACAATGGTATCAGAGCATCAAGCTTGGCACGACCTATGAAGTTCAAATTTCAGAAGCAGAGAGCCCAAGGATGAATAGGATGAGTTTACTCTCATCTATTTTTAGATCCAAAAGAGACCTCTCCAAAGAGGTCAAGAAAAATGAAGGAGGAGAAGAGGAAGGACCATGCACTTCCTATTCTCACAAAGAAGCATAGCAGAAGCATGGAAAACACTTGGAATTAAAAATTCTAAGTGAGTACCTAGATGAATACTAAGCAAACCTTAGGGTCTCCCAAGAGACTTTATCTTTTTCATAGTTTATTTAGCAGAAATAAGAAAAAAGACCCCACAGCTACGAGATGATGAGAGGCAATAGATTTCTATTGTCCACATTTGATGGATCACTCACATGTGCAGCAGAGGTTTGGGCAAAGAAGTTAGAAGCCTTTTTCCTACTACATCCTATAGTATACAAGGAGGGAGTGGAAGTTGCAGTGCTGCACTTTGAAGGTGAAGCAAGGAGTTGGTGGACCAACCATCTGAGCCATACAAGGGTTTCTACTCTTGTTGAGTTTTCTCAAATATTGATCAGCAGATTTGGAAAAAAGAGGGAGGAGCCCTCAACACCATTTGATGAGGCATGTACCAGCGTTGTTGAGACCATGGAGGAGCAACCTTCCTCTTCATCAGTTTGGGAGGCCAATACTCATGGGGAAGCAAAAATTGCAGCTTTGCAGGGAGCTTCCAAGTTTCACCAAGGTATGATTGGAGATCCATTTCTTGTCATTTCAGCAAAAACCTTGGATGGGTCTACATCATTGTAGGTTTTAACCCTGAATAGAAATTATCTACACATGAATCTTATAACACAAAATAAACAATAGCGAGAGCATAAAACATAAAACAGATAAACACAGAGATTTTCCCCTGGATCCCAAATCGGCACGACCAACTTGATTTTTCATTATATTCCTTTTAGTGTTACAACACATATATATACATGCTGAAGCATACATAAACCCCAATCCATTAACCCTGGATTAGAACATAATCGTAGTTCCCTTGACAAGATCTACAAAATACCAGGGGCCGAAAACCATCGTACCCAAAAACCATGTGAAAACTCATGCACAAAACATGGGTGGGTCCACCTATGAGTGGGTCCGCACACCAAAACAATTTTCGCCGGGGCGCTGCCCCAAACCCCAACAGTGGGGGCTGCCTCCTCCCTTGTGACCCCTGCTTTTGTGCCAATGCGGCACGGTAGGCTAGTCTCAGAAATAATATAACACATACCCAACATTCTCCCACTTGTTTTTTTCTACTTTCCCACGGAGAGCCACATGAAGAGCTTGGTGGTGATAATTCTTAACTTCTGTAACATATACACCGAAGTGCAGTGCTCACGGACTTCAACGATGCATCTGCAACATTCTTCAAAGTGTCCACCTTTACCGGCAACACCCTTTTGCTTCCTCAATATATCTCTAACAAAGTGATATTGAACGTCAATGTGCTTTGTCTTTGGATGGTAAGTAGGGTTCTTGCTTGATAAAATTGTGCTGGCTATCACGGTTTATCCTTATAACCTTGTTGTACCAACCCCATACTTGAACACAATCTCTGCAACCAAAATTCTTCCTTTCTTGCATGAGTGGCTACTATGTATTCTGCCTCTATAGTTGAAAGAGCCACTACAGACTGTCTTTTACTCATCCAACTGAATGCGCCTCCAAATAGGTTAAACACATACCCACTTGTAGATCTTCTTTGGTCGAGATCTCCAGCCCATTCTGCATCAAAAAAACCATGAATTTCCAACATTCTTTCCAATCCTATTCTTCCCTGGTAGCACAAGACATAATCAGTAGTGCCACGTAAATATCTAAAAAACCCACTTCACTGCTGTCCAATGCTCCTTCCCTGGGTTTTACATAAACCTGCTCAATACTCCCACTGCATGTGTAATTTCTAGTCTAGTACAGACCATTTCATACATCAGACTACCCACTGCACTTGCATATGGAACATGGGACATATCCTCCTCTTCTTCTTGTGTCTTGGGACACTGTTCAGTAGAAAACTTTACACCTACAGGAATAGGAACATTCACTAGTTTACTATCCTGCATATTGAACCTCTGCAATATAGTTTCGACCTACTTCCTCTGGTTTAACCAGAGCATCCTCTTTGCCCAATCTCTCTTAATTTCCATGCCCAAAATATAGTTTGCAGCACCAAGATCCTTCATGTCGAATTTGGAGAACAGTTGGGTCTTAAAATCTTGGATAATTCCTTTGTCATTTCCAATCAACAACATATCATCCACATACAAGACCAAATAAATAACATGGTCCAATTAATTTAAAATAAACACAGTGATCCTCCTTGCTTCTGGTGAATCCAAGTCCCCTATATATAGGTATCAAATTTCTGATACCACATCCTTGGTGACTGTTTTAACCCATATAGAGACTTCTTCAACCTGCATACCAGTTCTTTCTTACCCTTCACCATAAAGCCTTTAGGTTTCTTCATGTAGATCTCCTCTTCTAAATCCCCGTGAAGAAATGTTGTCTTCACACCCATCTGTTCTATCTCAAAATCAAATGCAGCAACAACAGATAAAAGTAATCTAATAGAAGTAACCTTGGCAACAGGAGAAAAAATATCACCAAAATCGATTCTCGGCACCTGGGAATAACCTTTTGCTACCAACCGAGCTTTATCTTTCTCCACCTTTCCTTCTACATTCATCTTCTTCTTAAACACCCATTTTCTCCCGATGGGCTTCCTTCTAGCCGGCAACTCCACCAGATCCCATGCCTCATTTTTGTGCAAGGATGTCATTTCATCAACCATGGCCTCCTTCCAGAGTTTTCCATCCTCGGAATCTACTGCCTCCCTGACAGTTATAGGATCATCATTAGTTATAGTTAAGGCAAAACCTGAACAGAAAGTAGATGGACTATACCTTTCTGGTTGCCTTCTTTCTCAAACTGATCTTCTCAAAGCTGGAGTTTGTGGCTCTTCCTCTTCTGAATCTTCTTCTGCTGTAGAGTCTGATTCATCCTTTTTTAGCTCAAACTCTATATTCTCAGGATCCTTTGGTATGATTTCATGTTTAACAAAATCTTTCACCTCTCTAAACACCACATCTTGATTGTACACAACCTTCCTTGTTTCTAGGTTCCAAAGCTTGTAACCTTTTAAACCATCCTTATACCCAATAAAGATACACCTTTCAGATTTATTATCCAAATTGGTCCTTTTCTCCTTTGGAACATGTACATATGCATCACATCCAAATACCCTTAGATGTGAAAGAGAGGGTTTCCCAGTCCATACCTCATGTGGATTTTTATCCTCCAACACTGATGAAGGTGATCTATTAACTAAGTAACATGCAGTCTCCACTACCTCTGCCCAGAATTCTTGTCATAACCCGGTACCACTGAGCATGCTTCTTGCCTTTTCCATCAGTGTTATGTTCATTATTTCTGTAACTCAATTTTGTTGAGGTGTGTATGGAGTAGTCTTATGTCATGCTATACCACACTTCTTACAAAACTCTTCAAATTCCTTCTTGCAGAACTCCCCACCATTATCTTTCCTCAGCGCCTTTATCTTCTTCTCTATCTGGTTTTCCACCAGAGCCTTAAATTCTTTAAATCTATCAAAAGCTTCATATTTATTCCTCAAGAAATATATCCATTTATTCCTTGAGAAGTCATCTATAAATGAAACATTGTACACAGACTTTCCCAGTGATGGAACTGACACAGGTCCAAACACATCATTGTGCACAAGTTCTAATATGTTGTTCGCCCTCTTAGCACCAGAAGGAAAAATCACCTGATTCTACTTCCCATATACACAATGTTCACAGAAATCGAAATCCAGGGAGAAATTAGTCATACCTTCTACCATACCATTTCTATGCAGTATCCAAAGGCCCTCCTCTCCAATATGTCCAAGCCTTTGATGCCATAACATGGTCTTTCCTCCAGAGACAGCTAGGCTTTCCGCTCCACGTTCAAGAACCACATAATTGTTACACCCATCAATAACAGTTCTACCTTGTAGCTTGTATAGAGTTCCAGTCCAAACTCCCTGCATTAATACCAGTGCTCCCTGAACCATATTGCAGGCATCTTTCTCGAACACTGTTTTTACACCTGCATCATCCATCTTGTTTACAGAAATCAGATTTCTGGCCAATGTAGGAATATGCAGAACACCAGGAAGTTTTCTAATCCTTCCACCTTGTAGCTTCAGCTTGACCTTTCCACGTCTGACGATTTTGGCCTTCCTCTCATCCCCTAAGAAGACATCACCATCATATTTCTCATACTCGCAGAACCACTCCCTACGGGGAGTGAAGTGAAAGGATGCACCTGAGTCAATCAACCATGACTCATGATCTACATGTGTATTTGAAGAAGAAGCCAAATACACATCCCCACTTTCATCCTAGGTGGTTTTTGCCTTTGCATAAGGAGCATCATCAGATCCCTTTCCTTTCTCATGAGCTTTAGATCTGCAGTTCTTTTTGTAGTGCCCTACCTTTCCACATTTCCAGCATACCTTTACAAACTTTCTAGGAGATTTAGATCTCCCTCTAGATTTGGATCTCCCACTTGAAACCTTATTCTTGTTTCTTTTTTGGGACCTTCCTCGTACAGATAAGGCATCTCATTCTGGCCCTCCATATTTCTCCGTCTCATTTCCTCCGACAGCAAGGCTGAGACAATGTCATCAAAATTCAAGGTAGTTGTATTGCTACCTATTGCAATAACCAGACTATCCCACGAGTCTGGTAAAGAACACAAAAAACTGATGCACTTATCTTCATCTAAGATTTTAATATCAACAGATGATAGCTAACTTACCACAGTATTGAAGGCGTTCATATGCTCTGTCACCGAGTCTCCATCCTTCATCCTCAGGTTATATAGCTTTTTCTGTAGGAACAAATTATTCACTAGAGACTTAGATTGGTACAAAGTCCCAAGTTTTTCCCACAAATTCTTCATCGTAGCTTCCCCAGATACATTCAACAATATTGAATCTGAGACACACAACCATACTGTGCTCTTAGACTTCCGATCCAGTTTCTTCCAGTCTTCATCTGACATTGCCGTTGGTTTAGTACCTGGATCTACCGCGATCCACTGATCTTTATCCACCAGCAAATCCTCCATCTTGAGCTTCCACAACTCAAAAATCTGACCATTAAACTTCTCGATCTCTATCTTTTTTCCGCTCGCCATATTCTTTCACTGCAAGAATCGATCCCGCAGATCTCCTTTGACAGAGGTCTCTATAGCATTTGAGAGCAAAAGCCTGTGTGTCCCAGGCGGCTTGACTCTGATACCAAATCTAGGTTTTAACCCTGCACATAAATTATCTACACACGAATCTTATAACATAAAATAAACAATAGCGAGAGAATAAAATAGATAAAAAAAGAGATTTTCCCCTGGATCCCAAATTGGGACGACCAACTTGATTTTTCATTATATTCCTTTTAGTGTTACAACACATATATATACATGTCGAAGCATACATAAACCCCAATCCATTAACCTTGGATTAGAACATAACCGTAGTTCCCTTGACTGGATCTACAAAATACCAGGGGTCGAAAACCATCGTACCCTAAAACCATGTGCAAACTCATGCACAAAACATGGGTGGGTTTGCCTATGAGTGGGTCCGCACACCAAAACAATTTTCACCGGGCGTTGCCCCAGACCCCAACAGTGGGGGCTGCCTCCTCCCTTGTGACCCCCCTACTGCACCCGGCGCAACGTACAACGCGTGGGGCTAGTCGTGGAAAGAGTATAACACATACCCAGTAATCATTGTATACATGTGACTTAGAGCAGCAGAATAATACTGTGTTGTACAAGAGTAGTGATGCAAAGGAGATCTCACAGAGAGATTTCAATGGAGGTGCACTCCCACACCTTTTGGAGTGCAAGGTTCTTCAACAGTTGGAGGAGGGTTTTTCCTTATCACAGAAACAAATAGGAGATGGGGGAAATCTTCGGATGGATAGCTTCTCTCATGACTATGGTGGACATTCCTTATGCCACACATATCATGATGGGGGGTTTTTTCCTACCAAATATTTGGATCCTCATAGGGTCAAATTGATCCTCAGGAAATCTGTATTTCAAAATCCCATGAAATGCAGAGGTTTGATTTGGGATGAGGGTACTCCTCAAAGGAGGAGTACCAGGATGAAGGAAGGAAGGAAAAATCCACATATGGCTGAGTGGATGTGGTGGAGGAGGAGCAAGGGGCTAGTGAGACACTTGCAGATTTATGATACCGGGCAACAAGAGGCTTGGCTGTGCTGGTTACTCTTGAAGGAGTTTGGCCATCACTGGGCATGATCTCTTTCTAAGAGAAGGAGGAGGCAACAAAGGATTTTTTTTCTCGAGTGGTGTTGGAGAGAGAAAAGGCATATGTGCTCTCACATGATGTACAATGTTGCAGGAGTAGGAGATGGCACTATCATGGTGCAAAGGGGATACTCCTTGGTTTTTGATGATCAGGAACTGCTTCCACTTTGGGAGAGATTCCATATTTGCAGCAGCATTGTTGAAGAGTTTCCCATTTATGTTGAGGGAGCTAAGGGCAACAGCACAGTGCTATCCAGATACTATCTAGTGCCTCATCAAGAGGAAGGAGGAGCTCTTGCTCCAGGTAGAGGGATTCTTGCATCCTTTCAAGTAAGTACCCAAGATCTCAAGCATGGAGATCAAGACACAACTCATGTTTTACATGTGCCATTGTTGAGGAGGTGTGGAACCATGGAGACACCAGGAGAAGATAAGGAGGATTACCAGTATAATGTGATGAGGAGCCCACATCCCTGTCTATCTTATGTGGTTGATGCACCTAAGAGGGTGATTGGATTACGCAGTGGAAGCATGGGTAGGCTTGTCCATTTATATATTTAGACATCTCTTGTTGAGAATGTCTCATTACAGGGAGACATTTTTCTGGGGAGACCACTAGATGAGCAGAGGATGAGAGATGCTTCACATATTGAGGCACCATTCATTTATTTTAGGAGGGTGGAATCCTTGGGAGACAGCTTTACAACGCTGAGAGTCTTGGGTAGACTCAAGGAGGAGAGACACACTCTATCAACATCATTTGTACCCACTCTCATTCCAGATTCTACGTTGTGGCAGAAGCAGCAGGGAAAGGATAACAACCTTCCAACTTTCATCTTTGGCATAGGAGATGTCAAAGAAGGAGATGACCATGTGACATATGTCCTTCATGAGGAATAATCAGCGCTGTCACTAGGGAGGATGGATCCATGGGGGAGCTCCGAATTGTTGGTGGAGTATTCCCGGGATCATTTTGCTTGCATGATATTGATAGATCAGCATATCAGGAGATGCATAAATCATGTGAAGATGGAGGAGTCAGCATAACCACCTCTTTTCTCTTTGAGGATGAGGGGAGACTCAATTTTGAGCCACTCCATTTGCATGAGCAGGAATTATGGTAAGGGAATTTTTTATTTGCATGATGATTTATATATTCATCCCTTAACCATATATGTACAGGATGTTGCTCCAAGGAGGGGCATTATTATTTTTGGACCCCATGGTCTACTTGAGGCCATGAGTACTATTGGTGACCACTCCCTAGGAGGGCTTGGGGAGGAAATGTATTTTGGAGGACCTACTCACCTTGCACCATATATCATTCACTTCCTCCATACATTTGAGGAGAGTCGGACAACAAGCAAGTGGTTGAGTGATCCAGATTTATGCAGGAATGCAACAGAATAAACATATAACCATAAATACAGAGATGCAGCGGAAATAACACTTCATTTCATTAATATCAAAGAACTGAAATTTGCTTACAGACGAATGGAAATAAAACTAGCTAGGGCACTGGTAGTTATCTCTGAGAAGAGATGTGGCGGCTACAAGCCTCTGAACTGAGTTAAAATGAGGCTCGAGGGCCTATTTATTATTGAGAGACAATGGAGAACTCTAAACATCCAAAAACCTAACCCTAGGAGATGAAGCACCAAAACTATGGGCCCCGTTTGGGTAAATTGGTGTTTCAACTTCCCAGGGACGTAACATTGGCATACTGTCTCTGTTTGATGCACATGGTACATCATTAGAAAGATCTATCCGAGGACTACAACTTTCACCAGGAATATCCATTTCGGAACGGAATTATAATCACTAGAAACGTGATGCCCAAAAAACGTCATTTAGGGCCTCAAAACGGCTCCGAAAGTTCAGGACCCGAAAAACTGCTAAAAATAGTAAGTTGTGCCGAAACTGAAAAACTGAAAGAGGCAATGGTGGGGCCCCAAGTGGAATAGGTGGGTGGCCACCAATATCCACCTGTATCATTGAGAGGCCACACCTTTTTTCATACTCTTATGCAGTTAAGGGTCAGACTGCATTGGTTATAGTTGATGGACCATTTTCTTTCTCCCTTGCTACATATGACAACAAGCATGGCTTTCATTATGGTTAATTATAATGTTGATTTCTTTGTATTTGATGAGAGCATGATTGGGGGAAAGGCACATTGGTTGGATGTGTACCTTTGGGGGGGGGGGGGGGAATCTCCCACATTATTTGCATTGCATGTTCTAATGGGAGCATAAGAGGACATGTGACCACTACATCAACACATTTGTTTCCCTTTGAGGTGAGCCATATGATTGATTGGATTCCATATGGTGATGACTACCAACTCATCACATATGAGATGATTTTGGACAACATGTTTCATAACGCTGGAGAAGAGATCTTTGGAGGTCTAGTCTTCATCTTTCCACTCGAAGGCAACTTTATTGCAGCCTAGGATTAGTATATACTCTACACTTATCCTAAGTGGAGAGGAGGAAAACGTGGGGTAGGCTACTTTGTCTACCAAGATCATATTTTCAGCCCACCTATATTGCAGGAGCCAAAGGTGGAAGATGATTGTTAGGAGTTGCCATGTTGGGAGGCAACTCACTTTTTATGGATCATTTCTTGGGGTGTGGAGAATCTACATTGGGAAGGTGTTCCTCAACATATTTCAGACTCCATGTCTTGAGTGGAGGTTTTTCCAGTTCTATCCTTGCAGTTTATTGAGGAAAAGCAACATTTGGGAGGGGAGGACTGTAATGTTCCCATTTTAGCACATGGCTAAATGGAACATTAAAATGTTGCTCTTATCATATTGCAACTAAATAAATGGGTAAGGAGGCCCATGGCTATGAAAATCATCAATAAAATCCCTCACATTATGAAAAAGGAACATCATTGGAGCTTGTTTGCACACTCCATGTGTGAAAAGAGTTAATTGCAAAGAGGGCTAAGTCATGTTGACCAAGTCAAACTGCGCGATAGATGGAGGTGTGGCTTGCTTGGGAAGCCTACGAAATTGCATGAGGAGGAGGAAACCCTAATGTGTGGGTTCCATGGCTAAGGAGCCTTCATTGCATAAAAAGAGGGGAAAGCATCCATTTTTGGGCTAGCTTGGATATTTCGAATTGCTTTCCATAGTTGCACACTATGATAGCTGTGATGTTCAGCACAAGGGATTTCTTGTTCAATAATTCCCTCCCTTCTTGAGAAGCTCTTGAATGTTTGATCTTCATCTTATCCACATCTTGGCTCAAGGCCAAAGCTATTCCTTTCAGTGCAGTGATTCTCGCAGCAAGAGCCATTGTGTTGTTGGGGTTGCAGTGGAGGTTCTCACACCATCATTCCGGAGCTCAAATTTCAGATGAGGAATCTCTTATGCATCCGGAAGATCATTAGGGGAGATATCAGCTCCATTTCTCATATATTGGCAGGAAGCCACTCTCTTCCCTTCACCTACAGCGCAGTTCCTCTCCTAGACTGCACAGTTCTTGAGTGCAATTGCAGTGGGGTTGCATCGGAATTTTGGAGAGTGAGATCTTTGGTGAAAGGATCAGACTTTCACTCTATATTTACATTGGCAGAGGTCTATACATTTTATGCATCATTATTCAGCCATCTCCTTCGTGTTCTCATTTTAGAGTTGCAGCTACTCCAGTAACTCCGGAAATTCTGTAGATTTTCCATTTTGTATGTATAGCAGCCAATCCCTTTAGGGATTGTTTATTATAGTTTCCAGGGGTTGAGATTCATCTCCCCCTTCTTTATTTGAGCTTATTATTGCCACATCCTCATTGTATCATCATTTTGCAGCAATCTTCCTTCAATGACTGTGCATTCATAGTTGGGCATAATATATGTAGCAGGGTATTTCATGTTTATTGTACTTGTGTCTATAGAGAAGGATTTGCTTCAGCTTGAGTGATCATTTCCTCAAGACTTTGTACACATTTTTGCTATCATATTATCAATGAGAATGTTATGAGGGTTTATTGCATTTTTAAAGTTTTATACATTCACTGCTATTTCCCAGCTCATGTTATGTATTGTTGTAGCTCTTCCTTTCGAGCAAGTTCTTCCTGAAGGAAGAAATATTTACATAGCTATAGGCAGAGTTTGAGAAAGGGCCAGGAAGCCTCCAGTTCTCATCCTCTCTTTAGAGTTGAAATGACTGGTAAAAGCCCTCTCAGTCTATCTCTGACATAGCCTTGTTAATATTTCTGACAAAAGGATTGATTCAGTGGTGTAAAAGCTGCTAATTTCCATTTTGGAATATTACAAATTATTTCTTGACCATAAGTTCAATTATGTCATTTTTACATTCTCCTTCTTATTATAAAATCATATGAAGAATAGGGGGAGAGAACATATTTATTTCTACCAAAGAAACAATAAGTTGTATAGAGCATGCTAGATTATATTCTGAAGAGGCTACTTCTTTCCCAACAACTGCAGTCATGAACAGTCAGTTCATTTTGAGTCATATAATTTCTCAAAGAAACTCTAGAGTGAGTCCTGACTATGAAGCAAGGCCTTCATCCTCTGTCACTACAACATTTGTACCTTTTGCAGTAACAAAAGTAGCAACAACAACAACAAAGGTTTCACATGAAGCTGCTCTAAGCTGGGCATGAGGTAAGTTCACATGGCAGTTGCAAAAGGCCATTTTTTAGTTAGTAGATTATAAATCTCTCCTAATATGGACATGGTTGGGTATATGGACAATCTATAAGCCATTATGAGTTTACCATCTCCATTTAAGTCACCATCTCCTCTATGGAGTATGTCAACTCCCATTCACGAGGGGGTTCAACAAACCAATGTTTCAAGGAACCTTTACACTCTCCTAAAATAACTCCATCAAGGCATATATCTCTAACCCCATGACCTGAAATGTGTGCAATGGAAAGAAAAATGTATTAAACTTCTTACAGTCCATCATTAACCTGGGTAAATCCTCAAGAAAAATCTAATTCTAAATTGTCATTTTGTCCCTTTGTTTTCACATGCCTGTCACTAATAACACGCTTCTTGTTCAGAAAAGAGGATGATGTACTCTTGGACTACTTGAATGAATGTGGATCAAAAATTGTACCAATGTGACAAGTATTTTTAAACAAAAAGATGATAAATTAGTGTATCCTTACCATTTTGTGGGTTGACAAAGGCCGATTGCACCTGATTTCCTGGTTGAGACAGTAGTTGTCTTTGCTTAATGGTTGGTGGTTGAACCAATGGGTCCCCTGCTAAACTCTTGAACCAACGTCTTCTCAGCTAAACCCCTGAACCAACGTCTTCTCATCTATTGTATCAGTGATTCTACAATGTGATTGTAGTCGTCAGGCATTGCTGGAAAAAAAGCGGTAAGGTAATTAGGCTAAGCATTTTTGGAAAAAATGCGGTAAGGTAATTAGGTAAGAATTTTTCGAAAAAAAAGGTGGTAAGGTAATTAGGCTAAACAATATTGTTGGAATTTTAAAAAAATTGGTATTTAGGCTAAGATAGGGGTCTCAAATTCCACAAGGTAACTTACATTTCACCAAATGAAATTTTGAATCAATACTTATTTGCATATGTATCCTCTGCTTCATAAAGCTTCCACAAGTAAAAGGTTCATTTTAATGCTTACATCGAACACACCAATCCACAATCTTGATTTGATGAGTGTGTGACAAGTCTCCTTTTCTTAGAAGTTGTTTTCCATTTTGGGTCTAGACAATCCCCCTCCTCAGGTGATCTACCTGATCGATGTAACACCCTTACATTAAATATGATCTCTATAAACACTTTTGTGTAATTGAGCATCTCATCATAATTTTATATTTCTTGCATGGAAAGTTAGTGTGGTTAATATAATAAAATTACTACTAGTAAAAGTTCATTCGTGTTCCGATAATGATATTGAGGCATGGAAATGTGTTACTATTCATTGTGCATCAATGGTTTAAGCATGTATTAATGCTAAGTTAAAGAATAATGCCTTAAAATAATTAATGTCAATTGATTAATTATGAATTAGTAAATTTAATTAAAAATTACTAATTAGACTACAATGTTAATTGATTAATTAATTTTTTTATGTTATATTTATCAACAAACACGTAATAAAACATTTAAGTGACTCTTAAAAACCCAAGGAAGAGGCACATAGGTTAGAGTCTGAGAAAGTTAGCCATTAATGCATGGTGGTGTCATCTATGTTTCGTTCCCTAAAAGGGTAACTTGTTGGGTAATGAAATGCAAGGGAGGGGTAAGAGTGCCCTCTCAGTCACATTTGGAGGCAACCCCAAACAACTTTAAATACAAGAGATGAGGAGAGCAGGGGGTCCAAAATTTTAGTGTTGAAGATAATTATCAAGAAGTAAGCCTATGCAAAAACATTAAACGAGGGGAATTACACCAAAGAATGGATCCTCCTTCATTAGTTTTCTTTTCCCATATATATCAAAGCTTGAGCGTGAACAGTGAGTGATGGAACATACAAGTTCTTTCTTAGATTGATAAACCATGGTGCTTGCTGCTACTGATAAACCATTGTGCTTTTCTGTTGAAAAACGCAACAAGAAATTCTTAATTTTATTTTCCCTTGATTAAATTGAGAAAATTCGAATTTTGACATCAACCAAGGGGGGTCTGAAGGGCAGCATCTGATGCTCTTGTGCATATGTGGTTAAACAAAAAGGCCCCCTTTCATTTTCATTAAGTGTTCCTGATACAAAATCCATATTATAGTCGAGGCCCTAAAAATTAGATGAAGTCCAAGTACATTGAATGTATTGTCTATAAATAACCTTTCTAACAACTTGACACAAACATGCAATGATGTCATTTATATTGGTAGTGTAAATCAGTTGATTAATTGTGTTACAACTTTAATCGCTAGAGAGGCCTTTTATTTTTGAGTGATCTATTCATTTCCAACTCCTTGTGTGAGAGAGCACTACAAGATCCATCTAAACATGAAGTGTGGATATTGTGAGTGATTCAAATCGACGCTTGGAAAATTATCTAATTTTTATATGTTTGGTATACATGGTAATAATGGCATTACCCACAAACACATGATACCATCATAACCAATACCTAGTTATCTAAAAATCAAATGTTTCCAATATGATCAATTAGAGGTGAAGGATTCTCCTAGGAGGTCAATATGTTGGTTTGGGCTGCTATTTTCAGCCTCAAATACTTAGTGGTTAAGGGTTTTAAGGGTAAGGGGTTAAGTTCCAAGGGATTTAGGGTCAGAGGATTTAGTGGTTAAGGACTTAAGATTTAGGGGATTTAGGTGTTTAAGGGATTAGAAGTTAATTAAGGTGTTTAAGGGTGAATGATTATGGGTTAAGGGTCACATGTTAAGAGGATAAGGAGTTATGGCTTACAAGGTTCATGGATTATAGTTGGTTAGGGGTTATTTTCTTAATATTTAATGAGTCAAGGGGTTTATGGGTTATGAGTTATGAGTGTAGGGGTTAAGGGATTATGGATTGGGGGTTAAGGGGATATGCAATTCAATGTTTATGGGTTAAGGGCTTATGGTTTGTGATCATTAGACTCCTAATCCCTGACTTATCACCACTATTGGGGGTTCCCCTATCGACTTCTCTCGCTACCTTCCCTCTAGGTCCCCTAGCCCCTTATATGAAATTAGGTCCTAAGCCCCCTTCTCATACCCTAATGATAGGATTATAGATCATATTAAACCATGCTTGCTCCTCTAAATTATACCCATCCATCCAACCCTTATGTCCCCTTGACCTGTTATTTCAAATTCCTGAAGGCAAAAATCAAATATTTGGATGTATCTTGGATGACTTGTCACATTCCACTAGTTTCACGCATGAATAGGAATTCCCATCATTTAGGAATTTTTTGGAGGGTTTTCATGGCATAGTCAAGGGCCACATTTACAAAAAAAAGAGCATTTTATAAGTATATGTTAGATGGATTAAGGACTATAGGGTCCACCTTGCCAACAACGGGGAATTAATCACCCGATCATAGGTACCAACTAGACCTTCTCTCATTTTGAATGGCCAATCCTAACGGGTTTTAAGGACTATTATAAGGGTTAAGGGAATAATGAGTTAGTGGTTAAGGGAATAGGGATCAGGGGCTTAGGGGTTCGATTAATAGGAGATTAGGGGTTAGAGGTTTAGGGTTTAGTGGTTAGGGGTTAGGAGAATAATGAGTTAGTGGTTAAGGGGTTAGGGATTGTGGGCTTAGGGGTTAGGGGAGTAATGATTTAGTGGTTAAGGGATTAGGGATTAGGGTTATGGATATAACGAGTTAGTGGTTAAGGGTTTAGGGATTGGGGGTTAGGGGTTAGGGGATTTAGGTGCATTTAGGGGTTAGGGGTCGAATAATGAGTTGGTAGTTAATGGATTAGGGATTAGGGGCTTAGGGGTTAGGGGATTTAGGCATATTTAGGGGTTAGGTACCTGAATAATGAGTTAGTGGTTAAGGGATTAGGGAGGGGAAACTCCCGTTAATAATTCTGCCTGATATTATGTCTCAATAAATTTGTACAATCTGCAATAATTATACAAACAAGCCTACATAAACCATTTATGCTTCTTTCCAAATGTGCTTGTACCTTGGTCTAGCCTTACATCTCCCCAAAAGTGATCCAAAGGAACCCCAAAATTCCCTTTTAGAACATGTTTTTGAAGTCTGCACGAATTTTGGTTCAAGTGGGTCACTCGGGTCACAGACGCCCTCGACACCCTGAACGTGTTTCTGCACGCAGGTCACCAGGGTCATGGTCAGCACGTGGGTCACCGAGGTCACAGCCTGCACACATCTCCTGAACTCGTTCGGATCGCGTTCAACCCAGCCCAACCCTGATGAACGACCTTCACGCCTTCAAACATTGTTCCGCATGTCCTGAACACGGATGCTCTACATGAACCCGACTCGACCTGAACATGCCTGCCCTGAACACTGTTCTGGACACGTCCTATGGAAGGAACCCGACTTGACCCTGCCCTGAACATTGTTCTACACGTGCCCTGCGGAAGGAACCCGACTCCACTTGCAAGTGAATGTTGAACGCGTTTTTACCCGACTCGACCCAGACTCTGTTTCCTTGCTGCGGCTTCGCCCCAACCCGAACACGTTTGGGCAGGCACCCTCACATGGTGCGACACAGTGCGCCCAACAGAATGAAGGCACAATGGAGCAACCAGAAAATGGGTTGCATGAACGTCATGCACATGGCACCTGTGTGGTCACAACTTGGAAAATTTGATATGGGCGCCCTCAACCAAAACGACCCGACCCGAATGTGTTTGGGTGGGTGCCCTCACACGATGTGACACGGTGCGCCCGACTGAATGAAGGCACAAGGGAGAAACCAGAAAATAGGCCGCATGAACGTACACAAGGTGCGGTCACAACTTAGAAAATTTGATACGGGCGCCCTCAACCGAAACGACCCGACCCGAATGCGTTTAGGCAGACACCCTCACACGGCGCGCCTGACCGAATGAAGGCACAAGGGAGAAACTGGAAAATGAGCTGCATGAAAATGCATAGGGCGCCCATGTGGCCACAACTTAGAAAATTTGATACGGGTGCCCTCAACCAAAACGACCCGACCCGAACGCGTTTGGGCGAGCGCCCTCACACGACGCGACACAGCGCGCCCGACCGAATGAAGGCACAAGGGAGAAACCAGAAAATGGGTCGCACGAATGTGCACAGGGCACTCGTGTAGTCACAACTTAGTAAATTTCATACAGGTGCCCTCAACCGAAACAACCCGACCCAAATGTGTTTGGGAAGGCGCCCTCAATCGAAACAACCTAACCCAAACGCGTTTGGGTGGGCACCCTCACACAGTGCGCCCGACCGAATGAAGGCACAAGAGAGCAACTGAAAAATGAGCCACATGAATGTGTATAGGGCACCCATGCGGTCACAACTTAGAAAATTTGATATAGGTGCCCTCAATCGAAATGACCCTACTCGAACGCGTTTGGGTGGGCGCCCTCACATGGCATGACACAACGTACCCAACCGAATGAAGGCACAAGGCAGAAACCGGAAAACGGGCCGCACGAACATGCATAGGGCACCCGTGTGGTCACAACTTATCAAATTTGATACGAGCACCCTCAACCGAAACGACCCGACCCAAACGTTTTGGGCAGGCTCCCTCAACCGAAACGACCCGACCCAAATGCATTTGGGCGAGCGTCCTCAACCGAAACGACCCAACCCGAACGGGTTTGGGCGGGCACCCTAAAAAAAAATGACACGACGCACTTGACCAAACAAAGGCACAAGGGAGAAAATGGCAAATGAGCCGCACGAACATGCACAAGGCACCTGTGAGGTCACAACTTAGCAAATTTGATACGGTCGCCCTCAAACGAAATGACCCGACCCAAACACATTTGGGTGGGCGCCCTCACACGGTGCGTAAGACCAAACGAATGCACAAGGGAGAAAAAGGCAAATGGGCTGCACGAACATGCAAAGGGCACCTGTGTAGTCGCAACTTAGAAAATTTGATACGGCCGCTCTCAAACGAAACAACCCGACCCTACCTAAACGTGTTTGGGTGAGCACCCTCATACGACGCACCTGACCGAACGAAGGCACAAGGGAGCAAACGGAGAACAGGCTGCATGAACGTGCACAAAGCACCCATGCGGTCACAACTTAGCAAATTTGATACGGCCGCCCTCAAACGAAACGACCTGACTCGAACACGTTTGGGTGGGCGCCCTCAAACGAAACGACCCAACTCGACCTAAATGCATTTGGGCAGGCGCCCTCAAATGAAACGACCTGACCCGTCCTAAACGCATTTGGGTAAGCGCCCTCAAACGAAACAACTCAACCTGACTCGAACGCGTTTGGGTGAGCACCCTCAAACGAAACGACTCAACTCGACCCGAACGCATCTTGGCGGGTGCCCTCAAACAAAACGACCCGACCCGAATGCATTCGGGTGGACGCCCTAACACAGCGCGCCCGACCAAATGGAGGCACAAGAGATAAAATGGAAAACGGACCCCACGAACATGCAAAAGGCACCTGTGCAGTCACAACTTGGTAAATTTTATATGGCCTTCCTCAAACGAAATGACCTGACCCGAACACGTTTGAGCGGGCACCCTCAAATGAAACGACTCGACCCGACCCAAACGCATTTGGGCGGGCGCCCTCACACAGCGCACCCGACCGAATGAAGGCACAAGTGAGCAAACAGGCACAAACGGGCCGCAAGAACGTGCATAAGGCACCCATGCAGTCACAACTTAGCAAATTTGATACGACCACCCTCAAACAAAACGACCCGACCCGAACGTGTTTCCTTGGGCACCCTCACCCGACCCGACCCGACCCAAATGCATTTCCTTGGGCGCCCTCACACGACCCGACCCAACCCGACCCGAATGAAGGCACAAGGGAGCAAACGGAAAATGAGTCGCATTAATAAATAAATTAAATTTTACAGTTAAAAAAATAATAATAAATAAATTAAATTTTATTTCATCACGTAATTTAAACTCTCTATTTAAAATATAAAACTGGTCTATATGATACTTTAAGGTACGTTGTTGTTGTTTTTTATTTCAAAAATTGTAGAGGAAATGATTGAAACTACATGTAATTGAACGGATATAGAAAATGAAGACTACGAAACTTGGTTAACATTTCTTAAAAAAAATTGGTTAAAATCTAAGGAAAATTACAATTTTTACCATCGTCGCTCTTACGACGTTTAATCAAATGTCGCAACGCTGACGGTTATCCTTTAATCGTCGCAATACCGACGGTTGTCCTCAAACCGTCGCACGACCGATGGTTGATCCCAATTACGTCACACTACCGACAATGTCTATAAACATCAAAATAGCGACGTCTTCCCCAAACCGTCACACTACCGACTCAAGTCCTAGAAGCGTCACATTTCCGACATTGCGTCCCAAAAATTCGATATTCCGATGACTTTCCTAAACATCGTAATAGCGAAGACTTCCCTAAACATCGTTATAGAAACGATTGTTGGCGGGATTTTAAAAATTGATAAAATTTGGGGAAATTTCTGACAATACATTAAAAGTGTCGAAACTAAAGTGTCGGAATTTTGACCAAATGTACTAGTGTCCATTGTTGAAGAATTTAAAATTTCATATATTCATGGTGATTCCACTGGAATTATGAATAACTCAGATGCTTCCATTATTGTTTCAAGGTATGTATGCGTAGATTTTTCAAGAATATATGGTTTCCCAAGGATGCATATTTTTTAAGGAATGGCCCAAAATTTAATGGAGAAGATTTGAGTTTGACTTTAAAGTATATATCATATTTCCATGACTTTACTGAGCTTGTTACAGTCATGCATCAAGATATTTTTATCATATTGTTCTATGATTCATTTCAAGGGAAATGTATACAGTGGATTGAAAGCTTTCCTATCAGAACTATTAATTCATTTGCTGAATTTTGGCTTATTTTTGTGGAGACATGGATGGAAAGGACAGAGTTAGTGGCAGACTCTCCTTCCATTCTAGGTTTTAAACAATGGAATGATGATCACACTAATGAGGATGTGGATGAAAATGTTTCTTTGTCTTTGTCTTCTTATTTAAAGTCATTTGAGTGCAAATCAGAAGATAAGATTCAATTTTTGGATGAAGTTGATAATAACATTGAAAAATACATTGAAGTTTTAGAAAATCAAATTCAATCTTATAGTCTTCATGATCAAATTCAATCTTTTCAAAAGTTTTTAATGCCAGAACAAAAATAGAGGATGTTTCTACCTTTCTCTTTTGACAGTGAGGAAGAATAAACTGTTTTTGAAAATAATTTTGATAGCACACAACTGAAATCTTGTGTTGTTGAGAAAAGCATATATGAGTTGTCCAAAGCTATAGAATGTCTTTAGAATCATCAAACAGATTATGTCTTCTATGATCCTATAGATGACTACATGGAAGATTTCTATGGTCCAAATTTCTAGTTATATTTTCATTATGAGGATCAGATACATATTATGTTGCCTTGGTCATTTCAGTATCCTATTTACTTTTGGTTCAAGCGCAGCCAAGAGGTTCAAGTGTCAGATCAGATCAATAACTGGCTTCATTGGAAGATTCATGTTGCTTGAATCAAGCATGAAGATTGCAGTTGTTAGGGTAGGTAGGAGTGTGTGAATAAGATAAAAGTTGACTGAGAATCCTTTCAGTGTGTACATATTTGGTTTTTCAACAGTAATCATCAAGATTGAGCCTGAGGAGAAGGCCATAAGAGCTTGGTGAAGTTTCATAAATTTCAGAGTTTTTATTTCCAAGAAGATGGATGGCACTGGAACTATAGGTTATTTGGTGTACCACAAGGGAACACCATCCCAATTGGAGCCACTTTTATCACTCATAATTTTTTGATTCATTATTTGACATGGTCATACAGTTCACTCCTCAAAAGGGTAAGGACTCCTTAAAACTTTTTCAAATTGGCATAGGAAATTTCAATTTTTCATATTTAACCTATCCTAAGTTTCAAGACCACCCTCATTTCATCTCAAAACCACCTCCATATAGGTCACATCATGTTCCATCAGTCATAATTTGTTGACATATTTCATTTCCAAAGCTTACAACTCCAAAAAGAGGGTTTTATGTTTTTAGAATGTAGAATTTTCCTATTTTATACATGTTTTTAGAATACAGATTCTAGACAGCTGGAGATGTGTTTCAAAAAACCAAGAGATTTTTTTATTCAAGACATAATGACCTACAAAAACCTCCTTCAATTTTGAAATATCTATCAAGGATAGGAAGAAAAGAGCTCATCTATGAACCCTATGTTTTCAGAAAAGGATAAACTTGCTAAAGGAGAAAAGGATGTTTTATGTTATCATTTTAGTGATGAATAAACTTGCTAAAGGAGAAAAGGATGTTTTATGAGGAAGAAACACCTCAAGAATCATATTTTGAGCTGGTTTACGTTTTGAAAGATCAATGGCATGTTAAAAACAAGTTTTTTACAGCTGGAAGGCATAATTTTTAAGTTAGGCAAAAATCTGGAATTTACATAGTTTTAAGCAGTTTCGTAGCGTTTCCTAGGCTTGAAGCTAGAAAAACGCTACGAAACCACTTGTATCTTTCTTTTTTCTTGAAAAACCACTTTTGGTAACTTTTAAGGGCATTAAATTATATGGAGGATGTGTAAAGACATTATGAATACCAT
The DNA here is from genome assembly GCA_034641835.2 of Pinus albicaulis. NCBI lineage: Eukaryota > Viridiplantae > Streptophyta > Pinopsida > Pinales > Pinaceae > Pinus > Pinus albicaulis. The sequence goes on along the minus strand of CM076574.1, from coordinate 125,723,687 downwards.
GCAAGATAAAATAAGCATAAATTTTGATGGCAAAGGTCATTTTTGTACGCTACGAAACTACCATGTTTTCGTAGGGAATTATTTTTTGTAGAAATTTGAATAACTGAGATATTATTCACTGAGATTCTCCTAATCACACACTATTTTAGCTTCATGCATAATACAAAATCTCTTCTACCATTGATCATCACATGCAGAAATAAAATCAATTGCATGCATACATTAAAACCACAAACAATCACACATATGAACACAGTATTTAATGGGAAAGATTAAAGCTAAAAACCAAAACTATCTGTATATTATATTTCATGGAGATCATGTAACAATCATAGTACAAAATCTCCTCTCAAGCTCTCATGCACACCCTCAATTGCTACACACTATCAAGCTAGATCTAGCAAAACACATGCTCCAATCTTTTGCCACTTGATAGCCAGCCTCTATTGCGTAATTAATGCTATGGGATGGCTTCATTAAATAGATAAACCACCTGGCTTGAACTGCGCAATCCTCATGGGCTACTCCACCTATATGTGTGTTGCAAATAGCAACAGTATAGTCACAACTGATAGTTAACCTGCTCTTTCACCTATCTCTGCACTGGTCTCCACTGAAACTGTCCATGCACTGAAGTTAACTAATGCATTCTTTAGTTGATTAATGAGTTTATAATTAGTGAATTAATTAATAATTAATTCACACCACTCTCACTAATTGTATCAATTAGTTAAACTGAATACAAATAGCTCAACTATGTTTATATTAGTTAAACTGAATACAACTCCACTAACTTCCTCAATAAACTCCACCAAACTCTGTCACATGAGTTCTAACTGAAGTATCCATGCAATAGCTCCACTTAACCCTTAGGAATAGCGTAATTCCTTCTGTCAGCTCCTGTGCCACATCTGTGCACTTAACTGAAGTGCTCAAAGAGAATAAGATAATGTTTAGAGTCCAAATATTATTAAGAGCTAATAATATTCGACATATCTATTTTTAGACTGGCAATCTAAAAATAGATTCTGCCTAATATGTCTAAAAATAGAAGTCCATCTATTTTTTCCGACTTGACCAACCATCCACAAATAGCATCCTGCAACTCATAGAACATGATCCATATGTCTAAAAATAGACATAGTATAAAAATAGACTTTGTGCCAAAAATAGCCTGCGGGCCCACTTAGTGAAGGCGACTCCTTTCCACTAAGCTCATCATCTTGTTGCAATCTCAACATTTTTTAAGGTTTTTGAGCAAATGAAAAATAATTTTGGAAATATGAAAGAGGTTTTTCTTCAGTTTCAGCTCCTCTACAAAAAATTCTCTCATTTTCTTCAAATACATAAGGGTTTGGAAATTATAAACTCATCTTTTCACGCTACGAAACTGCTGAAAAAAAAAATTCATCGAGAATTTTTTTTAAGGTTTCTGAGCAAATGAAAAATTATTTTGGAAATTGAAAAGAGGTTTTTCTTCAGCACATGCCCCTCTAAAAACACCTCTCTCATTTTCTGAAAAAATATCAGGGTTTGGAAATTATACACTCATATTTGAAAGCTACGAAACTGCTGAAAAACTGTTTTCGTAGTGAATTGGTTTTTAAGGTTTCTAAGCAAATGAAAAAATATTTTGGAAATCTGAAAGAGGTTTGTCTTCAGCACAAGTCCATGTACAAAAAAATCTCTAAATTTCTACAAATATATTAGGGTTTGGAAATTATAGACTCATATTTGAAGCCTATTTTTTCAGAATTTTCACTAACCAGATTTGTCAAAAAATTGTAAAAATTCGACTTGGAGGAGGTCCAGCTCAGCATCCACATGGCATAATGACACATCAACATTCTAGTACACTCAGAAAATTATTTGGTTGCAGTTGATAATGGTTATTTAATTGTTTTTTTGAACTATTAATGAAATAAGAGTCCTTTTTGTATTCAAACTCTGCAAAATAGAAATAATCCTAGGAAGTCTTCAAGTGATAGAATCATGTTTGAAATAGGTCTCTGAAGTGGGAATTCGAAACTATAAAGGTGGCATATCATTTGTATGAGTCCTCATTATATAAAGGACTTATTTTTAGAGTTAGAGTGGGTTGGGAGATGTTATGAAGGCACTACTCTTGTAATCTTTGTCTATTAGTAATATACAGTTGTAGCAGCTTATTTCAGACATGAGATTCATCTATGTGTTCTTATGTATGTTTCTTATATCAACCTTTTACTTTCTCTCCAGTTTTCTAGTTGTATGATCACTTGGAATTCATCATTACATGCTCCAACTTCCATTTATACACCTAGTATGTTGTTTTGTCATGCTCTATTAGTTTGCTTATGTATAATCACTTGGAATTCATGGTGACATGCTCCAACTTCCTGTATGCATATAGCTTGTTGTTATATCCTTTATGTGCGGTTTTATAAGAACACAATTTCCTCAGCTTCCATGAATTATATTGTCTTGTGACTTAGTTTTCATATTGACTCCATAAGCCAAATGGTAGTAAACCTTATACACCTTTCACCTCCACAAAAACACATTCAATCTAATTCAGAGTTATCCATTTGCTTTCAAGTTTTTCATTGAATATCCTTTATCCTTTTGAGAGAGCCCTCTCAGGCTAGAAAGGATAATTTCTAGTTACAAGTGGTTTGAAATAGTTACTCCAAGTTGACTATTGAAGCAGCCCAACAGGACTTAATTTGGTGAAACATTTTGGCGTCGTTCCCGGGGAGTCTAAAGATATACATCTCCCGAAATTTTTAATTTGAAATCTTGAAGGTATCAGGAGCTCAAAATCTGTTCGAGGCTTCAACTACCATGGCGACTCCATTGTTGAAGAATTTAAAATTTCATAGATTCATGGTGATTCCACTGGACTTATAAAGAACTCATATGTTTCCATTCTTGTTTCAAGGTATGCATGCGTAGATTTTTCAAGAATATATGGTTTCCCAAATCCTTTTCCCAAGGATGCGTATTTTTTAAGGAATGGCCCAAATTTTGATGGAGAAGATTTGAGTTTTACTTTGAAATATATATCAAATTTCTGTGACTTCGCTGAGCTTCTTAGAGTCAGACATGAAGATATTTTCATCATATTTTTTTATGATTCATTTCAAGGCAAATGTAAACAGTGGATTGAATGATTTCCTATCAGATCTATTAAGTCATTTGCTCATTTTTGGCTTATTTTTGTGGAAACATGGATGGAAAGAACAGAGCTTGTGGTAGACTCTCCTTCCATTCTAGGTTTTAAAAAATTGAATGATGATCACACTAATGAGGATGTGGATGAAAATTTTTCTTTGTCTTTATCTTCTTATTTAAATTCATTTGAGTGCAAGTCAGAAGATAAGATTCAATTTTTGGATGAAGTTGCTATGAACATTGAAAAAGACATTGAGGTTTTAGAAAATCAAATTCAATCTTATAGTCTTCATGATCAAGATCATTCTTTTCAAAAAAAATTAATGCAAAAACACAAAGAGAGGGTGTTGCTACGTTTCTCTTTTGAGATTGAGGAAGAATACCCTATTTTTTAAAATCAGTTTGGAAATCAGTTTGATAGCACACAACTGAAATCTTGTGTTTTTGAGAAAAGCATATATGAGTTGTCCAAAGCTATAGAATGTCTTGAGAATCATCAAACAGATTAAGTCTTCTATGATCCTATAGCTGACTACATGGATGTGTTCTACAGTCCAAATTTCTAGTTATATTTTCATTATGAAGATCAGATACATTTTATGTTGCCTTGGTCATTTCAATATCATATTTACTTTTGGTTCAAGCATATTCAAGAGGTTTAAGTGTCAGATCAGATCAATAACTGGCTTCATTGGAAGTTTCATGTTTCTTCAATCAAACATGAAGATTGCAGTTGTTAGGGTAGGTAGGAGTGTGTGAATAAGCTCAAAGTTGATTGAGAATCCTTTCAGTATGTACAGATTTGGTTTTTCAGCAGTAATCATCAAGCTTGAGCCCGAGGAGAAGGCCATAAGAGGTTGGCGAAGTTTTCATAAATTTCGTAGTTTTATTTCCATGAAGATGGATGGCACTGGAACTATAGGTTCCTTGGTGTACCACAAGGGCACACCATCCCAAGTGGAGCCACTTTTATCACTCATAATTTTGTGATTCATTACTTTACATGGTCATATAGTTCACTCCACAAAAGGATAAGGACTCCTTAAAACTTTTTCAAGTTGGCATAGGAAATTTCATTTTTTCATATTTAACATATCCTAAGTTTCAATACCACCCTTATTTCATCTCAAAAACACCTCCATATAGGTCAAATCATGTTCCATCAGTCATCATTTGTTGACATATTTCATTTCCAAAGCTTACAACTCTGAAAAGAGGGTTTTATGTTTTCAGAATGCAGAATTTTCATGTTTTATACATGTTTTTAGATGTGTGTGTCAAAAACCCAAGAGAGGTTTTTCTTCAAGACATACTGACCTAAAAAAACCTCCTTCATTTTTTTAATATCTATCAAGGATAGTGATAAAATATCTCATCTATGAACCCTACGTTTTCAGAAAAAACAGAGTCATTTTAGTGATGAATAAACTTGCTAAAGGAGAAAAGGATGTTTTATGAGGAAGAAACACCTAAAGACTCATAGTTTGAGCTGGTTTATGTTTTTAAAGGTCAATATCATATTGGGGAAAAAAAAATATTACATATGGAAGGCATATTTTTGAAGTTAGGAAAAAAGATGGAATTTACATAGTTTTCAGCAGTTTCATAGCGTTTCCTAGGGTTGAAGCTAGGAAAACGCTACGAAACCACCTGTAGGTTTTTTTTCTTGAAAAACTGCTTTTGATAATTTTTAAGGGTACTAAATGATATGGAGGATGTGTCAATACATTATGAAGACCATGCAAGAGAAAAGAAGCAGAAATTTTGATGGCAAAGGTCATTTTTGTACGCTACGAAAGTACACTACGAAATTGCCATGTTTTTGTAGCGAATTATCTTTTAAGGTTTCTGAGAAAATGAAAAAATATTTTGGAAATATTAAAGAGGTTTTTCTTTAGAATTGGCCCCTCTAAAAAATCCTCTCTCATTTTCTGAAAATCCATCAGGGTTTGGAAATTATACACTCATCTTTTGATGCTACGAAACTACTGAAAAACTATTTTTGTAGCAAATTATTTTTTATGGTTTATGAGAAAATGAAAACGTATATTGGAAATATGAAAGAGGTTTTTCTTCAGCACAGGCCCCTCTACAAAAAAATCTCTCATTTTCTGCAAATCCATCAGGGTTTGGAAATTATATGCTCAACTTTGCATGCTACGAAACTGCTAAAAAATTGTTTTCATAGAAAATTGTGTTTTAAGGTTTCTGAGCAAATGAAAAAGTATTTTGGAAATATGAAATATTTTTGTCTTCAACACATTTCCATATACAAAAACATCTCTCATATTCGGTAAAGCTATCAGGGTTTGGAAATTATACACTCATCTTTGGAGCCTATTTGTTCAGAATTTTCACTAACTAGATTTGTGAAAAAATTGTGAAAATTCGACTTGGAGGAGGTCCAGCTCAACATCCACGTGGCATAATGACACATCCGCACTCTAGTACACTCATAAAATTAGTTTGTTTTATTTTATAAGGGTTATTTAATTGTTTTGTTTAACAATTAATGAAAGAAGAGTCCTTTTTGTATTCAAACTCTGCAAATCAGAAATATCACTAGGAAGTCTCCAAGTGATAGAATCATGTTTGAAATAGGTATCTAAGGTGGGAATTCAAAGCTAGCAAGGTGACATATCATTTGTACGAGTCCTCACTCAATAAAGGACTTATTTTTAGAGTTAGATTGAGTTGGGAGATGATATGAAGGCACTACTCTTGTAATCTTTGTCTATTAGTAATATACAGTTGTTGCAGCTTATTTCAGACTCGAGATTCATCTATGTGTTCTTATTTTTGTTTATTATATCATCCTTTTACTTTCTCTCTAGTTTTCTATTTGTATGATCACTTGGAATTCATGATTACATGCTCCAACTTCTATTTATACACCTAGTCTGATGTTTTGTCACTTTTTATTAGTTTTCTTATGTATAATCACTTGCAATTCATGGTGGCATGCTCCAACTTCTTGTATGCATATAGCTTTTTGTTCTATCCTTAATGTGTGGTTTTATAAGAACACAATTGCCTCAAATTCAATGAAATAGATTTTCTTGTGACTTAGTTTTCATATTGACTCCATAAGCCCAATGGTAGTAAACCTTATACATCTTTCACCTACACAAAAACACATTCAATCCAATTCAGAGTTAGCCATCTGATTTCAAGTTGTTCATTGAATATCCTTTATCCTTTTGAAATAGCCCTCTCAGGTTGGAAAGGCTAATTTCCATTTACAAGTGGTTTGAAATAGTTACTCCAAGTTGACCATTGAAGCAACCCAACATGACTCAATTTGGTGATAACACCCTTCACGGATGAGGTATTGTGTGATGTTTCTCCTCTTGAAGTTTGTGATGTATTATTAGGCCAACCATACTTTTGGAAGTGTCATGTTGTGTGTGAGTTGATGCCTCAAACTTTTATTATTTATTTGAGTAATAATTTATACAATATGCTGGAGGTAGCCCACCTACCTTCATCTCTTTGATCTCTGCTAAGAAATGTAGTAAGATCATCTACCAGACTAGGATTTTTTTTTCTTTCATATTTTCTCTCAAAGTAATGGAAAAATCATGGCAACTTCCACGGCCCCCGGGAAGGGTTCCACCACGCAGCAGAAGCAGGTGGATAAGGTCATGGAAGAATACAAGGAAATCTTCTCCTCACCCAAAGGGGTATCCTTTCTTTTTAGGTAAAACATTCTATTGATATGACTCCCAGAGCACCTCTACCCAACGGGCCGATATATTGTTTCTCCATTCTGAAAAATGAAGAGATCAAGTGGAAAATCAAGGAGTTGTTGAAAAAATGGAATAGCCGACCAAGTTCCTCACCTTGTGGGAACCTGATTTTACTTTTACAAAAGAAGGATGGGACCTAGAGGCTCTGCATTGTTTATGAGACACTAAGAAAATCGTTGTCAGGACAATCCCACATATTGATGACCTACTAGACCAACTCAATGGGGCCAAGTATTTCAACAAGATTGATCTGAAGTTTGGTTATCACCAGGTCCCAATAAAGCCCGCATATGTATGGAATACCACCTTAAAATACAAGGAAGGCATTTTTGAATGGTTGGTTATGCCCTTCAGGTTGACAAGTGCCCCTGCTACTTTGATGATTCTAATGGATGACATATTGTGGCCCTTCACCAACTCATTCGTGGTTGTTTATTTGGATGACATCCTCATATTTAGCAAGATTTGGGAATAACACTTGCAACAAATTTGTCATGTCCAATTCCTGCGACAGCACCAAAAAAATTGTGTTCCAACTTGGAGAAATGCACCTTTGGTATGAGTCAGGTCAGATATCTAGGTTACATCATATATGATTGAGGTGTGCATGTAGATTGAAAAAATATCCAAGTCATTCAAGATTGGCGAGCCCCGACCACTCTATCATAGCTTTGCAAATTTTTGGGCCTTGCAAATTTTTGTTAGAGGTTTGTGTTGGGATTCTCCCATATCACTTGGCCTTTGAGTCAGATTACTAAGGGTAGAGTGAAAGAAAAATTTTCCTGGCTTAAGTCCCAACAAAAGGAAATCGATGAGTTAAAGCGTCGCTACTTCTCTGCACCGGTACTCACATTTCCAGACCAACAAAAACCATTTGAAATTGAGATAAACACCTCCGACAATGCTATTGGTGCAATCCTCACCCAGCATGGGCATCCAGTGGCCTATCTAGTGATAAAATTTATGATACAATTTAGAAGTACCCCACCTATGATAAAGCCTATGTATTCCATTGTGTAGGCATGCCAAAAATGGAAGCATTACATTTTGGGGAAGGATACGGTCATCCACACCAATCACCAACCTCTCCAGTTTATACAAACACAAGGGAAGTTGCAGAACGGTCACCATCAGAAGTGATCTACATATCTACAACAATTCCACTTGAACATTAAATACAAAAAGGGCAACACCAATCATGTTACAGACTGCCTCAGTCAGCCCCTTGTTGCAACACGAACTAATTTTTTCAACTCTTGTGGCCACGAGATCTCTGGATGCCTGCAACTATACAAAAATGATCCAGAGTTTGTCTCCACCTACGAAATGCTAGTATATGGCAAGACATTTCTTGATTTCCACCTATAGGATGCATTATTATGGTACCTGGGCCACCTTTATGTTCCTTCAATCAAGCATTCCAACTTGATTTAGGAGGTGCACTATAGTCGTGTCGTGGGACACTTTAATGTGGAGAAAATTATGGTCGTACTACAAAAGTATGTCTATTGGCCAAAAATCTGACTTGATGTTGGGAAATATATCAGATCCTGCACTTCCTGCGCCATCACCAAGTCAACCATCAAGAAGCAAGGCTTGTACACTCCTCTTCCTACTCCTAGAAAACCTTTGGAATCTATCTCCATGTACTATATTTCTAGACTCCCTCAGTACCAATCATGGTAATGATTGTGTCTTTATGGTCATGGATAAATTTTCTAAGATGGATACATTGTGGCCTGCAAGAAGAGTATCACAACACAGAACACTACCAAGCCCTTCTTTGAATGAATGTGGCTACATTTTTGGATCCCACATACCATTAGATCATACTGGTATATCAAGTTCCTAAGCACATTCTAGTCAAACCTTTGGACACTATTAGAAATTAAAATAACTAAGTCGACTGCATTTAATCCATAAACTGATGTCCAAACAAAGGTCGTCAATAGAATGATAGTGCACATACTCCACATGTACAACTCCAAGCATACAAAAACCTGAGATAAGAGCCTTCCCCATGTGCAATACTGTTATAAAATATATCTCCATATCTCAATTGGTCACAATCCCTTTTAAGTTGGTCTAGGATTTCAACCATTGTGTTTGATTGATGTTTCCATACCTCATGCGATTACACAGAAAAAATTCACACATGTACTATATGAGGTTGATAAAGCAACCTAATTTATTGAATGCATCCATATCACCTGCTAGTAGTTTCAAAACATCTTAGAAAAGTCCAATTCCAAGTACAAGTAGTGACATGATCAACATCAGATGAAAAATTTTGGTTGGGTTTGTAGAAATAACGCCTTACAGAGCCCATCAGAATATCAGACCACTCTGATATGGGCCTTACACCATCACCAAGGTTATGGGAGACACTTCTTCTGAGCTCATCATTCCCCCATTCCTTGGCTTGTACCCAGTCTTCAATGTGGACTGCATTCGACCATACTTTCCACCATTAATCGACACATCAAAAATTGCAGAACATCGCACACCAAAAAAGCTAAAACCTGCCTGCATGGAACTTGCCACAACTGATCAGATCATGGGCACATAGATAAAAAACACTCGCCAACATAATATTGAACCACTACAAGGAAAAGACCCTCTAGCGGAGGTTATAATAGAGGTTTTTGGTGTTATAAAATTGGCCAAAATTGTCAAAAAACATTTTTTACAACATCCGTTTTTAGTAACGGAGGTTTTGGTGAAGCTTCTAATGGAATTTCAACACATTAAAAAAAACTGGGTGGCCGGAATTTATTACATGTGTTTTTCTCATCGGTGCGTTAATCAGGTGTTAATGCACCAGTGCTTTTTAGAGTGAACGCATTTGTACTGCAAACCTGCCAAGCACGAGGATGGAAAAAAAATATCGGACGCCCCAGGGCATTTTTTAGCGTCCTGGTGCATTTCATCCATAAAGTAGCCTCAACGCAGTTGAAGGCGCATGCACTAGGCCGTTAAGGTCTACAACCGCACTGGGGGCACTATAGGTGATACAACGCACCGGGTCGTTCTGGTTGGTATTAGGATTCGTGTGTTTCCCATAGGTCGTATTAACACACCGGTGCATAGTATTATGCAAACGCACTAGCCTGCAATATCACACAAATGCACCGATCGTTCTAATTGGTATTGGTATTTTTGAAATGCCCATAGGTCGTAGAAATGCACCGGTAAGCAGTCTCATATAAACACACTGGTGCGCAGTATCACACAAACACACTGAGAGTTATAATTGGTATTGGTATTTGTGTGGTGCCCATAGGTCGTAGAAACATACCGACGCATATTAGAATACAAATGCACCAGTGCACATCAACTGACATGCACCGGTATTCATTTTGTATTTTTTAGAAACATCGACCTGTGATAGTGAAATTATTGTGATTTTTTTAATTCATTATTTTTCAAAAGTCGACACATATCTTATAACGGTATTCATATCAATTAAATTTTTATTAGTGCATTTGAATGTGATGTTTAGATTAATTTTTTATATCATATCATAATTATTCTGATTTTTTTTAAATTCATTATTCATCAAAAGATGACACATATCTTATAACAATATTCATATAAATTATATTTTTACTAGTGCATTTGAATGTTATGTCTGGTTTAATTTGTTATATAATATCATCAGATTTCACATCTCTTCATTATAATTTTTAATCATCCATATATTTAATCAGTGGTTTTACATTTCACAGTGACAATGGAGAAAGAAATAGAATAAATTAAAAGGTAACTTATATATATATATATATATATATATATATATATATATATAAGACACTCTTTGTCACAAAAAATGGGATAGTTATTGGTATCCCTTTGTCTTTCAATTGGGACACTATGTCCATTACATTAAACAATATTTTTTATTTCACAGACAAATATTTCAAAAAATATAACGCCTTGCTTTGATATCCAAACATAATGATCATCATTATTCGCTTGAACTGTTTTCACTACTCGAGCTACTTCGATGACTTGGATTTTTTTGAGGAATGTTTTGTTCACAATGTTGATTGTTTTCTTCTTCTTCACCTTACATCTACAAATATAAAAATAAATTGTAATGAGTTAATATACATTGGCGAGAATAATGAAAATTGTAATATTAAATAATATATATCAATGTAAATCGAAAAGAAATGACGTACCATAGAAACAATTAACTCATGAACTATACACATTCTTTCAAAACCAAATTTCATGCCATCTTTCAAGATTTCATTTGTTGGCGCAGTTCCATACTTTGTTTCCTGCAATTTTTATACCCTATAACAAATAATATATTTAATATAAAATATTTTTTGTTTAATTATAAACGGAGCTAAGTAAAACAAGATCGATAGATGCTTACAAATTCCACAATTAATTTCCGATATGCCAACATATAATCACAACCTATATTTAACCCAATGTCAATCAATTCGTCTGATGTTTCTTCTTTGTATGTTAGCACTTGTTTGAATACATTCAATTATGATTGTTGTAAAATAACTTAAAATATAAAAAAATGAAATCTAGTTAAGTTGTTATAAGGACGTAACAATTACTCACAAATTTAGATATCAACCCTTTTATTCCTTGTCGTCCTGTTTTATGTGCTGAATGGGTTCCATTTTCTTTTCTTTTCTGAAAGAAAATATTTGAAAATTAATATTTAATGCTAAATTGTTTATTCATTGTACCTAATCGAAAATTTCAATGATTACATATTACATTTGAAGCGCATTGTTGTTGAGATGGCTCCTCATGTGATGCAATTATGTCCATTTCTTTGACCATCTCCTTGTACACATTTTTGGACATTCCTACTGGCATATTTATGATATCAGCTCGATCATCCTTTGAGATTTTCATAATATTCCTGAAAATGTAACATGACAATAAACTATTTAATTTTGATATTGATATATGAAAAGTAAATATAACAAAAGTGATATTTATAAATTATTTCTTTCTAGTAATATATACATATAATTATAGAAAAACATCTAAAGGAATTTACTTTTTCATTCCTTCTTTTTTGTTTTTGTACAGTTTTACTATTAAAACTCTGACATGTATCATTGACCAATTATCTGGAAACTCATCCTATAGTTTAGATAAAATTTGGTTCTTGGAATAATTGGATTGATTTTTGTATTGTAAGTGGAAAGAATGTCTATAAATTCATTCCACTAGATCCCTCAAAGTTTTTTAAAGGTATTTCCCCCTTTCGTTAACCTCCAACACCACACCAGATGAGCTAAGGAGCACTTCATTTTCATTTGCATGTTTTATTTTTTTTCTTTTCTTAGAAAAAAATTCCTTTTCTGATTTGTTGGTCCCTGTAGAACATTAAACATATGTGAATTAATATATTGTTTGAAACATGTTACCTAATAATTTTAAGTATATTATTAATGAAAAGAAAAAACTCATGTTGGATCGATAATATTTTTTCATTCACCTGATTCATCCTTTTGCAATTTTTCCATCAAGATTTTACACTCTTCTGGTCCTAAATCAGAAATAATCTTATCAAGCTTCGTCATTTTTTGGCTCTCCATGATACACAGTCAAAAATACATATTACTTAAACTTACATATAGCTCAAAAATAATAATTTTTGTAAAGAATTTTCAAATAACTTGCCTTTTTTTCTTTTCTTGATGTGCTATCAGTATTTTTGTTACTTGATCTCTTGTCAGCCATTTCTTTATCAATATGAAACCTGTACCATACAATTCATTAATATATTTTATAAATAAATCATAAAATTTTCAGGTAAAAAAAACAAATCAAGAAACCGGTGCACCTTTAATGATGTACGCATTTACGTCGGTGCGACGTGTTATTATAAACACACCTCCAAAACAGTAGAAACACCGTACGGTGCTCTATGTCAACATGGAGCACCGGTGCATTACATGTTAACCAACGCACTGATTAACACAGACAAATTAATAAAAATCCTCTAGTGTTATTTTTTATAGCATATGATGTCATGGAGGGGGCGTTGCGGGATATTCTTATAAACGCACTGCAAAAATAGCGGACCACCATACGGTGCTCTCTGTCAACAAGGAGACCTAGTGCGTTATATGTTAAATAGTGCACCGATTAACATAGACATAAAATAAAATATTTTTTTTGTCAAACAGGACATTCGCAGTGCACTATAATGAAATAGCGCACCGGTGCCCCATTTTACATATGGTGCACAGGTTAAAAAGAAAAAAATAGTTTTTAATTTTTTTTATTAAACAATACATGTGTGGTGCCCTATGATAAAATAGCGCACCGGTGTGCTAGTTTACATAAGGCACACTAATTAAAAAAAAAATCTGTTTTTTTTTAATTCACGCAAGTCGTCCCGTGGGTTAGATGTCATAGGCCTATATAGATAGAAATACAAACCCTATAAATCTAAAATGAAAAGACCTAATTCTGAAATCACATAAATAGGAAGAAGCAAGGGGAAAAAAAAATCAAGGGTTTAGCGTAAGAATGGATTTTTTTTTTAATTAGTTAATTTATTTATTTATTTATTATTATTATTATTATTATTATTATTATTATTATTATTATTTAAAATGAGCATTAAATTTAATTTTTTTACTTACTGCATAAAAAATAATACAGAAAATGTAAAAAAAAAATAAAAGTTAATCACCAAATGGTTTGAAATTCCATGCCACAGGGTTTGAATCACTAGAGGTTTGGAATTCTGATTATCTGAATAGTTCTATTCGAAACTATTTCGCTACTCCATAGTGCTCTCGTGCTCTCTTGCTCCAAGTATGTCTCGTGCAAATCTCTTGCTGAATTTTTTTGCAAAAATAATGAAATAATGAAAAGTGTTTACTATTTAAGGAATTGTTTTATGAAATTAGATTTCTGAAAAATATTTTTGTGCCCATTTTTCAATTTACTACTTTTTTTCACTTAAAAAAAAACAAAGTTACATTTTTTTTATTTGTGGCTATTTGGCACTATTGCCTTAATTAATAAAAATGCACCAGTGTGCAGTAAGTAAAAAGCACCAGTGTGGTTATTTGTACATTAACAATGATAACAATAAGTCCATTTTTAAGGCACCGAAATTAATTTTAGGAGTGTACGCCAAAATTTATCGTTGATTTTGATCAAATGCAGGCAGAAAATATCATAATTATATCGAATGGACAATTCTTAAAAATCCTGCTCGTTCAATAATATTTCTCAAAGTCCATCGCAAAGTTCTCCCTATCCATCTCGAGACATAATATTTACTTCATATTTTATTTATATTTTCATTATCTAATTGAATTTATGTTTTTTATCCATGTCAATTAGCTTGATAAAATTTATAATGTATGCAAATTTGCAGGTTCATGTAGATTTAGAATCGATTTCAAATTCACAAAATATTCAAACATCTCCAAAACATCTAAAGCTCTTATCAGGAGTAGCATACTGCAAGGCGCATTTGGTAGATGAAAATGGATAATTGCTTTACCCTACCAATTGTAACAATATTGCATCTTCTAGCCACAATATTGGGACAATGATGTAATAATAATTGTTTGGTATATTAATTAATGTAATTAATTCAACATCAAACCAATCAATCATGCATTGTCAACGTGATTACTAATTGATATCATATATTTTTTACTAATCATGTTGAAATTTTTTTTTTTAATTATTAGGATTCTAGTGATGATAAGCGACCTACCTACCATATTCTGTTGCACCCCATGACAATGTCAAATCAAGAGAAGGCTGAATTAAGAGAAAAAATGCGAGAGGAACGATACAAAGAATGGTTGAATCAACCACCTATTCAATTTCCACTACGTCCAGATTCAGCAATTAGGAATGACTACAACAATGGTAGTTATTCACAAGCTGGCAATGGAGGCAATCAAATATAGGTTGGTATGGATGATTACTTAAGGGATACTTTTCCATGGAGACAATGTTGTTAGATTCATTCCAGAATGATGATCAGCTAGGGGATGATGCTCATATCGCTGACACCTTTTTCAAAATCCTTAAATTTGCTTTCACCACCCCTCTCTTTGGACCTGGCAGTCATTCAAAGTCTACCCAGTTGGGGAAAATGATGTTACTATACAACTTGAAAGAAAATTTTGGCTTGTCGAATGCATGTTTCTCAGAAATTTTGAGGTAAGTTACCATAAAGTCCTTTCTTATATTTTGAGAAATATAATCACACAATGAACATTACAAATGGTCAATTTTATGAATGTTAATAATTATATCGGAATTAACGTACATTTAATATTGTCCATGATCACCAAATACAAGTTATTCGAAGATAAGGTTCTTCTGAGTGATAACATCTTGCCCAGTAGCTACGAAGAGAAAAATAAATTGTTGAAAATGTTGGGTGTTGAGTACATATCATATCATGCATGTCCAAATGATTGTATTCTATATAGAGGAGAATATGCAGACAAAGAGATATGTCTGAAATATGGGCATGACGGGTATGGTAAATAAAAAAATAAGGGTAAATCACATGGTCCTCCTTTTAAGATATTGAGGCACATGCCTATAATCACAAGGATTCAGAGGCTCTTTTGTTGCAAATAATTAGCTATGTTGCAGGGATGGCATGCCTCACATAGAAGTGATTTGGGACTTATGTGAATCCTAATGGATTCAATAGCCATGAAGCATATAGAGGATACATAGCCTGAAAAATTCAAGGATGAAGTACGAAGTCTACGACTCAGCATAGCCATGGATGGCGTCAACCCATATTCCCTCCAGATCACCAACTATTCTGTTTAGCCTGTAGTAGCGATCAATAATAATATCCCCCCATGGTTTTCCATGAAGAATGAACATCTTATGTTGGCTCTTATAGTCCCTGGTAGAAGACAAGTGAAGAATATGGATGTCTACATACAACTACTTGTAGATGAATTGAAGGAATTATGGGATGGGATAAATGTATACGGTGTATCAAGACCCATCACAGATGAGAGAATTTTTACGTTGTATGTCATATGTTCTTACACAACACATGATTATACAGGCTTAGAAGTTTTCTCTTGTAAATTACATGTTTATTGATTTGATTATATACGTAACAATATTCTTTCACATATTACTTATTTAATTCATTGGAATTATTCTAATATTCATGATATTCTTTAATGTTACATGCATATATATTGTATACAATAATCTCGTAGGTCTTGTAACAAAAGGGTATTTTGGATGTAAATGTTTTGGACCTTATCTGAAAGTTAGATGGTCCAACGACCTACGAAAGCTAGTGTATGACTGCTCCACGGTATTCCTCCCAAAAAAACACCCTTACAAAATAGCAGCATCCGCTTTCAATGGTAAACGAGAGAGAACCCAAAGGCCTCCAATAACGACACCAGCTAAATGGCTTAGACCATATGAGAGAGAGAAGGATAAGGATTTCATGGAATTTTCGATTCAAATGGGGAGCCTATGTTTGATGATCCATAATTCTTCGACACCTATGTTGAGAAATTTCCCATTGGGATGAAAAGGAAATCTATATTTTATAACCTCCCCTAAGTGTGCATCTTAATATTACCCACTTATTAGATCCCATGCATATATTTAAAAATGTTTCATCTTCTTTATGGAGGCACATATCATCGAAAAAAAGTAACACAGTGGTTGTTAGGAAAGATCTTATTACTTCAAAAACTAAAAAGAAACATTGGCCAAGATGATTAGAAATTACAAGATTAGAGGCAGGCGATGGTCCCTCTAATTCATGGTATTTCAAAGAAAGTGATGTCCCATGGATTTTTAAAAAATATTATCTTTGTTTGGCAAAGGAATTTATAATGGGTGTGAGGGTTCCATCTTCATATGGGTCTTCACTACGGTGCTACTTCACCATGGATGACCATTTTTTCGAGGTTGAAATCACATGACCATTTGAATCTTCTAAGACTACGCATAATGTCAAAATCATGATTTTATTATTTGTTATATTAATAAATATTATCCCGTGAAAGGATCATAAAACATAACTAATTTTGTGTATTATTTCATGTGTTTATAACTTTGCAGTGTCATTATCCTTTGTTCGTGCGTGGGTGTGTGAAACATGAATTCCCCCAAGACCTAGGAAATTCCATATCTAAATTATTTGCATTTGTACATTGGATCACGTCAAAGGATATTCATGTGGCTATAATTCCAAGGTGGCGTCAAGAGATAGTAGAGATTTTTTGTATGTTTGAGAAGGAACTGTCGACGAGTTTCATGGACTTGCAAGTTCATATTCTAATCCACCCAGTAGATGAGGTTGAATTAGTTGGGGTGGTTTCTTGTTGTTGTATGTTCTTCTTAGAGAGGTACATGAATAAATTAAAAGGTTTTGTTCGAAAAAAGAGAAAAAACCAAGGGGTCTATGGCAGAGGGGTACATATCATATGAGTCTTTCTATTATGCCAGTGAGTACATTAAGAAGATAAACAACTAACCAGGTGCGGTGACTTGGGACGATGAAAGAAATGAAGACAAAAGAGAAGGGGAGATGCTCCAAATGAATGGAAAAAGGCGCTTGATAAAGAGTAAGTGACTTATAATTTTTTAAATTTACAAAAAGTAAATATTCATGTTGAACTTCAATATAATGTATATTTTGATCTCATATGTACTATGTTTTGGTTTGATTTGTTCATCGAATGAAAAAATTGAAGCAATCAATAAATTCATTATTTACAATTCTGAAGTGACACAACCGTGGGTTGCATTGTACGAACAAAAGAGGATGAAATGGGATGGTGACAGGAAATAATTTAGATAGTTGAATGGTATACGTGTGCCTTATCCCAATCATTTAAAAGAAAATATGCCAAAAATATACCCCAACAGTTGGGTTTCTAACCAAGTCAGAGAGAAATACGGTGCAACCGGTCGTTACCCGTTTGCTGAAGAGGATGCGATAAACGTAGGGATTGGGTGCACCCACTTGGCAATAATCTATTTATGTACATTTTAAACTTAATAATCAACCTTTGAAATTTAATTACATCTATATTTCATATTTTAACTGTTGGGTTATTATAAGACACATGACACTATGATATTTTAACTTTTTATAGGTGCATTTGTTCCCATCTATGTGGGCATATGGACACCATTTTCGCACAAAAAATGTCGATGATGGACACATGACACAAGAGTGTGGGGTGGAAGTTGAGTTCGATCAATCTAGTCAATCTAGCCACTATGATCAAAACATAGTACAAGGGACATTATGTTACGTCGGAAAGATACAAGAGATCATTGAAGTGGATTTCTCTTCTTTCCAATGTGTTTTTTTTAGGTGCAAGTGGTGGGACACCTTTGATCGGAATAATGTAAAGGAAGATCGGGATAATAGGCCGATATGTATCAACTATAGAAAGATGTGGGATGAAGCTAAGGAGACCTACATTTTCCCCAAACATTGCAACCGGGTGTTTTTTTACCCAGATGTGTTGGATAGGGATTGGTGGTTCATATTGGGACATGACCATAGATCAAAACGTATTTTTGAGAACAATAGTGTTATCATGCCAAGCGAGCTGGAAGATAATGAGGGTGATCATGAGAACCGAGAGTGATATGGTACATGAGTTATTTTATCATTAATACTTTTTAAGATGGGTTTTTATAAAGAAGAGGACTTAACTACCAGCTTATAACTAAGACTCTTTTTTTCAAAACATTATAAAATTCATTTTGAATTAATTGGTTATTTGCATTGTGTTAATGTTAAAATCATTTTACTTGATAATTTGCAATTATGTTGATCTCGAAAACAATGGTGTACTGTATAATTTTTTTTTTTTGGTACGTAAAGTCATAATAAAATAATTATAATTCTAAAGTACATGAATTTATTTGAATTATTTTCTAAACTTTATTATGTTACAAAAAAATCATATTATTCTAGATTTATTATTTTACAATTATTTATATTGATACAAATTTACAATTTTACAATTATGGTAATTTAACAATATTTATGGTAAACATTTTATTTACAGTAGTTATGGTTCAAAATTGACAATTAATTTACAAATTTAAAAATTTTAATAAAATTGAATGATGAAAATACATACAATTACAATTACAATTTTACAATTTTACAACACAATTAGTACAATTACAATTTTAGAATTTTACATACAATTACAATTACAATCATTTCACATTAATACAATTAAAATTTTACAAGTATTTTACATAAAATTACAATTACAATTTTACATTCACATACAATTACAATTAAAACTACAATTACAAATATATTTACAATTTCAATTTTATAATTTTACATACAATTACAATTACAATCATTTCACATTAATAAAATTAAAATTTTACAAATATTTTACATACAATTACAATTTTACAATTTCTTTTTTTTTTTTGTAAACTTAGTAGATCCTTGCTATTTTCTAATTATAAACAAGAGTAGGTCAAAAGATACAACTTTAGGCCTCAACCCGCCCATAGGAAACCAGGTTTTTTGGTCGTCTTAGCGAGTTATAGGCCATCCATAACATATATATCTTAAGTCTAATACTTACTGTCTTTAAATAGCTAATATCAGTATTAGTATTTGCAGGCATAAACATAAGATTAAAATAAAAGCTAACCGATATCATTAACAAAAACTAAAAGTAGGCTGATCATTTCTCAATCATCATATAACTCGACAGAAGCCAGATCCTTAACACTAGAGCTAGGCATATCAACCTGGTTCATGGACTGTAAGTCTTCTTCATTCTGCCAAGGCGAACATACTGGTGGTGTTGTCGAAGGTTCATTTCCTGAATGGATTTGTTAATTTTAGCCAAAGTTGTTGTAGCTTTGGGATCACCCCCAAATTCTTGAACCGACATTATTTCCTTGACCAAAAGACGTTTCACCAACCAATATGTTCGGATATAATGATGGAATAATGAAATTCTACCATGAGTGTGACCCGGATCAATGATAATTTGGTTGAGTTCTTCCTCAGAAATTTCTTCTTCTTCCTCCATCTTGGTTCTAGCATCGCTGTCCCATCCATGAATGAGGGACTTGATGAAACATGGTGTCCCTTCAGAGTATGCTTGAAACAAATTTTCCATAACTTCCTTGCTCAACTTCCTGCCACACTTGGTTGTAGGTTTTGAGACTTTTGCATTTCCTTTTTCCTTGGTTTCTTTTTTCCCTTGTTTCCTTTGGCCATAGGTTTTGTAGAGCGGCCTTCCAACAATATTATCATCTGGAAGGGTTTTCCTGGAAAACCTATAGCATAAACAAATTTAAAACATTCCAATTGAGTGTAAAACTAGTATTTAAACAAGGCTCGATTTATACCAAGAGTAGTGGGATGATGCTTCTTCTGAAAAAGAAGAGTGAATACAAAAATCCTATCAGAACTCAGAGTGTACCCATGTCGCTGGAAATTAAACCCATGAGATTGTATAAAACCACAAGGCAGAAAAAAGACCAGATACATAACCGGATATATGACTATACACCCATAATCTAGTTACCCATTATGCGTCTGACCCAATTTCCCTTCCCAAAAGAATTAATAGAAGGATAATTGAAAAAATAAGTTAAACAACTAACTGGGTAACAACAGAGCCTAGTATTCCCACCCCAATAGTGTTAACATCATTATAAGCCATACAGGTGATTTCCCATATCTGGAGATATGAATTAAAGGGATACACAGGATTACTGTCATACAAATTGAAACAGGGCCAATTCGAAATGAAGGAAAAAGTTGGTAGGCCTTCACATATCCCTACCCTAAAAAATTTGAGCATGCAGGACATGCAGAATAGAGTGTACGCATACAAAGACCTATAGAAACCTATCAGAACTTCTAACAGGCCCTGCTGACTCATACATTCCTCATATTTTTCATTAAACAGAATATTGCGAACTATATCTATGCAACAAGTGACAAAATTACGGACCATATCCATGCAGCGAATGACAAAATTGAAGACCAATTATATAAAATCAAGGAAAACCAAAATCTTTCTTCGCATGCACTGGTATGTAGAAATGCGTTTCATCGTTATGGTATATGGAGAATTGGGTACATACCAATTCACAACTACATGTCGCAAAGGCCTCTATCATCGTCTGTGAAGTTGATAGGGGTGCTCGCAACATAACCCAACCATGCAATGGACAACTAACTTGCAGAAGATAATAAAGCTACAAAGAATAACCTGAACTAAGTTAATACCCTACATCCATCGAACCCAACGGCGCACATTCCAACTTCTCCCTGACATCCCACCTGACTTACCAGGCTATTATCTATTCTTCTTTAATGATGTCATTATGAACCATTGATGGAACCATCCACACTTCGTCCTCTTCTTTGGTACAATTTCCGCCACGTTCTCTCGCCACATACCCACCTCCCTTCCTGGCGACGTGGCTCTGACCTCACCAGTTGGCACCTCGATTAGAGGGGTTCGTTCTTGTCTCAATCATCATGCCTACAATCCCATTTTAAAATAACCTGAAGGTCATCAAGCCCTGGTTCCATGTTCATCCTCCAAGGTTGATCCATGACCCTGTCTTCATTGCTGCAACCCCAATTCGCCAAGCAGTCTACTACTTCATTCCTCGATCTCCTGACATGAAGAGGGATAATATAAATGATTTTTTCCATTGTCTCCTTAATATCTTGAATTATTCTTGTTGTTTTCTAGTTATTTCTTATATTATCCTAGCAAGCACCTTGTTATAGCTTTCAGAGAACACCCGTAACCATGGTTGAATCTCCCTTAATTTCCAGATGGTTGTACTGCTCATGATTAGAAATTTGCAGATCTTGCTTCAAGGTAGTGAGTTCTGCTTCACTATTGCTAGAATACCCTAGGTCAATGGAAAAATTCCTCAGGACTTGTCTAGTACAGTCCTGAAATATTCTGCCAGCCCCTACTTCACCTAGGTTGCCCTTTGAGGCCCCATCATAATTTAGTTTAATGAACCCTGGCTTAGGGGGTATGAATCTCTCCCGAACTTCAAAGGCTACGGATCTAGGTTTCCAAGAGGTTGGCACCAACATCTCCACCTTGAGATTTAACTAGTTGAGAATCCTTTCCTCTATTCCCTGAATAGTCCAATCTTCATGGCTCCATTTTTTGGCCAAGATAGTCTCTCTGATATTCTAGAAAATGGTATGCAAAATCTCAGGAATTTTCCTCTTCTCATTATGAAATATTCTTTGATTTCTCTCCTTCCACACTATCCATAGCAGGAATCCTAGCGAGAGGGTCCAAGCTATATTTATCACTTGATTATGATACCCTCCTTTTCTCCAAATCTCCATTATTTTTCTGATGTTGTTGTTGTTTATGTTTGTTTGCAGAAATAGTTTAAACAAATTACGCCACATATGATCGACCACTACGTATGTATTAAGAAGGTGTTTGATGTTTTCTTCATGCTCTCCACACATTACACAACAAGATGGTCCAAGCATGCCACGTTTCTGGAGCTGATCCCAAGTAAGGATTCTGCCATGGCCAACAGTCCATAGAAAATTTTCTATTTTGGGTCAATGTTTTATGGACTAATTTTTTTCCATAGCCTATTGTCTGGTACATTTATATAATTTTATTTTATCTAGTAATATTCCTTATTTGTAAACATTCCTTTCATATTATTCCCCCATCGTAAATTTATCATTTCCTATTAGGATAGGTATTTTCCTGGAATGTAGTTCTCTGTCATAATTCCCCCATTGTTGAGTGTCGGGTGCTTTCTTCCATTGCTTTTTTTGATTTCATATCCTCTAGAACTAGTCATTTTTTTCTTCCCAATATTTTTTTACCTCTTTAGAAAGAGGTTTATTTGTGAACAAAAATATTTCTGCTAAATCCAACCTTTCTATATAACTTCTCACGTTGTTTCTAGGATTCTTCCTAGAAACGGGTTAGATTACCTCCTCTAATTTCCCAGAAACTGGTCAGTAATCAAATTTCTATTATCGGATGCCAAGTTCCACATTCTAGATCCTCTAGGGTGATATGAAACTACAACCGATCTCTCGTGACCTGTGGCATTTCATACTTTCGTTCCCATATTTTTTCCCATAGGGTCATACCTCCCCTACATCCATTGCCACCACAATTTATCCCCCATGACTTGGTTTAGGGTGAAATAATCTCGTAATCCCAAAACTCCTTTAGATTTAGGAAGAGTGAGCTTCTCCCATGATAAGAGAGCCCACTTGCGTTTTTGTTGTGACCCTTTCCATAAAATGTTTTTTAAAATATTAACCATTTCAGAGAAAATAGTCTTTAGAGTTGCCATCCCATAAAGTTGATAGATAGGAATGGATTGAAGAACATATTTCAGAAGGATAACATGGATAGGAGCATTAGGATCCCAAAATTACCAATTTTGCAACCGGTTTTGAATTCTAGTGATTAGGTTTTTCCAGCGCGATATTCTTATGGAATTAATGGAAAGGGGCATGCCTAGGTACTCAGTGGGCAAGGTCCCAATGGAAAATAAAATATTCTAAGCTAAGAACCTTTGGGATTAAGGAGTGGCATTGAATAAAAATACATTAGATTTATCATTATTAATCAGGGTCCTTGATGCAGCCATAAAAACTTTCAGAATGGATAAAATAGCTTTCGATTCCTGGAGACTAGCTTGGAAAAACATCATGATATCATCAACGAATTGTTGGTGGGATAAAGTGAGATCTGACCCCCATAGTTTTAATCCTTTCAGGGTGCCATCCCTAACCCTATGATTTATAAAATTACCCAACCCCTCTACAACAATGATAAAAGGAACGGGGAAAAGGGGTCTCCCTGCCTCAGTCCCCGGGAAGCGTTAAAAGGAACATAGGGGCTATCATTAACAAGAATTGAGAAATTATAGGTTGAAATGAATGAAAGGATCCAATCAAACCATCTTTGGTCAAAACCAAAGGATAGTAGAATGTTTTGGAGATAACACTAACTTAAAGAGTCATAGGCTTTAGCCAAGTCTAGTATAATCATCATACCTTTAGCCTTAAGAGAGCGAAGGGAGTGAATTGCTTCCTAGAAAGTCACAATACCATCAAGGATTTGTCTGCCTTTGAAAAACCCAATTTGATCAGGGGAGATAAGAGTGGGAAAGATGGGTTTAAGCCTATTAACCATAATGGTAGACAAAATCTTATAAATAACATTACACAGAGCAATTGGTCTGAATCCCAAAGGGATATCACAATTCTCTTGCTTCGAGATCAATGTAGTAAAAGTAGAATTCCGAGCTGGGAATACACGTCTTGTTCTTCATGACTCTTATGCCATATTTAGGATGTATTTGCCAATAAAGGACCAAGAAGCCTGGAATAATTCTTCAGTGAAACCATCCGGTCCTAGTGCCTTGTTTTTAGCTAAGTCTTTGACTACTTCCTCCACCTCTTGTATAGTGATTTCCCTGAGTAGAGCTAAATTTTGATCCCTATTAACAACTGTGGGAATAAATTTCTTTACTCAATTAATGGATTCCATTTGATTCTGATCAGGCTCCATTAATATGCCTCGAAAATGGTTAACCAACTCCTTCTCCAAATCTTGATGTTGGACCAATCTGTTTCCTGTTGAATCTTTGAGGGAGAAAATGTGATTATGTTGGAGTATTTTTATCATTTATTTATGGAAGAAACTGGAATTATTATCCCCTTCTCTTAACCATTGAATTATTTATTTCTTTTTCCACAGTATCTCTTCCTGGATTCTTCATTCTTCCAGTTTTATTATTAATGAGCCATCTGTAGAAATTTGTTGAATAATAAATATTTATCCACTGAGATTATCCTAATCATACATTAATTCGAATTCATGTATAACACATAACCTCTTCTACAACCAATCATCAATTTGCGGAAATAGAAACAGTCGCATGTGCACATAAACACAATATGTAATGGGGAAAGCTTATAGCTGAAAACCCCCAGCTATTTGTATATTATAATAGAAGAGAAACATGTAACAATCTTAGTACAATACTCCTCACAAGTACTCAGTACTGTCTCCAAAAGTTACACACAAACTAGCTTGGTTTTGAACAAGTCACAGGTTCAAAACTCATCCACTAATTGCCTGCCTCTATTGCGCAATCAAGGCTGGTCTAATGAGAGATCCAAGTTCGAATCTCACTAGCTCCAACTGCGCAATCATCATTGGCAATATCATCCAATGCTTGTGCAAATCTCATGCACAACTGTTGTCGCAACTAATAGCAAACTCACCCTTTCATCTACCTCTTCCACTGGTCTCCACTGAATTGTCCATGCACTGTAGTGAACTGATGTGTTCTTGAGTTGAATAATGAGTTAATAATTAGTGAATTAAATAATATTTAATTCACTCCACTCATCACTAGTTGATTAGCTAGTTCAACTAATCACAACTAGTTCAACTAAGTTAAACCGAACACAACTCCACCAACTGTCTCATCAACTCCACCAATACTTTGCCACTGAAGTCCTAACTGAATTCAACCATGCATGAGCTCACCAAACCCCAAGGAATAGCGTAATTCCTTCTTTCAGATGCATGGGCCACATTCATAGCTCCAACTGAAGTGTTGTAAGAGAATAAACTGAAGTTTAGAGTCCAAATATTATTAAGGGCTAATAATATTTGACTGACCTATTTTTAGACAGGCAGTCTAAAAATAGACTTCGACCTGTATGTCTAAAAATAGAGTTCCATCTATTTTTACCAACTCGACCAATCATCCAAGAATAGCATACTGCAACTCCTAGACCATGCTCCATATGTCTAAAAATAGACATAGTCTAAAAATAGACTTTGCGCCAAAATATAGCCTGCGGGCCCACTTAGTGAAGGCGACTTCATTTCACTAAGCTCCATCATCTTGCTGCATTTTCAACACTCCCTCTCCGCAAGATATGGATTATCTGCAACCCCTATCCTGCCTCTGTGGAATTCGAACTTGCTCCTGGTGAGCGCCTTCGTCAGGATGTCGGCATCCTGATCCTCCGTGGGAACATATGAAAGCATCATGATTCTCCGCCGAACACAATCTCTGATATGATGGTACCTGATGTCGATGTGTTTGGATCTATCATGAAATACTGGATTAGCCGAGAGTTTAATGCAACTCTGGTTATCACAATAAATCACAGTAGGCTCCAAGTGCAACCCGAACAATCCAACGAGGATCTTCCTCATCCAAATAGCCTCGCATGCAGCCAAGCTTGCTGCCATGTACTCGGCCTCTGCTGAACTGATTGCCACGGATCTCTGCTTCCTGCTGTACCAGGAAATTGTTGTCAACCCGATGCTGAAAATACCTCCAGATGTGCTCTTACGATCCGTTGGGCTCCCTGCCCAATCTGCATCAGTGAAGCTGGAAAGCTTCGCTCCATCCTCCCATCTGTACCATAGACCATATCCCGATGTGCCACTAAGATAACACAATACATGCTTGCCTGCGTTCCAGAAGAGCTTGGTAGGCTTAACCATAGCTTGCGAAAGCTGGTTAACAGCATAGCATATATCGGGTCGTGTATTGACCAGATACATAAGCGACCCCACCAACTCTCGATAGACAGTGGCATCCACTACCTCCGCTGAAGTAGCATCCTCCTTCCTCCAACCACCAGAAAGAGGAGTGTCAACAGGCTTGCAGCCATGCATGTTGAACCTCTCCAGAATCTCCCGGGCATACTTGCCCTGAGAAACAAACAGTCCTCCACTGCGCTGCCAAATCTCCAATCCCAGAAAATAATGAAGGAGGCCCAAGTCCTTCATCTCGAACTCTCTAGCAAGGTCCTCCTTGCATGAAAGTATCAACAGCTCATCACCCGTCAAAATCAGATCATCTACATACAGTACAATGATCAGCAGCTTCCCCTCCACCACAATCTGGTACAGGTTAGGATCAGCCTCACTCTTGGAAAATCCAAGCTCGATGAAATAACTGTCTATCCGTGTGTACCAAGCACGAGGTGCTTGCTTTAGCCCGTACAGTGCTCTCTTGAGTTGGCAAACATGCGACTCACTGCTGAAGATCTCGAAACCTTCAGGCTGCTCTATGTACACCTCCTCCTCAATGACTCCGTTGAGGAACGCAGTCTTCACATCCATATGATGGATGTGCCATCCCATCTGCGCTGAGAGAGCTAGGATCGTCCGTATGGAAGAGTACCTTGCGATAGGTGCAAAAGTCTCCTCATAATCGATCCCCTCAATCAGTGAGAAGCCACGGGTGACAAATCTCGCCTTGTACTTCTCCACACTCCCGTCAGCCGCCTGCTTCACTTTGTAGATCCATCGCGAACCCACCACTGATTTCCCCTCCGGTCTTGGGACAATCTCCCATGCACTGTTTCTGACGATCGAATCATATTCTTCGATCATGGCATCTACCCATGCGAGTTCCTCCACAGCTTCCTCAAAAGAGGATGGCTCCATCACGACACATTGACTCATAAGAGCCATGTATCCAGTGTACCGATCCGGTGACTGCCTCTGTCTGCGCTGTGTTGTAGGTGGTCCTACAACCTTCTCTGCATCTCGAGCCAGTCGCTCAGCTTCTGTAGTGCGCTTGTGCCCTCTGATGGTTGGCACTGCATGGGTGGTTTCTTCCACCTCCTGAACTTCCTCTTGTGGCTGATCCACATCCGGAAGCTCCTCCTTAGGAACTAACAGCTCCTCATCTGCATGCAAGTGTAGCTCCCTCTCAAGCGAACACTGCATGGCTTTCTCCTCCTGAAATTTTATATCCCGTCGCACAACAGTCTTTCGACTGTCTAAAAAATACACCCGATAGTTGTGAGGTGTATCAGTGTACCCCACAAATATTCCAACCTCAGCAGTTGGATCCAGCTTCCTTCTCGCATCCTTCGTCACATGCATGTAGACAGTAGAACCAAAAATCCGCAAATGGGAAATATCAGGCCTCTTGCCAGAATAAGCCTCCTCCGGTGTACTCATGCCAAGAACCTTGTGAGGACAACGGTTCTGCACATACACTGTTGTATTGCATGCCTCAACCCACAAGTGAAGGGGTAGGCCCTGATCATGCAACATCACCCGTGCAGCACCCACGATCGTTCTGTTCTTCCGCTCAGCCACCCCGTTCTGCTGTGGGTTATGGGGTGCGATGAGCTCTCTCCGAATCCCTTCTGCGCTGCAGAACTCCTTGAATTCAGCCGAGATAAATTCACCACCGTTATCACTCCTTAGAGCAATCACCTTCTTCCCCGACTCCTTCTCGACCAGTGCTTTAAACTCACAGAACTTCGCGAATGTATCGCTCTTCTTCCGCATGAAGAAGATCCAGCACTTTCGAGAGAAATCATCAACAAAGATCACATAATACTTGTGCTTTGCTGTCGAAGCAACTGAGAAAGGACCACACACGTCTGTGTGAACTCTCTCAAGGATCGTCGTGGCGCGACTATCTTTCTCGTGAAAGGTGGCTTTCACATACTTCCCTAAAGTACACCCCTTGCACTGATCTGACTGCGCAAGAGTGCCCTTAGGAAGCCCAATAGAAATCTGCTGCAGTATCTTCAAAGCTCCATGGTGAAGGTGGCCCAATCTCCTGTGCCACAATTCGCCCTCATCATCCCGGCTCACCACTTCTCCCGCCTTGCATGCCATTGCTGCGCAGCCATCTACTTGCAACTGATAAAGGTTCTTGACTCGAACCCCTATCTTCCGGGTCTCTCCAGTTGTCTTACTGCGCAGGAAAGCTTTTCCTTCGATGAAGACCACATCATACCCCTTGTCTTCCAACATCGCCACAGAGATCATATTCTTCATCAATCCTGGAACATGCAAAACTTCTTTCAATATGAAGGGTTTACCAGACTCCCTCTCAAAGGAAATGGTACCGATACTGGTCGCACTATATCTACCATCATCGCCCATCTCGATGTGCACTCCAAGATCTTTTTCCTCCAGATCTGAAAACAGATCTTGATCTCCGGTCATGTGAAATGACGCACCAATGTCCAAGAACCATACTGATCCCATCACACTTGAAACCAAG
The DNA here is from genome assembly GCA_034641835.2 of Pinus albicaulis. Taxonomy (NCBI): domain Eukaryota; kingdom Viridiplantae; phylum Streptophyta; class Pinopsida; order Pinales; family Pinaceae; genus Pinus; species Pinus albicaulis. The sequence continues at coordinate 125,694,705 of CM076574.1, read as the reverse complement.
CATGCGATCAGTGAAAAATCCAGTTCGAAATGAGAAGCCAATGCCTCTCCCGCTGCAGATCCAGCAGCCTTCTTATTTTTCTTCTTCTGCGGACAATTTGTGGCATAGTGTCCGTGCTAGTGACAGTGAAAACACTTCACCTTGGACATGTCTTTCTTCTTGCCTTTCGCACCAGACTTAGAAGCCTTCTTGCTCTTCCCCTTCTTTGCTTTGGCAGCCAAAGCGCAATTTTCTTCATCAGATACCTTTGATGAAGATCTGTCCCTGGTAGTCCTCCTTATCTCCTCTTGCATGAGATCCGCCCAAAGTCGCTCCCATCCCGAAAAACTGCTCCCGACCATTGACAGAGTCCTGATAGGAATTCCAAGCCTTCGGGAGACCAAGGAGAGCCAGGTCTATGATGTCCTTTTCTTCGACAGTCACCCCCACACTTCCCAGCTCATCTCTGCATTGAGTGAACTTTGTGAGGTACTTGGTGATACTGTCGCCTTTCTCCATATTAATGTTTCTGAGCTTATCCTTGAGCGCCAGCTTCCTTTGGTCGCTCTTACTCTGGAATAGATCTGTCAACGCTTTCCACATCAAATATGGAGAAGCTTTTCCATGCAGGCTGGATACAATGTGATCCTTCACGCCCTCCAATAGAATCCTTCGACATTTCGCCATCTTCTTTTGCCAAGCTTCGACTTCAGCAGGATCAGTGGGCTTTTGGACATCCGTATCTACGAACTCCTTCAGTCCATTATCTTCTAATACTGCCTCCATGCGATCCTTCCATGCAACATAATTCGAACTGCCTTCAAGAGCATATTCAAGTCGCAAACCGTTGAAAGACATTTTCAACTCCGGCACCAAGAAAACAAACTGCTGCAAAATTCGAATTCCAAACTCAAAAACTCAACTGCTTCTGGATCTGTGAGAACAAATTATTTCTAGCATAGAGATCGACTGTAAGGGCATTTACTGGATATATCACCTTTCAGAGAAAGGATGGATCCAGAGGCTACCTGGCCCGTTACAGACTCTGTCTACCGAAATAATATTGTAATCACTGCAATAGATCCCGATGATTAATTTGCTCCGATACCATGTAGAAATTTGCTGAATAATGAAGATTTATCCACCGAGATTATCCTGATCACATACTAATTCGAATTCATATGCAACACATAATCTCTTCTACAATCAATCATCAATTTGCGGAAATAGAAACAGTTGCATGCGCACATAAACACAATATGTAATGGGGAAAGCTTATAGCTGAAAACCCCTCAGCTATTTTGTATATTATATGGAGAGAACATGTAACAGTACATAGCACAATACTCCTCACAAGTACTCAGTACTATCTCATAAAGTTACACACAAACTAGCTTGGTTTTGAACAAGTCACAGGTTCAAAACTCATCCACTAATTGTCTGCCTCTATTGCGCAATCAAGGCTGGTCTAATGAGAGATCCAAGTTCGAATCTCACTGGCTCCAACTGCGCAATCATCATTGGCAATCTCCTCCAATTCTTGTGCGAATCTCATGCACAACTGTTGTCGCAACTAATAGCAAACTCACCCTTTCATCTACCTCTTCCACTGGTCTCCACTGAACTGTCCATGCACTGTAGTGAACTGATGTGTTCTTGAGTTGAATAATGAGTTAATAATTAGTGAATTAAATAATATTTAATTCACTCCACTCATCACTAGTTGATTAGCTAGTTAAACTAATCACAACTAGTTCAACTAAGTTAAACCGAACACAACTCCACCAACTGTCTCATCAACTCCACCAATACTCTGCCACTGAAGTCCTAACTGAAGTCAACCATGCATGAGCTCACCAAACCCCAAGGAATAGCGTAATTCCTTCTTTTAGATGCATGGGCCACATCCGTAGCTCCAACTGAAGTGCTGTAAGAGAATAAACTGAAGTTTAGAGTCCAAATATTATTAAGGGCTAATAATATTTGACTGACCTATTTTTAGACAGGTAGTCTAAAAATAGACTTCGACCTGTATGTCCAAAAATAGAGGTCCATCTATTTTTACCAACTCGACCAGTCATCCAAGAATAGCATACTGCAACTCCTAGACCATGCTCTATATGTCTAAAAATAGACTTTGCGCCAAAAATAGCCTGCAGGCCCACTTAGTGAAGGCGACTTCATTTCACTAAGCTCCATCATCTTGTTGCATTTTCAACACCATCCTCTTTGACAAGGTGTGCAGATCTCCCCATTAGAATCATTTTTTGTTGGATATGTTGCATATGACCCTGAATTTTTTCCTTGTCTTCATGAATATTCCTAAATTCTGTTTTGTTTCATTTTATGATTTTGATTTATTTGAGTTTTAACTGTAACGTATGCATTCAATTCATGCCTTTTACCCTACTTTATTCCCACCAAATTTTGACATATTTTATGAAAGTAGGGTGTTTAAGCCAAAACATCTTAAACCTGAAAGTGAGTTTGTTCTGTTACTATTTCATATCCACCTCCAATCGAATTGGCCAGTGATCTGATCCCATACATGGCATAATATAAGCTTCATATAATACAACCAAACTGATGAACTCTTCAGATACAAGGAATCTGTCTAGCTGAGAGGCAACTTGATGAGTTCCCCCCTCCTATTATTCTAGGTAAATTTCCCATTGACAGTATGAATATCAACCATTTGAATATTAGAAATGAGATCCCAAAAAATTTCCATCTATGTCTCATATCGTCATGTACCTCCTTTTATTTCTTCAAGGCATGTAATCATGTTAAAATCTCCACCCAACACCCAATATTTTTCTGTGTTCCAAAATTTCAAATTCCTTACACTTTCAATAAAATCACGTTGATCTCCTGGAAGATGCAGCTCATAAGCAGAGGATACAGAAATCCAATATTTCATCCCAAATAGTATGAACTTAACATTGAGGATATGCAGAAGGTTGATCCATCCTTTAGCCAAGACCTAAGTTGAATTCCAAAGAATCGCTATGCCACCATCACTTCCTCACGAGTCTATAGCCATGACTTCATATCTTGGTTTTATGTGGTTCATAATTTCTTGAAGTCATAGCCCTGGCACTTTTGTTTCCTTGAGGAGAACCAATTTCGGTTTATATTTATTCAATCTTCTTGTAAGAATATATGTTTTCCTTTACTGTTAAGGCCCCTTACATTCTTGGAGATAACTATCATTAACGGTTTTCATGGATTTTTTGTAATACCGTTGTGAGCGGTATAACATGTCCCGAGTTAACCAACATTCCTCCAACCGTCTGAATTGATTCTTGCAAGGTTTTCCTGTCATTTTTTTGCTTGTTTTAGTCTTAGAAATATTTTCTTGGTTGCTTCCCTGAGGATGAGTAGGTGTTTTTTCGAATTCAATTTATCTTCTGGCTTGGGTGGTTAGGTATTGTTCGAAGGTTTCCTTATATAAAAATTTTTGGTCATCCAGGATAAATATATCATCCAAATTCCTCCATTATTGCAACAGTTTCTTCATAACCAGTTCCTCTTTACTTAACTCATCTTTGGTGATATATACTTCCATATCCACTTGGTGATCTAGAGATTGAGATTGGTCCTCTTACTCAGTGGCCTCTACTGGAGCTTTTCTCTTAGCTTTCGCAGGTTTCAAATGATTATTACTAGAGTCATCCTCATTCATTTGTTCAACTTATTTTCCAAGATCCCCTAGTTCTTGACATACTTAATACCTGTTTTGATTGGTTCTTAGGGGATTTTGATTATTCTTCTGGTTTGCATGTTGTTTCCTTTCCCGTCTTTTGCTTGTGACAATTTTAAAACCCTCTTCATTATCTGGAGGAACTTCCCCCTATTATGTTTGCTTCCCTTCAGATTGATCTGGATTATTAAGAGGGCATGTTTTCAAAAGATGCCCATATTCATGGCATCTCCTACATTTAAATGGAATATGTTCATAATCAATTAGTTGATGCCATACCTCTCCTTCCTATACCAATTCTATTGACTCAGGGAGGGGCTCTGTAATATTCATGTACACACAAATATGAGCAAAAGAATTATACCTGCCTCATTGTGTTGTTTTGATTATCTTCAAAAATCTCCCCATCAAGTTACCTATTCCTTCTAAAATATTCGGGTCCTAGAAATCAACAGGTAAGGAAAATAAACGTACCCAAACTGGATCCGAGAGGAACTATTCTTGATCTAAATTGTAGCATTCCTCCCATTGTCGAAGAAAGAGGCCCACATTATAATACAAATAAGGCCCTCCTTCAAAAATCATTTCTTTGTCAAGAAGGTTTGTGAATATAACTGTAAAAAACCATCTAGCACCAAACTTAATATCAATATGACCTTTCGAAGCCACTTGACTTGAAACCATTTTAGTAAATCTTTCTTAGTGGGCCAAATTCCAATAAATTTGCATATAAGAGCATGGTCTTTCATATATCCTCTGTAATGATCTAGTTTATTGGCTGGTATAACAAAATGAGGTTTCTTGGTGGCTCTCAACAGACACTTCCCTCTGAGTTTTGCCTTCCATTGGGCCCCGAGTTAGGGTCAGCTCCCCCTTACACCCCTAATTGTTTCCCAATACAATCATCGGTCGTTACATTCATGTACAAGGGAATCTCACCCCCCCTGGAGTTCGCTGCCATCTTACCTTGCTAGACTGCAAGAGCAGCCTCTGCTCCCACAGTCTCTGCATTGTCAAGAATCCTGGTTCAAAACCTTAGCTCGGCATGATCTTCCCTTGGATCTCCCTACATGATTCGATCCACCTGGTACACATTTTGAGAAGAGAAGTACAATTTTACAATTTCACATGCAATTACAATTACAATTTTAGAATTTTACATACAAATACAATCGCAATTTAGAATTTTACATAAAATTACAATTTTACAATTTTACATATATACAATTAAAATTACAATTACACTCATTTCACATTAATACAATTAAAATTTTACAAATATTTTACATACAATTAAAATTAAAATTACAATTATAATTAGAATTAGAATATTACAATTTCACATACAATTACAATTAAAATTAAAATTAGAATTAGAATTTTAGAATTTTACATACAATTACAATTACAATCATTTCACATTAATACAATTAAAATTTTACAAATATTTTACATACAATTACAATTACAATATTTACAATTAAAATTTTATAATTTTACATACAATTACAATAATTTCACATTAATACAATTAAAATTTTACAAATACTTTACATACAATTACAATTAAAATTAAAATTACAATTGTTAGTCATCGGCAATTTTTTACTATCTGAAGATGACTAAATATCAGTCCTAGATTTCTAAAAACAAGATTCCTAAATATTGTGAGTTTTAGAAATCTCACTGCCTTCATTATCCTTGTCACAAATTTTTCATTATTCTACTATTTACCAGTCCATTATTAACCTCCCATTCCTAATGGGCCCCTCATGGGCTTATGCCACTCATCTAGTTTTTTTTTTCCCACCTATCACCCCAGCAATCTGTTTTGCCTTTACCCCACTTTTTCACTTTCATCTAGGATTAACAGTCAACTTATTCTTTCCCATTTTCATCAGGTTCCTCAAAATTTGATGGGCCTCTATAAGCTCTTTATATCAATCAAGTACATCAATTTCCATATATAAAAATACTCCAATTGGAAAAAAATTATTTTTTTACACTATTAAAGTCCCAAACCTAATTTCAGTCAAAATACCAAGTAAAAACCCTCCCACTAGAACATTAGGGTTTCCTAGGTTATAGGGTCTGCATTGGTATTTTAAGCTCTTTTATTCTTATGCTAAGACCTAGTTCAAATGAAAAAGAAGGGCAACACATGATTGCCCAAGAAAGAGCATAAAATCTCCTAAGAAGGCCACTCTACCAATTTCAAGTTCTGCTAGGGATAAATGATGAATTTTGACATTTCTACAAGAGCGTTAAAGTGACCAACAACATAAAATTGATAAGGTAATAGGCCTATTACAAAATGAAGAAATTCACAGCAAAAGGAGAGGAAAAAGTTTGTGTCCAAGAAGAATCAAGGTTTTTAAGCCTGATTGGGCTAGTAATGTGCCAAGCAAGGATTTAGTGTAGCAAATCACATTGAGAAAGCATCCCAGAAACCTAGGGTTTGGTAAGATGGTCAAAGCAGGAAAAATGAAGATTTTAGACCTCCATGATGACAACGGAAAGAGGATTTTGATGGGCTACTGTGTATGTCATCCCAGAGGTTGCAAAAGTGAAATTTCTCACTATGTCAAAGGACAAAGAAGCAAATAATATCAATGAGAGGAGGATCACATTCTCATTTTAGTTACTCACACTCAGTGATAAAGGGGATAAAGACATAGTTTTGAGCTCTAAGATAAAGACCCAAGTTAATTGTAAGATTTCTGTCGTGTAATTAAACATATCAAATTTCTGGAATATCAGAAAGGGCTAAGTCAATATGTTATGGCACTTAAAAATTAGAAATGGCCAAAAGAGAAGGTATCAAGCATGGTTTAAGTTCTATAGTGCTTATCAAATAAATTTTATCATGCCCAAGGATTAGTGAGAAAGGTAAAGACGGGTCTCTCATGATCACCTGTCAATAAAGGAGTTAAAGTCATCAATAGGCCAAAAGGAATTCCAAGTTCACCAAAATCGAGCAAATATGCTTACAAACAGTGAAAGGAGACCTGTAAATATCAAGGGGTTAAACTGAGTTTTATAATAGAGGTTTCATATCAAAATGAAGAGGTTTTTGTATGGACAAATTCACCAAATTATGGGAATGAGCTCCTCATGCCTCAAGGAACTGGAAGAAAGACCAACTTCATCACCTAGCCACCTACAGCGAAAGAGGCAAATAAAATATTAGTAAAAGGTCAAAGGCTTGAACAAAAGCATTATTAAAGGGGGTTTGAAATTTAAAAATCAATTTTCTAAGCATATAAATTCCCTTTACACCCTTCAGCAACTAATTCTGCTTTTTCAAAGGTCATCAAGAGCACCCAAAGCGAAAACTATGATTTTCTGGAAAATTCAGGCAAAGTTTCCCTATGGTATGCGCATGGAGCCCTATGCTACGCTCCTGGAGGCTTTTTGGTGTAAATTATTTCTACGATGCATGCCTATGATTGCACGCTACATGTTTGCTCCGTGAAAACTGGGCACCTCGTTCAGACTCGGCATGCAGCCTTGCTCGTGCTACGCGTTCAACTGCTCATTCGATAGGCCCGTGCCAACGACACATTCAGAAATGAACATGTTTCATGTTTAGCCATTCAGAAGACCCAACAGGCCTCTGCACATGTTCAAATGTTGCATGTTTAGCCGTTCAGTGACCCGACGGGCCCCTGTCATTGCACGTTTGACCTTCTACTCACCCGACTGGCCCGGCACTGTGCATTCAGTGCTACACCCTCGGTCGACCCGACAGCACATTCAACCACCCAAATTTGCATTCAGGTGTTGTGTGCTTGGCCAGGAGGGCCTCTACACTAGTCCAAGCCCTAAATCTACTAAAAAGCCTCCTCAAACTCACATCAAAGTGTTTTCTCAACACCTTTGAAGGGTAAGTACTGACACAATCTCCTTTTCAAGGTTCTTGTCATTTTATTAAAGGAATAAACCCTAGGAGGATGAACTAAATAACATTAAAACCTCCCTCATCTGCAAAACCAGAAAAGAATAGTTAAGGTCGAGTGGTCATCAATTTTTTCTCCCTTTACCTCTCACTAACAGTCATACACTCCACTCTCACTCATTTACTCCTCCATTTGCAAAAATTTCCTTTCTCATCACCATCTCAATTACCCTCTTCATATAATCTCACAAGCAGAATTATGGTTTTGGATTTCAAGGAAACAGTGAAAACAAAATGTCAAGGGAAGGTAATAGTGACAGTGATGAGGGTGGCCAAGGGCATAGAAGACATCAGCACAAGGGTGGAAGAGTAAATACGTTTGAGCCACTGAACACTACAGAGTTGATGGCATCTCCTATGATAGTTTCATATTTCTAGAATGTGGGTTGTTTTGAATTTTGTGAAAGAGTACAATAGGTACAAATCCATCCTGAGTTGACCAGGATTTTTATCCTTAATCTTCATGACAATCAAGTAAATTTAGCTAGGGTGAACTTTGAGCTATCTTCAAATACTATTTCTATGGCCACCGAGATACCTAGTGTGGGAGAAAGGTGGTTCAAGTAGGCTAGTTTAGACCTAGGCCACTATGAACCTTTCCTAAAACCTAGATACCAAGCTGAATGCAAATCCATTTTTCCCTTTTCACATTTGTTGGAGAGATATGTGCCCTTGATGAGAGTCATCATGAAATATTTTACATGTGCGGGGAGGTTTTCTAGGCTTTATTCATACATATAAGACTGCTCATGCACTTCACTAGGGTAAAGATGCTATATTTTCCCTATTATCTCTACATGAGTATTGATAAGATGTATTATATTGTGCAAAAGAGACATCCTTCACAAAAAATGCAGAGCCTATTTCACCATTCTCTCATCAATATGGTTGTAATGCATCAATTAGAGCAAAGGGGAATTCCACGGGATATTTTCATTTCCCATGAGGTCTTCACAAACCCACAACCCCATACTTAGTAGAATGTGCCCTTCTCATCTCATCCTCCTATCCTAACTTCTCCATCATCTCTTGATGAGCATGTTTCACCATCCACCCATGTACCTTCACCTCAGGACAACCTTCTTCCCTCACCTTCTCCCAATGCTTCAGGCAGTGAACATGCTAGTGACCATGAAGGATAAGGCAGTGATAAATCAAGCAATAATGAAGAAGAGGACAGCAAAGAGGAAAATGATGAAGAAGATGACAGTAAGGAGGAAAATGATGAAGAAGAGGACAGTAAAGTGGAAGAAGAAGAAGAGATAGAGGTTAGCAATGAAGCAGAAGACATGGAGGTAGATGAAAATGAATATGAAAACACAAATTATGAAGAAAGCAGCCAAGAAAATGATGATGATGTTGGAAACAACCCACAATTCAATGACAAAAATGAAAATGCAGAAATCAGTGAAGAGGAAAACAACGATGAAGAAACTAATGATGACACCTCTAACAATGACAACACAAGTGATGATAAGGGTTGTGATGATGTCGGAAACAAAGACGACAGTGATGAAATGAAGAACATGGTAACTGATAGCAATAATGATGTTGATGATAGTGGTGACATTAAAGAGAAAAAGGTTAATGAAGAGGCTGATAATAGCAGTGAAGATCACAGCAAATAGGCAAGCAGTAGTAAGAAGGGAAGTAGTGACAATAATGACAACAATCCTAATGGCCAAGAAGGCAGTGAAAACAATGAGCCTGATAGTGTTAATGATGATAGTGCAGAGAACAATTCCAAAGACAGTGAGGCTCCTAGAAGTATTGAAGGCAGTCAAGAACACAGTGCAGAACATAGCAGTGCAGAGGTCAATGAGGAAGAGAAAATCAGTCCTGAGGTTAGGCATGGTGAACGCATTCAGATGAAAAAAATTGAGCTTTTCCCTCTCACATACCAAAGAGGAAAGAGGCATGTGTTTGCTTCCTCTAAAAGGCAAGGGACCATGCCATCCACCTTAGCTAGGAAGCTTGACAAAGGAAAACAAAATATCAAAGAAGAAGTGGAAGAAGATTAGCATGAGGTTGAGAAAGAGTTTGAACTCATTGATATTGACAGTGATGAGGAAAATGAAGAAAGGATCTCAAACTTGCTCCTCCAGAACAAAAATGCCCAAATTGAATACCTCCAAGAAAATCTAGATAGGGCCAAGAGTGTGAATAATGTCCTTGAGATGGAGAATAGGTAGCTAAGGGCACAAAATGTCATTTATGAGGCTAGAGAAATCAAAGCCCTAAAAGAATCTCAAAGAGCACAGGTAAAGCTAGAGGAATTCATGGGCACCTATGAGGAAAGTGAAGATGAAGAAGGACAGTCTAGAAGAATACCAAGTACCATGGGTTTAAAGAAGGCCTTGGCAAGACAAAGAGAGCAAGAGTCAGCCTTGGCAGAGCATCTCCCTCTAAGTGAGATGCTTGCCATGGAGATAGAATATGATCGAGAGCCTTGGCTAGAAAGATAAAACACACACTTGGAGGCCAAATTGGAGAAGGAAAACAAAGAACTTGACCTCCAAAGGAAGATGACTAAACACTATGCACTTAGAAATCAAATTGCAAGGGCCAAGCTCAAAAGAGCCCTTGCCAAAGTGAAGCCCTCAAGGAGGCAAAAGGTCAAATAAAGCTTAACCTTATTTTTTATGCTTCCATGCAATCATCCCAGACATAAAAAGGAAGATAATTGCAAATTTTGGGAACTTTTTGGAAATTTTGGTTTTTTGCTGATTTGGAGGGCCAAGGGCACAACACCCTTGGTGTTGCGCCTTTTCTCAGGGAAGCCTCGGGAGGTAAATTTTACATTTTTTGAATCCTCAACTCAAGTACAACATTCTCACCAAATTTCAGGTCATTTGGAGTTGATTTGGTCCTCCAAAAGGGTCAAAAACACCCTAATTTTCACCTTTCTGCCTAGTTTTCAGGACATGTGTTGCGCCTTTACCAGCCTTGGGGGTTTCAATTTTTGAACAGGCTACAGGGGTCCAATCAGAAAACCAAGGGTATTTCTGGAAATTATACTCAACAAGCTTTCAAACGAGCCATCACGGAGCCCATTCCGACATTGGGAAGGCCTTCAACAATTGGCTGCAAGATGACCCAGTTTTCTTGCTCATGTGCTATGCCCTAACAGTAAAAAAGTTAAAAAAGTACGCTTGGCAATATTTTGGAGGCTTGGAGAAGCCCAAATGTCAATTTTTTTGCCAAAAATAGTCGAGAAGATATTTTTTATTAGATATTTTGTGCCTTGGGCCTTGCAAGGTCTCAAAGGACAAAAGTGACATTTATGATTAACTAATGGGCTTCTAGAGACCTAATTAGGGTTTAGTCCTCCAATGCAAGATAAATAGAGCGTGGAGGTTTCATTTTGTATGTTGGATTTTTGCTGAGCATGTTATGAAATAGACTTGGATTTTATTGCTGAAACTAGTTTTTGGTGCCTTGTGATGGTGTTGGATTGTTCTTACATGGATCAAGCTCACTCTTAGGATTCATTAAGCTTGTTTAAATGGTGATGTATTCCATATTTATGTTTGTTTTCTTTAGTTATTAATTGTTGTTATGTTTCATTTAGTTATAGAACAAAAATAGAGAATAGGATTTGCCTTCTTGGTACCCTACTTCTGTTTTCTTTCTTGACTTCTATGTTTTCTTCCTCAGAGTTTTGCTAAAGAAATACTTAAATGCTCTTTAGTGTTACTGATATGTTATGTTAGAATGGTATTTGTTTGCAAGTAAGTTTTAGAGAATCCTTCACTTCTCTCTTAGCTCACTTAACTGTTATTTTTTAAGACCTGCTTAGCCTAGTTGATATTGAGGAATCCTTCATTGCTCTTCAAGTTTTCATTATGCTATCATCTTAGAAGATTTTTCTTGTTTATTGGTTTGTTAAATGATCCTTGATTTCCCATTAACTCACTATATTCACAACTCCATGTTACTTCACTCTCCCTTGACCTAATAAGATCCATTTGATCTTTCCAACTTGCCCACTGAACTATCCTTGGCTCATTTTTACACATTTCAATACTTTTGCAGACATCATAGACCAATGGATTGATATTCCCCACTTTATTAACCTACTTAACAACTTTCCCAACCAACCAAACAAACAAACAAACCCTAAACCTAACAATTATCCTGAAATCAAAACCTAAAAATAAAACAAGTTCATATCTTTTGCACAAAATAGAGAGAGCCCTCTCTGAGTCCAGGAAGGCTAGGTCCTAGGACTCCAAAGACTGGTCTGATGTTACCCCCATTCATTTTTTCTCACCAATCTAATAAATTACAGGGACCTAACATAATGGCGTTCATGGTGGGACTTTTGAGTCAGTGTCATCCTAAGTATACCTTACGAACTCTCAAATCCTTGCCAAACTTAGGAAACTTAAGTGTTAGCCGAGAGTAGAATTTAATTGTTTCACCATCCTAGCAAAATTATGACTCAACTAGAGGACACTCATTAAAACCTTAGGGCTACATAAAGGAACTAAAAAAACCCCAAAACATCCCTAGATTGGTTTTTGTAAATTTTTGGTGGTGGACCACAAATACTTATCTTCAAAACAGTAAAGAAACATCCACCTGGCAACTCCACTAGCCTCTAGTAGGCCTACTAACTTTATAGTTCTCATAGACTTCCCTGGGATTGTTTCAAATCAGCCCTGAGAAGTTTAGAAGCCTAGTCACACACTATGCGAGTTTAGAAAACACTTAGAGAGGTTAGCCTTCTAAAAGAAGTCATAAAATTTCAGCCTCTCTACACTTTGGGTTTGAAATCTGGCTTCACAAAGGATCAATACCAGATCTCACCTAGACCCAAAATCCTCCTACCATAGTTGATGACCCAAAAAGGATTTTGTGGCAAACTTCTAGGACTGAAGATTCAACTACAATTAGGACCATTCATAGAGTAGTTATGTCCCTGAACATCTCACAGCCTTGCAAGATCCCCAGTTTGACTTAGACCATACAAGTAACCTTTTCCGAACTAAGTCACAAAGTGGGATTGACCAGACTAACCTTGACCCCATAGATTTGTAGCAGAGTCCTAGCGGAGAAGCCTCACCTTCCACTCCTCCTAATTTTTAGCTTCTCCATCACTTTGGCTCTTTTCATTCCAAGTCTACTCAAAATCAATTTGTTGGTCCAAGTACTTCCACCACACCCATTCATACCACCATTGTGCAAAACACACCACTTCATCCTATACCCCCTCTCACAAACCCTCCCCTTGTAAATCCTCCTTGGATTCCATTAGCTCCCATCATGGCAGCATGGTGTTCCCCTCTAGTACTACCACAACCTCTGATACCTTTACCAAATGACTACCAATCCAAAATCCCCCACTTCACCGAAGCTGACTCTACAACTGCCCAACAACATGTAGATAGAATAAATGATGTGTTTTATTACATGGAATTAGAAGAGGAAACCATGAAGATGAGGATGTTTTCCGAAAGCTTAGGAGGAGACGCTAAAAAATGGTTCAAAATCTTGACTCCTAACAACATACATGATCTCCCTTCCCTTTACCAGACATTCATAAAAAAATGGGAGATTAAGAAAAAGCCTCTCCAAATTCTCTCAGAATATAACAACCTTAAGAGAAATGTCGGGGAAATCATCCAAGACTATTGCACTAGATTCAATAGTGTGTAAAATTCCCTCCCACCTCACATGAAACCCCCACAAGACCTAGCACTAGTGAAATTTCCAGAAGGCTTTGATCCAAACATGACCTACCAATTAAGAGAGAGGGATCCCCAAAATTTAGAAGACATGCAAAGGGGAGCTGTGAGTGTAGAGGCCAACCTGATTGAAAAGAGGGCTAGGATGGGGTAAGAAAATAGATTCACATACAAAGATGAAACTATGGCCTCAACCTCTTCATCCGATGCCAAAATTGACATCCTAGTTTGAACAATGGAGAGAATGATGGAGAGGATAAACTTGAATGAAAGAACACCTCCTAGGGAAACCAAATCCCCAAAACAGAATTAGGAATCAGAACTTCAGAAGAGACCCACCCCAAATCAGACAAAGGGAAAATGACCAACAAATTAGGCCTCCTTTCCAAGACAAATATGTGGATGATTAGGAAAGAGAAACAGAACAACCGGAAGAAAACCATGTAAAATTGATAGGCTTTGACAATGAGGGTAATGTTTTTCTCACAGAAGAAGAAAAAGGGTTCTTTTCCTCAAATCAAAATGATAGAAAAAACTATAAGGAGTCTGAAGAGTATAAGTTCGGATTCGAGAATGCCATAATGGAGGTCCATAGACAATATGATCTTAGGAGTATGAAAAACCAAGAGGCCTTCAAAACAAACAAACAAGAAAATGTTGTTAAAAATACCCCTGTAAATATAATGAAAAATACAGCAGAGAACACAATCACCATGGCTAAGAAATCTGATCCAAACAAAGACAAAATCAAGTAATCAAATGGTGACCCAAGCTGCCCTAGTACATCAACTAGTGGCCCTGGTAAATCTGCTCAAAATGACAGTCCTAATAAAACTCATCAAACCAAAATTGCTGAAAGAACTATGTGTGATAAAACAGATGTAAATATGCCAAAAACACTATCACCTTTCAGCTTTGAGGGAGAGATTGCCAAGATCAAAATAAGCATGCCCCTTGTTGAACTAGTAACTCAGGATGTATATAGGAATCAAGTCTTGAAAGCTTTGAATATAGGAAATGACACTGACACCTTGAACTTAACTGATGACAAACCAGAGCTACTATTTGAACCTAAAGTAGAGGGAAAATATGAAGAAGGAGTTTTCCCTCCATTCTATGTCAGCTTAAACATTCATGACAAAATATTTCATAATGCTATGCTAGATTCTGAAGCCTCACACAATCTCATGCCTAAGGTAGTAATGGGTAGATTAGGCTTAGAAATAACCAAACCTTACAAGGACTTATACTCTTTCGATTCAAGTAGATTCAAGTGTTTGGGTCTAATCAAGGATTTGTGTGTCAATCTAGCACAGATACCTACTAAGAGTCTAGTCATGGACATAGTGGTTGCTGACATTCCCCCAAAGTATGGCATGCTTTTATCCAGATCATGGGGGGCCAAACTTCAAGGGAATCTCCAAATGGACATCTCCTATTCTACCATCCTGGATTTTAACCAAACAAGGAGGTTGTACCTGTAATCACACATGAAATATATGGTTAGCATCCAAGATAGGCCAAACAACACCCCTCTTTATTCCATCCATTCGGATCTTGACTCATTTATCTTGTATAATGATGATGACATTGAAGAACAAGTAAATGAAATTGAGAAAGATATAGGCCTACCACACCAGTTAAACCAAACATTGAATGAGGAACTTGACAGCCAAAACTCTAGCATCCCCAAACAACACCATAATGGTTAAGTTAAACTTGAAATGCTCTGGAACATGAGCTTTGATGGCTTTTGTGGAAAAGTTGGTTCGGGAGCTGGTGTCTGGATTCATAACACCAATGAAGACCACTCCTACAAACTAAACTTTAAATTCACTAACAATATTGTTGATTATGAGGCCCTTCTCCTTGGTTTACATTTGCTAAAAGACATAGGATCCAAGAAAATTTATGTTCAAGGAGACTCTGAACTAATCATTAGAAAAATCAAGGGAGAATATTCTGCCAAGAATCCTAGACTAAGAGAATATCGAAATGTTGCCTTGGATCTCCTGAAAACTTTTGAGAAGTATGAACTTATCTCCATCCCTAGAGCTCAAAATTGCTTGGCTAATGAACTTGCCTTTACTTCCAGCACATGCCAAATGCCTCATGCTAATTAACAATACATTGTGAAAGTCAAGTGCAGACCAGCAGTCCCGAATAACATAGATCACTGGCAAGTATTTGAAAATGACAAACAGATTGAAAATTTCTTGCAACCCAAAACCAAGTTTTAAATGTTAAAATCAGACTTAATCCATCAAGAAGCTTTCTTTGATGAAGAACAAACCCTCAAAACAGAGCAGCCTTGTAAAACTGGCATAAATTTGCTAGAATATCCTCTTAAGGCAGAATCATTGGTAGATTTAGATCAAAAATACCTTGAGGAGTTTCAATGCAAAGATAACTCATTACCAAGAGGTCTTGCCCCCTTAGAAGAGTTGTTTAAATTCAATGACATTGCTAGGAAGCCAAAAATGGAAACCACTGAAACTGATGTGGAAGAATGTAACATAGGCAGCATAGAAAAACCTAAAATGATCAAGCTGTCCAAAACTCTCCCTCCTCACATAAAACAGAAATATCTAGAGTTTTTCAAAGAGTTTAAATTTATTTTTCCATGGGGGTATGAGGACTTGAAGTCCTACGACATAAGCATTATTCAACATAAAATTCCTCTCAAGGAAAATCAAAAACCATTCAAACAAAAATTAAGAAGAATAAATCTCGTCCTAGTACCTCTAGTTGAAAAGGAAATAAAGAAGATGTATGATGTTGATATTATAGTCCCACTTAGGTACTCAGAATGGGTTTCCAACCTCGTGTCAGTTAGGAAGAAAACGAGGGAGATTAGGCTTTGCATAGACTTTAGAAACTTTAACAAAGCCTCCCTAAAGGAAAACTACCCTTTGCCCAAAATGGATCATATACTACAAAGGGTGGTAGGTTCTAAGAGAATATCATTGCCTAATGGATTTTCAGGGTACAATCAGGTATTGGTACTACCAAGTGATCAACAAAAAACCGCTTTCACAACACCTTGGGGCACATTCATGTATGTAAAAATGCCATTTGGTTTGATGAATGTGGGGGCTACTTTTCAAAGAGCCATGGATATATATTTTTCTGAAGACATAGGCTACTTCATAGTAATTTACCTTGATGACATCACTGTCTATTCTAAAGCTGATGAAGAACACCCAGTCCCTTTGAGAAAGGTATTTGAGAAGTGTAGGAAGTATGGCCTATCTCTGAATCCTAAGAAAACATTGTTTGGTCTTAAAGAAGGAAAACTCTTGGGCCACATCATTTCTGAATAAGGGATAAAGATAGACCCCAAAAGGATTGAAAGTATACTACAAATCAGCCATCCTAGAAACATTAAAGAGCTGCAATATTTCATTGGAAATATAAACTTCATGAGAAGGTTCATTCCTAACCTCGTTGAACTCCTAAGAAATATCACAAATATGCTAAAAAGAGAAGTAGGATTCAAGTGGACCACAGAAGCCAAACAATCCTTTAAACTGGTGAAACAAGCCCTTACCCAATCACTGGTTCTAATCAGCCCCAATTTTACCAAGGATTTCTTCATATTCTCCTTTGCATCTGAACACATTGTTGCTGCCATATTGCTTCAAAAGAACCTGATGGGACAATAATAGCCCATAGCCCTCTTCAACAAAGCATTGAGAGATGCTCCTCTAAAATATAACATCATGTAGAAACAAGCCTTCGCCTTGATCAAAGCATTGAAGGACTTCAGAGTTTACATTTTTCCCTCCCATGTTATTTCTTTTGTTCCACACACAGTTTTTAAAGACATTTTGAATCAATACCCTGATGGTAAAAGGGGTAAATGGATTTCTATTATCTTAGAATATGATTTAGAAATCAGACCCACTAAACTGGTTAAAGGACAAGGACTCATAAAATTCATGGCTGAATCAAATTTTCAAGGACTAGACATGAATATGGTTGATGCATTAGAGGAACAGGAAGAGTTCACAGCTCCGCAAATTAAAGAAGTGTTTCTGAATTCATCTTGGTATGCTGTTATTATATATGTACTTTTCTATCTTAATGCTCCTCCAACTTTATCCAAAACAAAATCTAGATTCTTGAAACAAAAAGCATTAAATTTCTTCATTTTTTATGCAGCTTTGAACTGGAAAATTTCTGTTGGTATATTGCTCAAATGTTTTCTTGAAGATGATGCAAATATAATTATGCATGAGTTCCATGAAGGAGAGCATGGAGATTTCATTGTATATGTTGGATTTTTGCTGAGCATGGTATGAAATAGACTTGGATTTTATTGGTAAAACTGGTTTTTGGTGCCTTGTGATGGTGTTGGATTGTTCTTACATGGATCAAGCTCACTCTTAGGATTCATTAAGCTTGTTTAAATGGTGATGTATTCCATCTTTATGTTTTTTTTCTTCAGCTATTCATTGTGTTTATAGTTCATTTAGTTATAGAACGAAAATAGAGAATAGGATTTGCCTTCTTGTGCCCTACTTCTGCCTGCTTTCTAGACTTCTATGTTTTCTTCCTCAAATTTTAGCTAAAGAAATACTTAAATGCTCTTTAGTGTTACTGATATGTTATGTTAGAATTCTATATATTTGCAAGTAAGTTTTAGAGAATCCTTCACTGCTCTCTTAGTTCACTTAACTGTTGTTTTTTAAGACCTTCTTAGCCTATTTGATATTGAGGAATCCTTCATTACTCTTCAAGTTTTCATTATGATATCATCTTAGAAGCCTTTTCTTGTTTATTTGTTTGTTAAAGGATCCTTGATTTCCCATTAACTCGCTATATTCACAACTCCATGTTACTTCACTCTCCCTTGACCTAATTAGATCCATTTGATCTTGCCAACTTGCCCTTTGAACTATCCTTGACTCATTTTTACACGTTTCAATACTTTTGCAGACTCCATAGACCATTGGATTGATATTCCCCACTCTATTAACCTACTTAACAACTTTCCCAACCAACCAAATAAACAAAAAAACCCTAAACTTAACAACTATCCTAAAATCAAAACCTAAAAAGCAAACAAGTTCATATCCTTTGCACAAAATAGAGAGAGCCCTCTCTGAGTCCACGAAGGCTAGGTCCTAGGACTCCAAATACTGGTATGATGTTACCCCTGTTCATTTGTTCTCACCAATCTAATAAATTACGGGGATCTAACAACAATTACAATTGCAATTTTAGAATTTTACATACAATTACAAATTTACATGTATACAATTACAATTACAATCATTTCACAATAAATTAAATATTACAATTACAATTAAAATTAAAATTTCAATTACAATCACGACATAATATCATGATTTAATATTAAAAATAAACATCACGATCATGATAACCATCATACAAACATCATATTTGACTAAAAAACACATTCAAATTCGCTAACATCATCTAACATCGTGATCATGACCATCTAAAAAAATAGAAACATTGTATAACATCATCACAACACAAACATCAAATATACATCTCATGTCAAATAAATTCCATCACATACACATCTATCTGCAAGCTACACATTAAATCAACATATCTAACATGACCTAACAATATACGCATCATGATGATCACCAACATGTAAATTAAGTACAATTTAAACATGAACATAAAAACATGGACAATATATATATATATAGCTGTATAATGTCAAAAATATACAACTATAATATAAATGTCAAATATCAGCTGGTGGTACATCAATAGTAGTACTAGTCGAGGCTTTCTCAGTCAATGGTGTAGCCTCGACAAGCTCAGATAGATGTCAATCATCATGTGCCTACTAATCTGGAGGTGCCTCATGCTAATCAGGATCAACTACCTACTCATGATGACTCGACGCGGATGGTCTAGCCTGCTCATCATCCTGACTGATGGATGTTGCTGGCTACTCATGATGACTTGACGTGGATGGTCCAGCCTACTCATGATTATCATGACTTTTTTATGCTACAGATTGCTCATGATGACTCGACGTGGATGGTCCAGCCTGCTCATGATCATGATTGTTGGATGTTGCAGGCTTCTCATCTCTGACGCAAGGTGAATGATGATCACTCCCCTGATCTTGATCATCAGATGATGTGTCATTGCTCGACTGTCAACGTACTGCATCTCCATCATGCCTACGTTGAACGGCCCTCTTCAACCGCGCCACTAAGCAGGTAGCTCCAACGACATGCCGCATCAGGGTCAACATATCATGTGGCATGCCTCTCCATATCATTTTCAGCCTATCATTAGCCTGTATCTCTCGGATAGTGGTCGGCCTAAGTCCCTCCTCCACTAGGAGTCGATAGAGTTGGTTGCCCAACTCCATCCTAAATCTAGTATCAATCCTATGCCTCAGACCCGCCAGTACCTGCTCATGATCATGAGGACCAGGTATGTCACAGGCCTAATCCTCCGCATCTGGCATCTCCTTATCGTTAGCATGATCTACACCTAAATCATTTGGTAGAAGTGGCATATCATTGCCCTAAAATGACCCAATATCTACAAAATATATATAAGTACACAACAATAATTAGACAATTTCATTAAACAATTTAATAAAACAAGTTAAATAACGTGATAGAATAAATTTAAAGAAAACACTAATATTACCTCTCTCATCCGGTGGTTTATCAACTCTGAAGAGGATGTTGGCACACCCTCGCCAGTCCAAACCATCATATGGACATGGGACCATAATGAAGGCATGCTCATCAACACTGGATAACAACTCCAGTGCATCATGCTATATCCTTGTGGAAAAGTCGGACTTGCCCCTCTTGGGCATCATCTGTCCCCACATCTGCATTCGTAGATGCAACATTATCCTACGAGGTTGCTGAACAAAAGTAGGCCTCATCTCTGGAAACCTCTCAAAAATAAACAAAATAATTTTGAAGCAAAATGGAATTTCACCCTCCCTTGTGCCTGAGCACGACATCTATCTAAAGTTGTATCGAACTGCTGCAAAAGAATCATAGACCACCTCACAAGTCATGGCACCTGTAATAAAGAATCAAAATAAAATAAAAGTGGGCAATTAAGGCATTTCCCATCACTAGCATGGTGTCCAATGGTCGAAATCAGTAGTGAGAGGCACTTCACCTCCTCTCCACCAAACGAATCAATACGTAACTAACCACCGGAGACCTAAAAATCTATAGGAGACATTATATCGGCGCTAATGTATCTCTGGGAGTACACCAACTAACTCCCTGTTGCATACCCGACGGGGACCTCTGGGAACAAGGGAAAATCCTTCCCTCTCCTCGATAGGCCAATAATAAAATATATGTCCTCCTTAGTGGGCACGTACCACTGGTTAGGACAAACCCGGAAATCTTGTCGATGGGCATTCAACCTAAAGATAAATTGTCGCAATAACCCATTATGGCCCTTTAGAGATGTAGCCTCCTCATAGAAATTGAGGAGGCCTACCTCCTTTATGAGAGCCTAGGTGGTTATCGTAATAGGGTGAGGGTACATAAGTTTCTCCCAATCTCGTGCCTCCCATAGGTGAACCACATTATACAGGTCCACCACATGTTCCTGTTGTTCCCTCTCTTCTATCCTTTGACGTCATTGAATGATTCACATATTAAATACAATTTTTTATTAAATGAGACATTTATTTACATACATACATATATATATATATATATATATATATATATATATATATATATATATATATATATATATATATATTCTTTGAAAAAAAACAGTCGGTGCGCCAAAAAAACAATCATGCACCAGTACCAGTGCATCTATTTTTATCGTGCACTGTCTGCAGTGCGCCTGGAAATTTTCAACACACCGCAAAACATTAGTTAATGTTCAACAGTACGATCGTTTAACCTATCACACTATTGACTATGTACAAATTTGGGAGGCGGTGCGCTAACCAAACTACTTGCCCTGGGGCAGATAGTTTCGTCAGCGCACCACCCTCCTGGCATCATTACATAGTCAACGGTGTGGTGGTATAACTGACCGCACCATTGACTATGTACCAGTAATGAGAGGGTGGTGTGCTAACCAAACTATGTGCCCTGGGGCGTATAGTTTAGTCAGTGCACCGCCCTCCTAACATGAGTACATGGTCAACAGTGCGGGCATTAACATGACCGCACCGTTGACTATGGATTGGTGTCAGAGGGTGGTGTGCTGACCAAAATATCTACCCCAGGGCACATAGGTTGGTCAATGCACTGCCCTCCCGAACTTGGACATATTCAACGATACGGTCGGTTAACTGACCGCAACGACATTTATATATTTAAAAAAAAAAAAACACGGTGTGTCGTTTTGGTACCTCACCAAAATCAATGCAGTTACTATTAGCACTGGCTGCAGTGCAACTTGTAAATTTATAGGCAGCACCGAAAACTGGTGCGAGCCAAATGGCTCGAGTGCACCATGCGGAAAAAAATAAATAAATAAAAGGGTGAATTTAAGTTTTTTTTTACAAAACTAATACGCTAAAAAGTTTAATTATGGAGAAACAATTAAAATACATGTACATTTGGGTGTCGAGGAGGCATATTTGCTGTAGAATTTGCAAGACTAAATTTTCCCACCATTTTCCAAAATTTGAAATTGAGATGGTGGGCAATGGACAGCAATAGTGCGTGTAATGGGACCACCAATGCCAGGGTGCCTCACACAAGTGAAATCCGCACCGATGCTTGAGAGATCTAGAGAACCGAAGAAGTGAAAATGCATATTTTTGGCCGTAATTATTATTTTTATTTAACCTTGTTCCGATGTGCGGGCTTTATAGGCACACCTGGCTGTTTCTTCCAAGCACACTAGGTTGTTTTAGTTTTGGTGCAGGTTTGTAGGACACACTGAGGCTGAATCTGTCTACTGAACTGGTGTGCTACAGTAATTAGATGCACTGGGAGGGTTTTTATAGAGAGAATGGTGTCTCGTTGTTCCATTTTGTAGTATGCACCGGTGATTTTCTAGTTGAACATACCAGTGCGGTGTAGAATGAAAAACACACCATACATAAAACATTCGCAAAAACCTCCACCCGCCAACCTCCTATAGAAACCTCTGCTAAAAATGGATATCTCGGCTATTTTTATAAGGGATTCCTCAAAAACATATGCTAGAGGGTATTTTCCTTGTAGTGAATTGTATCGGATTTTCAAATTTAGCCAACTCTTGCACCAAGGCAAGTGGCTCACTAGGAACCAAGTTCAACGAAATTTTCCCCATCTCATGAAGGCACTCAATGCAATGGGGATCATTTCTTCCTAAGGGGAGAGGACTGATCCAGGAGGATATTGGTGGCCACCTGCCTATTCCACTTGGATCCAACCATTATTTCTTTCATTTTTTCAGTTTCCTTAGTTATAGCACAGTTTACTATTTTTGGCATTTTTTCGATTCCTAGACTTCTGGAGTCATTTTGAGGCCCTACACGATTTTTTTTAGAAAATAGTAAAATATTAGTGACCGATGTTTGTAGTTGAAATTTTTAGTCCTCAAATATATATTTCTAAGGAGGTATCGTGCACATCAAACAAATATTGTATGCCAAAGTTATGACCCCGGGAAATTGATGTACCAATATACCCCAACGGGGCCAACAATTTTGGTGATTCATCTACTAGGGTTAGTTTTTTGGATGTTTAGGGTTTTCCATTGTTTCTCAATAGTAAATAGGCCTTTGAGCCTCATTGTAACACAACTCAGAGACATGTAGTCGCTACATCTCTTCTCATAGATAAGATACCATCACCCAAGCTATATTATTTCCATTTTATAAGTAAGCACATTTCAATTATTTGATATTAATGAAATGAAATTTTATTTCTGGTGCATCTTTGTTTTTATATTTATATATGTATTTTTTTGCAGTCTTGCATAAGTCCAGATCACATGAATTCTTGAATTACAGAGAAAACATAGAAGTTGAAAAAAGTAACAACGAAATACTATAAATTCAAACAATTGGGTATTTGTATTAAACACATTCAATATCAAAAACTTACAACAATTTGTTTAAACAAAATTTCAATGCCACAACTTGAGAATTTCGTCTATTCCATCACTATATTTATATAGAAATATCCCCATACAAACTTATCAAATATCAAAATAAAGATCATGGCTCACAAAATCTTGGAAATATTGTTTATCCAACAAGTTTCTACCTTATAGGTCATATTAACATAAAAATAAAAATATATTAGCAACAATCAACAACCAATACCTGATTAAAATAGTGGCTACAGAATCTTATATTCTATATCTATTATTTATAAAATTAATAAGAATAATTAATGAATATTTGTCCTTTAAGAAAGATATGAAAATAAAAAACAATTGAATTGAACATCATTTACTTGTGAGTAGAGAGATTTTGTAAATCATAAGTGATAATAACATTAACCCCTGAATATTTAATTATTACTTGCTTATCTAACCGTTGTATTTTTTCTTTCAACTCAATGATCTATATGTCATGTTGCTCAGTCATATATTTACTTTTTTTCCTAAGCTTCTTGTTTTCGTGTCGCAATTCATGTATTTTATGTTTAATATCAGCACTACAATAGGATATTTTTCCTGCCATAACCAACATTGTAAACATTTATGGGAATCCTATTTACTTTTACAATCATCATTCGATCCAAATGCAACATCATCAAATTTGTTGAAAACATAGTTATCCCCAATATCTTCATCATACTTGGCCCCTAATTTTTCCCTTTTATTTTTGGGTTCTTTAGGAATCTATATCTGGATATGAGTAGCAGTAGTTGGAACTTTTTTAGATTTATTCCTTTTCACCCAAGATATTGGATACACTAATTATTTACTTCTAACCTGATATTGTGTAGTTACATTTTCTTGGTGTTTTACTATTTCATATACAAGGTTATCATGGACACTATGCTCTAAAATGTTCGGCTCAGTCTTGAGATCGCCAAGAAGAGTACAATCAAGGTTTTTTTACATAAGATAAATTTTAACCCTTTTTCCGCACTGTGAGTAATATGAGTGTAGACTGGTTTTTTGATCTCATCATACATTTTTAACTTAGATAGATTGTTAGGGTTTTTAGGTGTGAAAATCCAATGAATCAGGGATATTAGGGTATCAAATACATTTTTTTGAATATACTCCATAATTTCATCAATCTTAGGAGGAATTTTCTCCTCATCATTTGTCAGAGACTTTAACAAATCATTTCTATGAAGGAATTCTTCCCATGAATCACCTAATCGAGATAACCAAAATTCATATAAGTCCAAAGTGAAACATGCTCCTTTTTGGGTTTCTAAAACCTCTCTGATATAATTTTGACACTTAAAGAGACTTTTGAACAAATAATAGGGGAGGTTCAGTTTATAACCAAAAAAAACATAAGCAATTGAATATGGTAATAGAAAACTAAGCCATAGTGACCTTCACAAGTAATATAGTTTTGAATGATAAGAAACAAGTCTCACCATTTACTTTTAAGTAGGTTAGCAAGCATACCCTTAATAATTTATGTCACTTTCTTGGAGAATATAAAATTAACACACTAAATATCTTTGATAGGGCATAGTTTGTACCATTTATCACCCTCTTTAGGTAGGTGAGTAGCCTGGCCTATGAGACTTCATTAACAAGAACTTAAATATCTCCAACTTAGTTTTTCCTATCATTACATTACTATGCAAAGGCTTTGAAAATTTCAACATTATGGCTTTGAAAGGATTGGATAAAATACCACAAACCTGCCTCTTTAAACAGGGAAAGATACTCTTGATAAGCTTTGACCGCCTCACTGCTAGGGGGTTCAAATATCACCACAGGGGACATTAAACAAGATGGAGATCAAACTTCCAAATTGTTTTGCATAGAATAAAGGAAAAACACATAGTTTTGGTATGACATAGAAAAACCTCATACATCGAACATACAAACAACCTCTGTGACATGGACAAGTCGGAGCTCAAATTAGGATCGATATCATTTTCACTCTGGGTTAGGCCCTAGGTAATTATAGGTTTGAAATGACACTAGGGATATGGTACTATCTGTACAAATTCAAATTAATGGAAGGCATTAAAAAATTATTAGGAAAATTAGCCCTCTAAATTGTTTCACCCATAATGATAGTCTAGATTTTGGACTCATAGTGTGCCACATAAACCAATATTTCCACATAATTACAATAACCAATCCAACATTCATTTCAATCCTTTTTCATCATGAATATTTCATAGTGAGATATTTCTAAAATTCCTTGATTTAAAAGGATTGGGAGTAAATAACATTAAATTTGAACCCATATAGTTTAAACCCCATACACATTTGAATTTCCATAAGCCACTAATTACAAAGGTTTAATCCCTAATGTAGGTTTCGTTGTCATCAATAATGGCGTTTTCATAAACATAAAACATATATAGTCAAAATTTCATTTGACCACTTAGGAAAGCATAAAATAAACATCAACTAGTATATAACTCAAGGTTACCATTAGGAATCACATTCTAACAATCATACAATTGAAAGCATTTTTCATTCACAAAAAAAATTACTAAACTAAACAATAAAATTGATGTTCAGAGTCGAAAATCTAATCCATTCACACTAAGAACATCATATAAGCAAAGGGTGGCTCATTTCATTTGAAGAGAATGAAAAGGGGATTGTTTTGAAATCAAAAAATGGTGACTCACTGGGCAAAGGATTCACATTTTCTGGAAGCACTTGACACATGTAAAGGAGTAAAAGCAAGATGTTCCAAAAATACTCAATCCAAAAAAACTAAAGGCCTCATTTATTTTTTACATATTATTGATTTGATAATGTTTTTATCCAAAACATATGCATAATCTTCATCATATTTCAAAAACATAGTGAGATAAGACCCCATACTTATTCATTTAAAAAAACGTAGGAATGATGAACTTTTCTAGCAAAGACTTTTCGAAAAAATAAGTTAACCATAAGTGTAATATTTTTAACATTACTTCAATCCCTTAGGTATGGCTAGTGTTACCATCAAACATCCATAACCTCAGTATGGATACCCTTTAAACAACTTCAAATGTGTTTGTCCCTTCTGCTAGGAATTTTATTTAATCTGAGATCCTTTTTGTTGAAATCCGTTGTTCTTGTTTGGTGGTATTTCAATAACAATTTCATTCACATTAGAGAAGGAATTTTGAATTTTTTCCCCAGGAGATTCGAATTTGCAGCTTCAGTGTAGCAAGATCTCTTCAAATTTGGGAGAATCACCTTCAATGGGCTGAGACTAAGGAATGCCTTGGAAGGTAACTCAAATTTATTTGCATGGAAGGATCACATGGAGACAGTGCTTGATGAAAATGGATTGTTAGAATACATCAAGAGATATGTTGCAAAACCAACACAAATGGTTTCCCAAAACATAGCCCAATGGAAGAAATTTGTAGCCAAGGTGAGGAGAATAATCTTAGAGGGAGTGTGAGACCACATTTTCTCAAACCTCCATTTGAAAGGAACTCCTTTCGCAATGTGGAAGGCACTGACAGAGTTGTTTGAGAATATCAGTGATCATATAAAATTGGCCCTAAAATATAAACTTTTAATATCAAGATGCATAAGAATGATACTATTCAGCAATATCTCAGCAGATTTACACAAGTTCATGATGAGCTTGGAGGGGTTGGTGTGAATGTTGCAAAAGATGACCTAGTGAACCTAACTCTTATAGGCCTTCCCAAAAGCTAGCATAACTACTAGGAATCGATGAACGGGAGGGATAAATTACCAAATTTGGAAATATTATGGTTCAATTTGGTACAAGAAGAGATCAGGCGGAATACCAGACATGAAACTTCATCCAAGGGAGAGGATGAAGAAAAAATTCCATTAGTTGGAAAGGGAAAGAAGGGAAAATGGAATAAATCTCAAACCAAACCTGAATCCAGCCAAGGGGTCCAGAAGAAAGACTTGTCCAAAATAAAATTCTTCAATTGTCATGAATTCAAGCATTATGCCACAAAGTGTCCACGCAAAAATTATGGCAAGAAGAACTTAGGAGGAGAACCAGGTGAGGCATTGGCTCCATAATTTGAGCTAGAATTCACCCATATCACATGCGTGTCTAGCACAATGATGGGGAGTGTGTGGTACTTGGACTTTTTGATTTTTTAGTATATTGGGAGGTACTTCAATCCCTAGGGTTTTGGGATTGGAGGCTGGAACACCACACAAGTCACTTGTGGGCTTGGAACCCAGGGTTGGGGTTTTTCACCCATAAATGTTTGGGCCAAAACCATGGAGAATTTTTTACATTTCATGGATGGAGATGATAGAGGATGGCGAGGAGAATCCGACGCTTCAAGAATCGTCAAAATCTGAGTTTTCCTTAGTGACATATGAATATTTGAAGATCGTGATGGGTTTTTGGACAATCAAGTCATGTAGACCTGAGAAAAATTTGTCCAAAATGCATGTATCTTAAAAAATTCGTGTATCCCTCTTGTTTGCTATAAATAAGAGGTTATTGATGTTCATTTTAGACATCAACTTGGTGCAACACAAGGAAGACGAAGAAGTGTGGAAGGCAGCTCGTAGAGGAGAAGGAAGTCACATATGTGGTGGCTTCAGAACAGGAGTATCTTCAGCAAGGAAGAGAAATTTTGGTTGGGCTCCCTTGTGACTGTTTGAAGGTGAAAATAATTCTATAGGATGGCTGCATTGAAAGTGACCTGATATGGCCTAGTAAATTGTGGGAATTCCTCACTAAAGTGAGCTAAAATGATAAAATTAATTGTGATAATTAGGTTGTATGCCTGTCACTGGGTGTTTTGAGGTTCAAACAAGCCCTAAACAAGGAGTTGTAGGATCCTATTCTCAGAGTGAGTTACCAGCCTTGTGAAGGGAAGGAAGTTCCATTAATTGCGGTGATTTTTGGTAGAATTTGTGGGTTGTTGTAGGATACAGGAGAAGCCCTAACCAGTGACTAGAAATGTGTTCATGAACAATAGTAAAGAGTTATTTCATTTCTCCATTAGTGACTTGTGTTGGATCCTAGTATTTGGATTAGTTTGGATGAGATTACATTTTCATCCTATGGGAGCCAATTGCAGGGCTTTACTTGGTGGTTAGAATCCCTCCTAGGAGCATATTATATAGTGACACATTGGTGTCATTAGACTGGTGGAGGGCGGTGTGTTGGTGACCCAAATCAACCCTTGAAAAGAAGTCATAGAGGG
This sequence comes from Pinus albicaulis, assembly GCA_034641835.2. NCBI lineage: Eukaryota > Viridiplantae > Streptophyta > Pinopsida > Pinales > Pinaceae > Pinus > Pinus albicaulis. The sequence goes on along the minus strand of CM076574.1, from coordinate 125,666,112 downwards.
AATTTTTTGAGCTGAATTTCGGGTGAATTTGTTGAGCATAATTTGTAGTACATTTATGGACTAATGGACTGCTAGATTGGCAGATTGGAGCTTAGGTATTGGCCAACCTAAAAGAGAAAATTGGATCATCCTATATTCATTTTAGCAGAAGCGACTTGCAGCAGCGATAGGTGGAAACCCTCCTGGAGTCTCTATGTGTAGTCTCTTAATGGACTAATGGGAAGCTAGAGAGAAGAACGGAAGCGAAGGACTGACACGACGAGATGCGACATAGAGGTTGTGATTGTGCACTAGTGTAGCGAGATTGTCATTGTATCTTGTATTCTTGTACTTGTGGATATTTGAGGGCCATTATACCTTGTACGAGAGCCCTAGACTATTGTGTTATATGTTGATAATATAATGAAGTTGAGTTACATATATTGTTGTTACTATTATTATTTTTCACATGATTGGTTTACTGCATTATATTGTTTTGCAGTGCTAAGTAGCTTTGTTGAGATTCTTGGTTTGGTAGTGTCAGAGATTTTAAGATTCTATCCTAGACATAGGGATCGCAGAAATTAAACATGGTATCAGAGCATGTTTTGGCTACTTTGAGAGATAGTGAATCAAAGGGTAAACAAGTGAAGTAGAGCTTAAGAGGGACTTGGTCACATTGTAGGTGAAGGACTTACTACAATGTCAAATTTTCAGGTTGGTCTTTGGTATGAGGATGGATTGGAAGGATTTTCCAACTATATTCCATGAAATGAAAGGATCAAGTTGGTATTACAGATCAATAAGATATGGAATTTTTCTGAGAAAGCCATCAAGAATCTGACTAACCCTAAAGAGTTGGAAGTGTACAAATAATTGGATACGAAGGTGAGATTGATCATCCTAGATGGTGTGAAGAACTCCTTAATTCCACATTTTTCCAAGAAGAAGTCCTCCCATGACATGTGGATGGATCTTCAGAATTTGTTCCAAAATAAGAACAAGAACTATGTATTGTTATTGGAGAACAATTTTAAGTCCACCAAGGTGTTGCAGGGTGAAGGAGTGACTTCATATCTGATGAGGTTTTCTAAGGCCAAATATGAGCTTGCTATTGTCTGTGTGAATATTTAAAATGATGATATGGTGAGGATTTCCTTCAAATGGTTTACTCCATAATGGAGGTCATTCATCAAGGGGATCATTACCAAGGAAAAGTTTTCAGACTGGAATAGGCTATGGGAAAACTTCATTTAAGAAGAGTTACGAGACAAGGATATTAATCCAAAGAAAATTGTAGATGATGACATGGAACTTGCATCATGAAAGAAGGTTAAGTAGAAGAAGGACTTGATTAAGGTCAAGTGTTTCAACTATGGAAATATGGGTCATTTTTCATCAAGATGTCTACTTAAGAATCATGTGGGAGATTATGAGAATAATAAAGGGAAGAAGGTCGTTGGTGTTGCCACTTTTTATTAGATAGATTCTCTCGCCAAGATATTGGAGGAGGAGTAATTTGTTATGATCTCAATTCTCGCAGGGTACTATCAATGAGGATGGATGGTACATGGAAAATGGTGTGATGAAACATATGACAAGTTCATAGGATACTTTCAAGACTCTAGTTGAATGGGACTCAAAGTTGCACATGGTGTTTGGTGACAAGAGTCAGAAGGAGAACCAAGGATAGGGATTTCTGCCATTCCGGGATGGATTTAGGATGAGTGATGCGGGTCTAGGATATAATGTTTATACTAGGAATCAGATATACTGTGACATTTGTCTTGATGATTGAGAATAAGGGGTTTGAGGGATTATTCCAGGATTGGAAGGAAAGACTCATACCCAGAGGTTGTATCTCCATGGGTATTTTCTTTGGATTTAGATAGCATGGTCTATACAAGTTGACGGGAAAGCATATGGATCATGGTAAGAATAAACACGAGGACCAGGTGCAAGTTTTAGAAGTATATGCAAGTGCAGACTTTAGAGAAGTAGGTACATGTTCCATAGAAGAAGGTTTAGGTTCTAGAGGCTCATAGGGAGTCGAGTTCTATATGGATTTTTCAAGTTCAGAGGGATACTCTGAAGCCCAAGAAGAGTGTGTGGTCAATGGGGAGAAAGGGTGCTCCTACATCTTCCAAGAAGGAATCATGGAGAGAGTGGATGAAATTTCAGGAGAAGAAAAATAAGCATGATTCTTCTAGTGATAGTGACACTTTCGAGAGAAGTGTATTTCATACAACATAGATTGTTGCAGTTGTGAGCACCTAGAGTTTGGTGAGTATTGTGAGTAGTGATTATTACGACGACTTTACTTCTTAGTCTTGGAAGTACCTCCCTCGCTAAGATGGATTGTTTATTTTTTAGTAGCTTGGGAGGTACTCAGGGCCCTAGGGTTCGAGGTTTGGAGGTTGGAGCACCACAAAAGTCATTTGTGGGCTTGGAACCTAAGGTTGGGGTTTTTCACCCATCAATGTTTAGGCCAAAACCATGGAGAATTTTGTACATGTGATGGAAGGATATGATAGAGGATGGTGAGTAGAATCCAACACTTTGATAATCGTCAAAATATGAGTTTTCCTTAATGAGACATGAATTTTTAAATATTGTGATGGCTTTTTGGAAAGTCAAGTCAGGTAGGCTTGAGACAAATTTTTCCAAAAGATATGTCTCTTCAAAAATTAGTGGAGTTGTCTTGTTTGGTATAAATAAGAGGTGATTGATGTTCATTTGAGACATCCACTTGGTGCAACACAAGGATAACGAAGAAGTGTGGAAGGAAACTCATAGAGGATAATGAAGACACATCTATGGTGCTCGAAGAATAGGAGTATCTTTAGCAAGGAAAAGGAATTTTGGTTGGGCTCCCTTGTGACTATTTTAAGGTGAAAATAAGTCTGTTGGAAGTCTACATTGAAAGGGACCTGATATATGCTAGTAAAGTGTGGTAATTCCTCCCTAAATCAAGCCGAAATGATAACATAATTGTGATGATTAGATCGTAGGACAATAGTGGGTGTTTTGAGGGTTAAACAATCCCTAAATAGGGAGTTGTAGGAGCCTATTCACATAACGAGTTACCATCCTTATGAAGGGAAGGAAACTTCATTTATTGAAGTGATTTTTGGTAGAATTAGTGGGTTGTTGTAGGCTACAGGAGAAGCCCTAACCAGTGACCAGAATTTTTTTCATGAACAACAATCAAGAGGTTTTTCATTTCTCCATTAGTGACCTGTGTTGGGTCCTAGTATTTGGATCAGTTTGGATGCGATTACATTTGCAGCATGTGGAAGCTAATTGTAGGGCTTGAATTGGTGGTTAGAATCCCCTCCTAGCAACAGATTTTACAGTCAGAAATTGGGTGCCATTGGACCGTTAGAGGGCAGCATTTTGGTGACCCAAAGTAGCCCTTGACAAGAAGTCATAAATGGATTTTGACAGTTGAATTTTGGGTGAAGTTGTTGAGCCTAATGTGCAGTACATTGATGGACTAATGGAATGATAGATTTGCATATTGGAGCTCAGGTATTGGCCAACCTAGAAGAGTATATTAGATCAGCCCATGTTCATTGTAGCAGAAGAAACTTGCAGCAATGATAGGTGGTAGCCCTCTTAGAGTCTCTATGTGTTGTTTCTTAATCGACTAAGGGGCATCTAGAGAGCAGAAAAAAATAAAAGGACTGTCAAGAGGATATATAACATAGAGGTTGTGATTTTTCACTAGAGCAGTGAGATTGTCATTGTATCTTGTATTCTTGTACTTGTGGATATTTGAGGGTCATTATCACTTGTATCGTATCCCCTCTTCGCCTCAAATATGTCATGTTTGTTCCAAGCCTAAAGAAGAATCCCATCTCTATATAATTTTTGGAAGACTATGGTTATGATGTGATCTTCAACAAAGGGGAAGCATTCCTGAGACACATGGTCATTGGATAGGTGAAGAAGATCAGGGTTCATGTGAAGAACCTGTAAAATTTGGATGTGGAAGATTGTGTTGCATTAAGTAGTAAGGTAGAGAAATTTCAGAGTTTTGATGTCGATGAAATTTTGCACAAGAGATTGGGCCATTTGTATCATGGTGTCCTAAAAATAATGCAACAAATAACCATTGGCCTCTCAAAGGAGAACTTGAGTAATATGATGTATGTAAAGGTTGTACCTTGGGTAAGTATGTGAAATCCACATTCCATGAACGATATAGCAAAGCACATGCAGTCTTGGAAAGAGTCCACTTTGATTTTTGTGTACCTTTCTCGAAAACATCCACTGCTATACACAAATATTTTATTATTTTTATTGATGATTTATCAAGTAAGTGTTGGATATTCGTCACACGAAAGAAGGGTGATACATTATCAAAGGTTGTAGAATTCAAGGCACTAGTTGAGAAGCAGGTTGGCAAGAAGGTGAAAGCTCTTAGGCACGATAATGGAGTTGAGTATGTTTCAAATGACTTCAAGGAGTTTTTTGCGAACGAAGGCATTCTAAGAGAGATGAAAGTGCCCTACAACCCATATAAAAATGGGGTAGTTGAGAGGAAGAAGCGAAGCATTGTTGGAGCTACGAGAGATATGTTACATGACCAAGGCCTACCACTTCATTTGTGGGCAAAGGCATGTAACACAATAGTCTAATTTCAAAACTAGAGTCCTCATCGGATTCTTGGTATGATCACACTGAAGGAGGAATTATCCAGAAGGAAGTTGGGTGTGTCTTACTTCAGGATTTTTGGAGCCTCAGTTTAGTGCCATGTCTCTAAAAATTTGAGGAAGAATATTGAGCTAATAGTAGATTTGAAAGTTTTTTTGGGTTACACTGAAACTCCACACAATTACCCATTAGAGGAAATTTTAGCCTAAAAGTGTCCATAAAAATTTTCACGTAATTTCCATGTCATAATATGTAAACAATAAAAATCCTTCCTAAATAATTTTAAATTGGTTAATTTGGGTATCCGTGAAATATTCATTATTAATCAGCGGTTGTCATTGATGTCAACCCAAGCAGCATCAGGGGCTAACCAAATATTGCATGGGAATTTTGACCTACTAGATTAATATATTCTAGGTCAATAATACTTTTTATGGTTTCTACTTGTCGAAATGTTTCCATTGATATATGGCACGCCATGTAATTCTTCACGGTTTGAGAGATATTCATGTTTGAAGTTTGTACCCCCCGTTAGTGGGCTAAAACCCCATGGGGTTGGGGCATGGGTCATTGAAAATTCATAATAAATATTTTTAAGCTCCTAAAATCGCTCTCACGTTCACTTGTTGAAGCCCCTCTCAACCTAAGCATTTATATAAATTGTGATCCTCATTTCCTCCTTATGCAAGGGATTTCGCCATCTGAAACAGGTCATCGTGGAATTTTCACTCTAAATTTTTTTCTACGAAGGTTCAGAAGCTGAAATTTCTATGAGGTGAAGCAGAAATCCTGAGGAAGCTACTGTAAAAATTTCAGATCAAGGTGTGCAATAGTTTTGGAGATATGATCTGTGGAAGTCAGGGTTTTTGCAGGCTCCTAAAATTAATCTCAAAGAAGTGACCTTGGTAAAATCATCATAACTCGCTCTCTAGGTATCGAATTGGAATTCCATAAAAAAATTTGTATAGTGCACATACTATAGTTTTCTCTCTATCAATTTTAGGGCCGAATGAAGAAACAGTGACACGTGGCACGTCGTACAAGTTCGCTCTGCTGAGACAGTCCATAATTAGGGCATTGTGATAGATTGGGTATAACTCTCTCTTGAAGAATCCAAATTGGGTTAGACCTGTGGAATTGAAAATATGACTCAGAGGAATACTACAAGACCGAAAATCAGATATTGAGGATCTGAAATAATAGAGATACACCAGACTAATTATCGAGCTCCTAGAAGGCAAGAAAAAGATAGATCGTGTGTTGTCAAGGGTTGCAAAGGACCAGACTTTCTATGGCAGCAAAGCAAAGCAAGGTGCAGCAAAAGGAAGCATGAAAAGAGTAGAAACCAAGGTGCAAAACAATAACAATAATTTCATCATATGAAGTCTTCAAGTGGGCAGCACTACATACAATCATTGTAAAGGTATCATTGTACTAAGTCATTGTAAATACATTATTGTAAAAATTGTACTAGTATCTATCTGCCAAGGGTTGAAGAGGCAGTGTTGGGAGGTCTAGGATCATCATTAGGTGGTTGTGTCAAAGTTTGGGTTATGGTCTAGTATATCTTCTTCTTCTACATCATTTTATATCATTGTAAAGGGGACCATTTTCCTTGGTACGGGAGTCCATTCTTCTTTTATTCTTCGATAGGGTGGTAAGGTGGTGCTAGGGTGAGTTGTAGCTCATTGGGTGTTGGAGAATTTGTTTAGTTGACTACTGAAGAATCTCGAGCATTGGAGCATCCATCCAGTGGGAGTTAGAGAATAATGTTTTTCTAAATTCTAGGAAGTTGGAGCTTTATTTTCAATTGGAGTTTAATATTAAAGAATTATTAGAAAAGCATTAGGTGGTTTTTGTCCCAGAGTGGGTTTCCACCTTAAAATCTATGTGCATTTATGTTCCTCTTTTTTACTGCTATCATTGTACAAACACTGATAATGATTAAAGATTAACTAATTCTCTAATTGAAAGGAATATTGATTCAACCCCCCCCCCCCCTCTCAGTATTTCCAACAATTGGTATCGGAGCTTGGTTCCTTCAATAGTAGTTTAATAGGTGGAAGGAGGTCATGGAGCATACCAATAATGGTGTACCTCTATTCATTGAAAATAATTATGCACTCTGGAAAGGAAGAATGGAGGTCTATCTCTTGGCGCAAGGTTACGAAGTATGGGACACTGTTCAAAATGGATTTACATCAACCGCGGATGAACAAGGTAAGAAGAATTTGGTAAATGATGCAAAAGAAAATAATATTATTATCAGTGGACTTATTGAATCTACTTAGCATAAGGTGTTGGGTTGTAAAACTACCAAAAATGTATGATACAAGCTTGAGAATATATATGCAGGTGACTCAAATGTCAAAGAAGCAAAGCTTCAAATCTATAGAGAAAAATTTGAGCAACTCAGAATGAAAGAAGATTGCAACATTGTTGCATACTTCCAATACGTTGATGAAATAACCAATACTCTTGAAGGATTGGGAGAGCGAGTTGACGAGAAGACTATTATACGTAATATTATTAGAACGTTACCAGGGAGATTCAACCCAAAGGTATCGATCTTAGAATACAGTGCAAATCTAGACAAACTCAGCAAGGAATAATTACAGGGAGTTCTCATAGCATATGAAATGAGACTTGATGAAGAAAAGGGTACTTCAAATCTAGAAACTACGTTCGTTGCATCCAAGAAAACCAATAAGGACAAACAAACTTCAATTGAAATGACATGCACCTGCAAGTGTGAAGAAAAGGGAGATGATGGAGAAGGTCTTTCAGATGAAGAATATACTTACTTTATGAGAAAACTAAAACCTGGTAAGGGAAAATTCAATGGTAAACTTCCATTGATGTGTTTCGGTTGTGGTGAGGTTGGGAATTTCGTAGCAAAATGTCTGAACAAAAGTGATGGAAACTCAAAAGGAAAGAAAGGCTTTAAGAAATTCAACAAGCAAGGCAAAAATAAAGGATCCAAAAGGAAATTTCTCTCTAAAGAAGATAGCTCATCATCCAATGAAGAATGTGACAGCAAAGAAGAACCCAATGAGAAAGTATTGTTTATGGCCAAGCACAATAAACAAGAAGTATCAAAAAATGAAGAAGAAGGGTTGACCATAGAAGAATTTTATGAGGAGGCAATCAAGCTTATAAAAGAGCTCAATGCTGATAAGATCCGCTCCAATACTCTTGAAGAACAATTTCAAGGTCTCAAAATTGAGGTTGAAAATACAAATGTATTGAAGAGTCACTTCAAAAGAAGTTGGAAGAAAGCAACCAAGAAAGGGAAGCATTAGAAGCCGAAGTAGTCTCGCTGCATAAGGAAGTGAAGAAGGGAAAAATTGTCCAAAACTATGCCAACAGCTCAAGGGCATTGGAAGAACTCATCAACAATCAACTATCTTACAATGACAAAACTGGACTCGGTTACAAAGAAGAAAAAGCAGGACCTTCTACAACAAAATACAATGAACCTATGAGATCTGACATACATGTAGACTTCATTGGACAAGATTCGCAAGCACATCCTTGGAAGACGATTCCTCGACGAAGATTTTCATCCAGGTAGCAACATATTTTTCATGGCTATTGTTATTCATGTGGAAAATTTGGTCATAAAGCTGTAGAATGTTGCACGTACCCTAGGAACCAATACAATTTCAAGAGATTCTTCAAATATGAACCTCCCAGGTCTCAATAAAACATCAATATATTTGAACATTTAAAAAATAATATGGAATGTTACAAATGTCATAACTTTGGACACATAGCCAAAGACTACAGACTTGAAAATCCTCCAGAAGAATCTTCGAAGCCACAGAATGAACGAACATGGAAGAAGAAGAAGACTAATAATTGTGGTCTCGCTCTCAAGGCTAAAAAAAATAAAGATGTGTGGTATGTTGACAACGGTTGCTCAACGCATATGACTGGAGATAGAAGGAAATTTGTATCTCTGAAAGAGAAGAAGGATGGAACCATATCCTTTGGAAATGATGGATCTTCAAATGTTATAGGATCAGGTACCGTCACTCTTGAAAGCAAAGATTTTATAGCCAAGAATGTTCTATTGGTCGAAAACATGAATCACAATCTACTCAGTGTTGGAAAAATGTGTGATCAAGGACACACAATGCTATTCAACTCCACAAAATGTGAAATCAGGAAAGGCAGGTATGGTAAAATTGTGGCTACAACAAGTCAAGCTCCAAACGACATATATGTTCTGGATGAAGCAACTAAAGCATGTCTACTAGCTAAAGAAGATGAAAGCTGGTTATGGCACAAATGAATGGGTCACATAAACTTTGACAATCTTTTCAGGATAAGCAAAAGGGAAGCAGTACGAGAAATGTTGAAAATCTCAAAACCTTCCAACACACTATGTGAGGCATGTCGGCATGGAAAGTAGACAAAAGTCCAATTGTTTGGAACTGATACATACTGATCTATGTGGTCCTGTGAGAACAAAATGCTTAGACAAAGAATTATATTTCATGTTAATGTTAGATGAATATACCAGGATGACAGCCGTCAGTTTCCTAAAGAAAAAATATGAAGCATTTGAGTGCTTTAAGATCTACAAGGAGTTGGTTGAAAATGAAACTGATTTGAAAATAAATTGTTTAAGATCAGATAATGGTGGAGAATTCACTTCCAAATTATTTCAACAATACTGTCACGAAAATGGAATAAAAAGGAAATTTTCAACAGCACGAACACCTCATCAAAATGGAGTTGTTGAAAGAAAGAACAGAATCGTACGGGAAATGGGTAGAACAATGTTGAAGGACTCAAAATTGGATGAAAAATTCTAAGTTCCAGCAATTGATACAGCAGTCTTCATTATCAACCGAAGTCTTCTCAGAAATAATTGCAACAAGAATCCATATGAATTATGGAAAGGAAAACCAGCTAATGTAAAATATTTCAGAATATTCAGAATAAAATGTTATATCAAAAGACAAGATCAAAATTTGGGTAAGTTTTAATCACGTGTTGATGAAGGTATCTTTGTTGGTTACTCACGCAAAAGAAAGGCCTATAAATGCTATAATATAAGACAAAAATAGATAGTGGAGAGCACAAATGTTACATTTGACGAAGATGGTGTTCTAGCGAGTAATGATGAGGATCTTGAATCTTTGAAACTTGAGACAGAGGCTGAAAAAGACAGATAAAATTGTAGAACAAGAAGCAACTATCAACGAGGAAGAAGTAAACAATGATCATCAAGATATACCAAAACAACAACAACAAGCTCCTCTAAGGAGAAAAAAAGAGTGGATTCAAAAGAACCATCCATCAAATCAAATCATTGGTGACATAAATGAAGGTCGACAGCTTCGTTCATCACAACAAGCTCACGTTGCTTTTCTAGCAACCTTTGAGCCTAGTAGTTTTGAGGAAGCCAGCCAGAATGAACATTAGGTAGCAACTATGAATGAATAATTGGATCAAATTGAGAAGAATAACACTTGGGAATTATTTCCATGAACAAAAGATAAAAATTTCATTGGGACTAAATGGGTGTTTAGGAAAAAATTGAATGAAGATGGGTAGGTTACCAGAAACAAAGCAAGATTGGTTTGCAAAGGCTATACACAAGTGGAAGGAATTGATTTCGACGAAGCACTTGCACCAGTTTCCAGAATGGAAGCCATCCGAATGTTTCTCACCTATGCATGTTCAAAGTCTACCAAATGGATGCTAAGTCATCATTTCTGAATGGAGAATTAGAAGAAGAAGTTTACATCAAACAACCTGAAGGTTTTCTACTATCACAAAAAATAGACTATGTCTACAGGTTAAAGAAGGCTCTATATGGTCTTAAGCAGGCTCCCAGAGCATGGTATGCTCGTCTTGATGGATATCTACGTCAACAAGGGTTCAACAAAGGTACTGTTGATAGCAATATTTATGTACAAATAGATAAAGATAATTTACCAATCGTTGAGGTATATGTGGATGATATAATATTTGGTAGCAATGATGATCGACTAAGTAAAAACTTTTCTACAAAGATTCAAAGTGAGTTTGAGATGTCTTTACTTAGTGAGTTGATATACTTCTTAGGGCTTCAAATATCTCAGCAAGAGAAAGGAATATTTATATGTCAAGCCAAGTACATCAAGGAAATGCTCAAGAAATTCAAAATGGAAGATTGCAAACCCGTCCTTACTCTGATGGTAACAGGTTGCAAATTGAGCATAGAATACTCATCTAAGGATGTGGATCAGAGGTTTTACAGATATATGATTGGTAGTCTTCTATATGTAACAACCTCTCGACCAGATGTTATGCAAGTAGTTGGACAAGTAGCAAGATTCCAAGCAGCACCAAAAGAATCACATATTATTTCCGTCAAAAGAATTATTCGATATCTAAAGGGCACAGAATAATATGGCTTGTGGTATCCGAAGGGTAACAATTTCATTATTCAAGCCTTTACAGATGCATATTGGGCAGGAAGTGTTGATGATCGTAAGAGTACTAGTGGAGCAGCATTCTATCTAGGTGGTTTTCTCGCATCATGGTTGAGCAAAAAGAAAACTTCAATCTCGTTATCTATAGCGGAAGCAGAATACATTGCAACAGCATCATGTTGTACTCAAGTCCTTTGGATGAAACAAACTTTGCAAGATATTCAAGTACAATTCAGTGAGTCTATTCCCATATTCTATGACAACACTAGTGCCATCATCATCTCCAAGAATCCTATCATGCATTTAAAAACAAAACACATTCCAATCAAATATCATTTTGTTAGAGAAAAAGTCACTGAAAAGAATATCAAACTTGAGTATGTTTGTACAAAAGAACAAATTGCTGATATCTTCACTAAACCTTTACCTCGTGAAGCATTTGAATATCTTCGTCAAAATATTTGGATTCTCCCAAGTTCTCATTAGATTACAGGTCTGCAGGACGGTTGTGTGTTAGCGGGAGTGGAAGTGTGTACAGGTCCGCAGGATGGTTGTGTTTCAGGGGGAGTTACCCTTTTCCATTGATGTCAAAGGGGGAGAGAATTTTGTAGGAAGAGGTGTCATGATCTCAGGAGGAGTACTTGTGTTTCCATCAATGCCAAAGGGGGGGATTGTTGATCAGCGGTTGTCATTGATGTCAACCCAAGCAGCACCAGGGGCTAACCCAATATTGCATGGGGATTTTTACCAACCAAATTAATATATTCTGGGTAAATAATTCTTTTTATGGTTTCTACTTGTCGAGATGTTTCCATTGATATATGGCACGCCATGTAATTCTTCACGGTTTGAGAGATATTCATGTTTGACGTTTGTACCCCCTGTTAGTGGGCTAAAACCCCATGGGGTTGCGGCATGGGTCATTGAAAAGTCATAATTAATATTTTTTAAGCTCCTAAAATCCCTCCCACATTCACTTGTTGAATCCCCTCTCAACCTAAGCATTTATATAAATTGTGATCCTCATTTCTTCCTTATGCAAGGGATTTTGCCACTTGAAACAAGTCATCATGGAATTTTCGCTCTAAATTGTTTTCTATGAAGGTTCAGAAGCTTAAATTTTTATGAGACATAGCCGAAATCTTGAGGAAGCTTCTGTAAAAATTTCATATTAAGGTGCACAATAATCTTGGAGATATGATCTGTGGAATTCAGGGTTTTTGCAGGCTCCTGAAATTAATCTCAAAGAAGTGACCTTGGTAAAATCATCATAACTCTCTCTCTGAGTATTGGATAGGAATTTCATAAAAAGTGATAGATATTGCACAGACTGTAGTCTTCTATCCATCAATTTCAGAGTTGAATGAAGAAACAGTGACACATGGCACTCCGTACAAGTTTGCTCGGCTGAAACAGTCCATAATTAGGGCATTGTTAGAGATTGGGTATAACTCTCTCTTGAAGAATCCAAATTGGGTCAGACCCATGGCATTGGAAATATGACTCATAGTAATACTACAGGACCGAAAATCAAATATTTAGGATCTGAAATAACAGAGATACACCAAATTCAATATCGAGCTCCTAGAAGGCAAGAAAAAGCTAGATCATGTGTTGTCAAGGGTTGCAAAGGACCAGACTTTCTATGGCAGCAAAGCAAAGCAAGGTGTAGCGAAAGGAAGCATGACAAGAGCAGCAGCCAAGGTGCATAACAGCAGCAATAATTTCATCATATGAAGTCTTCAAGTGGGCAGCACTGCATACAATCATTGTAAAGGTATCATTGTACTAAGTCATTGTAAATACATTATTGTAAAAAATTTACTAGTATCTATCTGCCAAGGGTTGAAGAGGCAGTGTTGGGAGGTCTAGGATCATCATTAGGTGGTTGTGTCAAAGTTGGGGTTATGGTCTAGTATATCTTCTTCTTCTACATCATTCTATATCATTGTAAAGTGGACCATTTTCTCTGGTACGAGAGTCCATTCTTCTTTTATTCTTCTATAGGGTGGTACGGTGGTGCTAGGGTGAGTTGTAGCTCATCGGGTGTTGGGGAATCCATTCAGTTGACTACTGAAGAAATTTGGGCATTGGAGCGTCCATCCAGTGGGAGCTGGAGAAGAATGCTTTTCTAGATTCTAGGAAGTTGGAGCTTTATTTTCAATTGGAGTTGAATATTAAAGAATTATTAGAAAAGCATTAGGTGGTTTTTGTCCTAGAGTGGGTTTCCACCTTAAAAACTGTGTGCATTTGTGTTCCTCTTGTTTTCTTCTATCATTGTACAAGCACTGATAATAATTGAAGATTAAATAATGCTCTAATTGAAAGGAATACTGATTCCCCCCCCCCCTCTTAGTATTTCCAACAATTGGTATCAGAGCTTGGTTCCTTCAATAGTAGTTTAACAACTGGAAGGAGGTCATGGAGCATACCAAGAATGGTGTACCTCTATTCAATGAAAATAATTATGCACTTTGGAAAGGAAGAATGGAGGTCTATCTCTTGGCGCAAGGTTACGAAGTATGGGACACTGTTCAAAATGGATTTACATCAACCGCGAATGAACAAGGTAAGAAGAATTTGGTAAATGATGCAAAAGAAAAGAATATTATTATTAGTGGACTTATTGAATCTGCTTATCATAAGGTGTTGGGTTGTAAAACTGCCAAAAATGTATGGGACAAGCTTGAGAATATATATGCAGGTGATTCAAATGTCAAAGAAGCAAAGCTTCAAATCTATAGAGCAAAATTTGAGCAACTCAGAATGAAAGAAGATTGCAACATTGTTGCATACTTCCAATACGTTGATGAAATAACCAATACTCTAGAAGGATTGGGAGAGCCAGTTGATGAGAAGACTATTATACGGAAAATTCTTAGAACGTTACCAGGGAGATTCAACCCAAAGGTATCAGTCTTAGAATACAGTGCAAATCTGGACACACTCAACAAGGAATAATTACATGGAGTTCTCATAGCATATGAAACGAGACTTGATGAAGAAAAGGGCACTTAAAATATAGAAATTGCGTTCGTTGCATATAAGCAAACCAATAAGGACAAACAACCTTCAATTGAAATGACATGCACCTTCAAGTGTTAAGAAAAGGGAGATGATGGAGAAGGTTTTTCAGATGAATAATATGCTTACTTTACGAGAAAACTAAAACCTGGTAAAGGAAAATTTAAAGGAAAACTTCCATTGATATGTTTCGCTTGTGGTGAGGTTGGGCATTTCATAGCAAAATGTCCAAACAAAAGTGATGGCAACTCAAAAGGAAAGAAAGGCTTTAAGAAATTCAACAATCAAGGCAAAAAGAAAGGATCCAAAAGGAAATTTCTCTTTAAAGAAGATAGCTCATCATCCGATGAAGAAAGTGATAGCAAAGAAGAACCTAATGAGAAAGTATTGTTTATGGCCAAGCACAATAAACAAGAAGTATAAAAAAATTAAGAAGAAGGGTTGACCATAGAAGAATTTTATGAGGAGGCAATCAAGCTTATAAAAGGGCTCAATGCTGAGAAGATTTGTTCCATTACTCTTGAAGAACAAGTTCAAGGTCTCAAAATTTAGGTTGAAGAACACAAATGTATTGAAGAGTCACTTCAAAAGAAGTTGGAAGAAATCAACCAAGAAAGGGAAGCATTAGAAGCCGAAGTAGTCTCACTGCGTAAGGAAGTGAAGAAGGGAAAAACTATCCAAAACTATGCCAACAGCTCAAGGGCATTGGAAGAACTCATCAACAATCAACTTTCTTACAATGACAGAACTGGCCTCGGTTACAAAGAAGAAGAAGCAGGACCTTCTACAACAAAATACAATGAACCTACGAGATCTGACATACATGTAGACTTCATTGGACAAGATTCGCAAGCATATCCTTGGAAGGCGATTCCTCGACAAATATTTTCATCCAGGTACCAACATATTTTTCATGGCTATTGTTATTCATGTGGAAAATTTGGTCATAAAGTTGTAGAATGTCACATGTATCCTAGGAACCAATAAAATTCCAATAGATTCTTCAAATATGAACCTCCCAGGGCTCAACAAAACATCAATAGATTTGAACATTTAAAAAATAATATGGAATGTTACAAATGTCAGAACTTTGGACACATAGCCAGAGACTGCAGACTTGAAAATCCTCCAGAAGAATCTTCGAAGCCAAAGAATGAGCGAACATGGAAGAAGAAGAAGACTAATAATTGTGCTCTCGCTCTCAAGGCTCAAAAAAATAAATATGTGTGGTATGTTGACAGCGGTTGCTCAACGCATATGACTGGAGATAGAAGGAAATTTGTATCTCTGAAAGAGAAGAAGGATGAAACCATATCCTTTGGAAATGATGGATCTTCAAATGTTATAAGATTAGGTACGATCACTCTCGGAAGCAAAGATGTTATAGCCAAGAATGTTCTATTGGTCGAAAACATGAATCACAATCTACTCACTGTTGGACAAATGTGTGATCAAGGACACACAATGCTATTCAACTCCACAAAATTTGAAATCAAGAAAGGCAGGTATGGTAAAATTGTGGCTACAGCAAGTTGAGCTCCAAACAACATATATGTTCTGGATGAAGCAACTAAAGCATGTCTACTAGCTAAAGAAGATGAAAGTTGGTTATGGCACAAAGGAATGGGTCACATAAACTTTGGCAATCTTGTCAAGATAAGCAAAAAGGAAGCAGTACGAGAAATTTTGAAAATCTCAAAACCTTCCAACACACTATGTGAGCATGTCGGCATGGGAAGCAGACAAAAGTCCAATTTAAAACAAAATAACACTTTGCATCACATCCATTGGAATTGATACATACTGATCTATGAGGTCCTGTGAGAACAAAAGGCTTAGACAGAGAATTATATTTCATGTTAATGATAGAAAACTATACGAGGATGACAGCCGTCAGTTTCCTAAAGAAAAAATCTGAAGCATTTGAGTGCTTTAAGATCTACAAGGAGTTGGTTGAAAATGAAACTGATTTGAAAATAAAGTGTTTAAGATCAGATAATGGTGGAGAATTCACTTCCAAATTATTTCAACAATACTCTGATGAAAATGGAATAAAAAGGAAATTTTCAACAGCACGAACACCTCAGCAAAATGGAGTTACTGAAAGAAAGAACAGAACCGTACAGGAAATGGGTAGAAAAATGTTGAAGGACTCAAAATTGGATGAAAAATTCTAGGTTCAAGCAATTGATACAACAGTCTTCATTATCAACCGAAGTCTTCTTAGAAATAATTGCAACAAGACTCCATATGAATTATGGAAAGGAAAACCAGCTAATGTAAAATATTTCAAAATCTTCGGAAGCAAATTTTATATCAAAAGAGAAGATCAAAATTTGGGTAAGTTTGAATAACGTGTTGATGAAGGTATATTTGTTGGTTACTCACGCAAAAGAAAGGCCTATAAATGCTATAATCTAAGACGAAAACAGATAGTGGAGAGCATAAATGTTACATTTGACGAAGATGGTGTTCTATCGAGTAATGATGAGGATCTAGAATCTTTGAAACTTGAGACAGAGGCTGAAAAAGACACAAATAAAATTATAGAACAAGAAGCAACTATCAACGAGGAAGAAGTAAACAATTATCATCAAGATATACCAGAACAACAACAAGAAGCTCCTCCAAGGAGAACAAAAGAGTGGATTCAAAAGAACCATCCAACAAATCAAATCATTGGTGACATAAATGAAGTTTGATAGCTTCGTTTATCACAACAATCTCACGTTGCTTTTCTAGCAACCTTTGAGCCTAGTAGTTTTGAGGAAGCCAGCCAGAATGAACATTAGGTATCAGCTAGGAATGAAGAATTGGATCAAATTGAGAATAATAACACCTGGGAATTAGTTCCACGACCAAAAGATAAAAATGTCATTGGGACTAAATGGGTGTTTAGGAACAAATTGAATGAAGATGGGTAGGTTACCAGAAAAAAAGAAAGATTGGTTTGCAGAGGCTATGCACAAGTGGAAGGGATTGATTTCAACGAAACATTTTGTTGGCAATATGATGCAGAGTGTTGTCCTTGATGGCAACCCACTAAATAAAGATGAAGACATGAGATTGTTGACTTGTGTTGTCCTTGATGGCAATCCACCTGATGAAGTTATTCGTGACCTGATGGACTTGGTAAATGATGTAAATCTGATATGAAGAGATGTTTTGTTAGCAATATGATGCTGAGTGTTGTCCTTGAATGGCAAGATGATGGCAACTTACTTGATGAAGTTGTGCTTGATAGAACATGTCTTGATGAACTAAATCTGATGTATCTACAGTGAGTACAGAAGGCAATGAAGAAAGGAATTCAGCATGTGATAGATCTATGATGAAAAGAGTATGTCTCTAGGCATACGCGGATTTGCCTAAGGGAAGTCGCGTATGCACGCGGGAAAGAACGTTCCAAGTCGCGTATGGGCAAAAGCGCTCATAAAGTGCAAAACCAGGGGTAACCACCATGGTATTGACCCATTGTATTGGGTAATGATTCGTCTAAATGACCCCGTCCAGGAATACCATCGGAAGTAATGTGGTTTTTGCTCATGGTATTGAAAAAGGGTAAACCTATATAAGGAGAAGAAATTCATTGTGCAAATCATGAGTGTGGGTGCAAGATGTCTGAGCTTGAATGAATACTTCACTCTGAAGTATATCTGAATGGAAAGGGTTACAATTGAATGATAGATCTGAATGCATGATGCACCAATGATGAAGAAGGGTATCTAGATCTGGAATGTACTTGTATTTGCTAGATCTGTTTATGGAATGATTAGATCTAAGATGAGGCGAACATCTGTCTGAAGTAAAGAGTAAAATATGTGTGATGTATCTGTTCTGAAGAATTGGAATGACCTAAATGTCTGAAGAACCATACGCTAGTTCTCCAAAGAGGTAGCGCGTATATACGTGGATTCGCTGAAGAGAAAGCGCGTATGCGCAATGAAATTAGCTCTGTAATATGTACAGAAGTATACGCTGGTTTATGTGAACGGAAGCGCGTATATACGCGACATCAGTGAAAGGAAAGCGCGTATGCAAACTAGGGTTTGCTGAAGTCTGTGGTAAGAAATGTCTGATTTGTTCTGCTGGTTTACTGATATCTGTCAGTGAGTTATATGTATCTGTTTCATGGTTGACTGTGCTTAAAAGTATGGAGTGGGTCCAGTCTGAAAATATGATGAAACGTGGCTTGCAAGTGGTGTCCTAAAGGAAGCTTTGGATCCAGTGTGAAAATTGATGAAACGTGGTCCATAGAGGTGCTGAGGGTTGTAGCCTTCAGTCAGGGGGTTGTAGCTCCCTTCCAGGTGAGGCCGGTAAACGAGAGCAGGGGGTCGTAGCTCCCTTCCAGGAGAGGCTGGTAAACGAGTCAGGGGGTTGGAGCTCCCTTCCAGGAGAGGCTGGTAAACGAGCGCAGGTGGGTGCCTGCGTGCTGGTAGGAGTCTGCACCAGCACATATGTTGTAATATGTTTTCTCTATAATAAAATATTGAAGGCCGAGCAACTGCAGCGGTGGTTTTCTCCCGACTTGGGTTTCCACCTAAAAATCCTGGTGTTCATGTGTGATGCTTTGTGTGATGGTTTATTCTGTTCTTACTGCACATGTTTATTGTTTATAGAACATCTAATGAATGAATGATGGAATGATATAAGTGAAGAAATAATGGCATAATTAGATCTCTGTGTATACGCGAGTTTTATGAAGGATATCCGCGTGTATACGCTAGTTGGCTTCAACAAAGTAGCGTATGGGTTTTAGAGCATGAAAAAGTAAAAAGTTTTAGTTTTCCCTAAATACTGATTCACCCCCCCCTCTCAGCATTTTTCCCAACAATTGGTATCAGAGCAGGTTCTTCTGCAGAAGCTTGATCGCTTGAAGGAGATCCGTCGCAATGGGAAGTCTTGAAGGAGTAATGTCTATAAAGCCACCTCTATTCAATGGAAGCAATCTGATATTCTGGAAGGTACGAACAAAAGCATATTTGCAAAGTCTTGGTGCAGATGTATGGGCAATCGTGGAAGAAGGCTATCAATATCCGACAAGTATTCCTACTGATGCAGCTGAAAGGAAGAAGTATGAAATCAATGCCAAAGCAGTGAATGTCTTATTAGGAAGCATGTCCGAATCAGAATTTGCTAAAGTGATGCAGCTACATTCAGCAAAAGAAATATGGGACAAAATCATTCTGAGCTATGAAGGAGATACAAAGGTAAAAAGTGCAAAACTCCAAACTCTTAGAATTGAATATGAAAATTTGAAGATGCATAGTGATGAAAGTATTGCCAGTTTATTTCTTCGTCTAGATGA
Organism: Pinus albicaulis; assembly: GCA_034641835.2. NCBI lineage: Eukaryota > Viridiplantae > Streptophyta > Pinopsida > Pinales > Pinaceae > Pinus > Pinus albicaulis. The sequence continues at coordinate 125,646,711 of CM076574.1, read as the reverse complement.
AATTGTAAATCGAATGAGAAATCTGGGTGAAACCATAACCGATACTACTCTAGTGGAAAAAGTCTTAAGATCTTTGACTTCAAAATTTGACTCTAAAGTTTCATCTATTGAAGAAAGGCAAGATCTGCAAACTCTTACTATTGTTCAATTACATGGTATTCTGACTGCTTTTGAAATGAGACAAGGAGGTCCGTCTCAAATCAAAGAATCTGCTTTTAAGGTATTTGCAAGAGGAAAAGAAAAGGAAGTTGTCAAAGAATCCAGCTATATATCTAAAGAAGAAGAAGCGAATTTTGTGAGAAAGCTCCAACTAGGTACTGGAAGATTCAAAGGTAAGCTTCCCTTCAAATGTTTTGAGTGTGGAAAAGTTGGTCACTATGCTGCTAAATGTCCTTATAGAGAAAAACGTGGTAAATGGAAACAATTTGAAAAGAGGAAGAGTTATTATGCAAATTAAGATGATGATGAAGTGTCTAGTGAAGATGAAGAAGATTCTGATCATGATATTAAACTGCTCATGGCAAAAGAATCTAGAGAAGAAAAGGATATTTTTGTGGATGCTCTGGAAGACAATGATATTTTTGAAGAAAACAATCAACTCAAAGTAAGCCTAGAAGAAAAGAACATAATCATAGAGACTCTTGAAAATCAGCTTGAAGCAAAGAAAAAACTCATTGAGGAATTGGAGTGTGAAGTAGTAAGTATAAGGAAAGATAATGAGAAAGGAAAAACTCTCAATCTTAGATTTGCTAAAAGTTCAGAAACCTTAGATGACATTATCAATGCTCAACGTTCTCCTCTCATAAAAACAGGTCTTGGATATATTGGAGAATCCTCTCAGGTTTCAGCACCAAACTATCTAAAGGCAGCAACTACTGGTTTACAATATTCTGCCTCTCAACAAGGAAGCAAGGATTCTTTACAGGTAAAGCAGGATCATCGCACTTCAAGGAACACTGACAGGAATAACTTTCAAAGGAGCTCCAACCAGCAGGTAAATCCAAATAGAAGATTTCTTGATTACAAAAAGGTCTATTTTAATGGACAATGTTTTACATGTCACAATTTTGGCCACAAAGTTGCTCAATGTGTTGCTTACAAAACCATCATGACAAGAGAAGCAAGAAAGAAAAGGTTGGATACTGAACCAAAGAAGAATACCTATAACAACTTTTCTCCTCTTCAAAGTGAAGTTGAATGTGCTTATTGCAATAACTTTGGCCATGAAGAATCTGAATGCAGGAGCAAAGTCCAGCCAAAACAACACTTTCCCTCAAGTTCCAAAGTATGGAAAAAGAAGGAATTACAGGTTGAAAATTGTGGGATAGAATTATTTGCAGAAGGTGAAGAAAATCAATGGTACATTGATAGTGGATGCTCAAGACACATGACAGGTGACAAAAGCAAACTTCTTACATATAATGCTCTAGAAAAGGAAAAGAAAGTAACTTTTGGAAATGATTCTCCTGCTGTAATTAAAGGAAAAGGGTCCGTGTTTTTAAAATAAAAGGTGAAAGCTAAGGATGTCATGTATGTGGATGGATTAAGGCATAATCTGTTGAGTGTAAGTCAAATGTGTGATCAAGGAACTGAAGTTGTCTTTAGTTCAAAATAATGTGTGGTTCGTGATCTTGATACAGGTAAAATTATTATAAAAGGGAAAAGAAATCCAAGCAACCTGTATGTACTAAACTGCAAAGATCAATGTTACTTGAGCAAGTCTTCAGAAAATTGGCTATGGCATAGAAGGCTGGGGCATCTGAGCTTCTCTCAAATCAACAAAGCAAGCAGAATTCAAGCTGTTTGTGATCTTCCGAATATTAATCTACCAGAAAGTATCATATGCAAATCTTGTCAATTCGGTAAGCAGACCAGAGTACGATTCAATGCAAAAGAAGGATCTTCAAGTAAGCCTCTTGAACTCATTCATACTGACATCTGTGGACCTATGAGGAAAAAGTCACTACGTGGGGAAGAATACTATATCTTATTTATTGATGACTACTCTAGAATGTGCTGGATCGGGTTCATTAAACACAAAGATGAAGCATTTGAAAAATTTCAGATCTTCAAAGCATTGGTAGAAAATGAATTGGATCTAAAAATCAAGTGTCTTAGATCTGATCGAGGAGGAGAATATACATCAAATGAATTCTTTGAATTTTGTGAACAACATGGCATAAAAAGACAATTCTCTGTAGCAGGCACTCCACAACAAAATGGCGTAGCAGAAAGAATGAATAGAACAATTGTTCAAATGGCTAGAGCTATGCTTGATGATTCTGGAACTCCCGACATGTTCTGGAGTGAAGCAGCACATATAGCAGCTAACATTCTCAACAAGGCTCATGTTCGGGTAAATAGTGACAAAACTCCATACGAACTCTAGTATGGTAATTCTCCCACTGTGAATCATTTTAGAGTTTTTGGAAGTAAATGCTTTATCAAAAATAATGATGAAAATCTTGGCAAGTTTGAACCTAGATCAGATGAAGGGACATTTCTTGGTTACTCATCTTCAAGCAAAGCATACACATGTTACAATAAAAGGCTTCGAAATATTGTTGAATGTATTGATGTTGTTATTGATGAGTCTCCTGCAACTCCTAAAGAAGAAAAACAAACAACAAAAGAAGATGATGGTGACTTATGGCCTTCTACATCAAATAGAAATGATATAAACAGTGGATCCAATGAAGAACCTGAAAATGATCTATCTGAAAAAGCTCCATCCAAATATGTTCAAAAGAATCATCCTGAATCTCAAATTTTGGGAGACAAGGAATCGGGTGTACGAACGAGGAGAACACTGGTGGGATCTTCTAGTCATCTGGCACTTCTATCCACAATTGAACCACACAATGTCAATCAAGCTAGCAAAGATGAATTTTGGAAGCAAGCCATGGATGAAGAGCTCGATCAAATTGAAAAGAATGACACTTGGGAATTGGTACCAAGACCACATGATAAAAATGTCATTGGAACTAAATGGATTTTCAAAAACAAGTTAAATGAGAATGGGGATGTTGTAAGAAACAAAGCTAGACTGGTTTGCAAAGGGTATACTCAACAAGAAGGTATAGACTTTGAAGAAACTTTTGCTCCCGTAGCTAGACTTGAAGCCATCAGAATGTTCCTTGCTCTTTCAAGTTGTCAACAAATCAAAGTTTATCAAATGGATGTCAAATCTACTTTTCTTAATGGTGATCTAGAAGAAGAAGTATATATAGAACAACCAGAAGGATTCATTTTGGGAAATGATGCAAATCTTGTTTGTAGACTTAAAAAGGCTATATATGGTCTCAAACAAGCTCCAAGGGCTTGGTACTATCGTCTTGACAAATATCTTCATCAACAAGGATTTTCAAAGGGGTCTGCTGATAGCAACTTATACACAAAATTTGAAAATGATAAACTATTGATTGTGGTTGTATATGTTGATGATATCATTTTTGGGAGTAACGAAGAATCTTTGAGTCAAAAATTTGCTTCTGTTATGCAGCAAGAATTTGAAATGTCCTTACTTGGGGAACTAACATTCTTTCTTGGCTTACAAGTGCATCAAACTGCAGATGGTATATTCCTATCACAAGCAAAATATCTTAAGCAAATTCTGAAGAAGTATGGCATGGAAGAATGCAAACCCGTAAGTACACCAATGATAACCGGATGCAATCTCAGTTCTCATGATGATTCTCCCACGGTGAATCAACCAGAATACAGATCAATGATAGGAAGTCTACTTTATCTCACCGGGACTAGACCAGACATTATGCATGCAGTTGGGATTGTTGGACGATTCCAAGCTAATCCAAAAGAGTCTCACCTTCAGGCTGTTAAAAGAATTTTCAAATATCTACAAGGAACTCAAGACTTTGGTCTATGGTATCCAAAGAATGCTGATCTTACTCTTCATGCTTACACTGATGCAGATTGGGCCGGAAGTGTTGATGATCGGAAAAGCACTAGTGGTGGTGCATTCTATATGGGACCCCGGTTAGTATCTTGGTTCAGCAAGAAGCAAAATTCTATTGCCTTATCTACAGCAGAAGCAGAATATGTGGCTGCCGCATCTTGTTGCACTCAACTCCTTTGGATGATGCAAACCTTACAATATTTTCAAATCAAATGTACACCTCCTGTCCCCATTAAGTGTGACCATACAAGTTCCATCAGTATTTCAAAGAATCCTGTTATGCATTCGAAGACCAAGCACATTCCCATCAAGTATCACTTCTTACGTGAACAAGTGCTTGAGCAAAAGGTGAAGTTGGAGTATGTTCCCTCCAAAGAACAAGTTGCTGATATCTTTACCAAACCTCTGCCTAGGGAAGCATTCGAGTATCTAAGACAGAAGCTGGGAGTGTTCTCTGCCAGTCAAAAGAAAAAATCTGCATAAATTTAGAATATGGCATTGGATACGCGGATTTCCTGAAACACAGTCGCGTATATATGCGAGTTCATGCACAGAAAATCGCATATGTCTGATTGCTGACAAATTTCTGTTTGGAGTCAGCTCTCTTCAGAACATCTGCAGTACTGTTTGGTATCTCTGATACTGTTTGGTATCTCTGGTGGTGTTCCAGTTCTCATAATTCTATTTCTAATTTTTTGATAAAGATGCCTTGATGATTTCTTGGTGAAAGTGTTCAGGATGCACAAACTAAGGGGGAGCCTTAGTCATATGGAAAGGATGTTCGGAAGCACATTTTCAGGGGGAGCATTAGCATTACTGAGTATAATGCATTGTTGGCATTATGGTGGTTCTGATATATGATATCTCTTGAGGTTTTTCTAGTATTGATCATGAAAAGTCATATTTGTAATTTAATGAAAAGGTCATGTTGAGACCTATGATGTAAAATTGTAATATTCAGTCATGTAAGGACTTGCCAAGATTTGTAAACCCACTTGGTTGGGTAGCTGAGTCAAATTTTGTAAACTCACTTGGTTGAGTAGCTGAGTCAAATTTGTAAACCCACTTGGTTGGGTAGTTGAGTCTCATATGTAAATCCACTTGATTGGATATTTGATGTAAGTATGAGTCTTTGGTGATAGGACGTTTATAGAGTCACGTACTTCATTGAAAAATATGTTTGAAGATTCAGCATGAACTCAGGGGGAGCTTGGTCACTTCAGTATACATCAGATCTGCAGAACGCTTCTTCCACATGAGGAGAAAAGGGGGAGAGTATGTTGGTTTTGATCTGCCCTTTGCCCTTGATGTGAAAGGGGGAGAGTGACATGGTGTTTGAATGAAGAGAAAGAATGGTGTCAAAAATGGTGAATATGACATGGTGTCATTGTATTCTTAATGTACCTATCTGTTGTGGTAACCAAACACCATCGTGGTTGCCATCAAGTCCAAAGGGGGAGATTGTTGGAAATATGATGCAGAGTGTTGTCCTTGATGGCAACCCACTGAATAAAGATGAAGACATGAGATTGTTGACTTGTGTTGTCCTTGATGGAAATCCACCTGATGAAGTTATTCGTGACCTGATGGACTTGGTAAATGATGTAAATCTAATATGAAGTGATGTTTTGTTAGCAATATGATGCTGAGTGTTGTCCTTAAATGGAAAGATGATGGCAACTTACTTGATGAAGTTGTGCTTGATAGAACATGTCTTGATGAACTAAATATGATGTATCTACAGTGAGTACAGAAGGCAATGAAGAAAGGAATTCAGCATGTGATAGATCTTTGATGAAAAGAGTATGTCTCTAGGAATACACGGATTTTCCTAAGGGAAGTCGCGTATGCACGCAGGAAAGAACGTTCCAAGTCACGTATGGGCAAAAGCGCTCATAAAGTGGAAAACCAGGGGTAAATACCATGGTATTGACCCATTGTATTGGGTAATGATTCATCTAAATGACCCTGTCCAGGAATACCATCGGAAGTAATGTGGTTTTGGCTCATGGTATTGAAAAAGGGTAAACCTATATAAAGAGAAGAAATTCATTGTGCAAATCATGGGTGTGGGTGCAAGATGTCTGAGCTTGAATGAATACTTCTCTCTGAAGTATATCTGAATGGAAAGGGTTACAGTTGAATGAAAGATCTGAATGTATGATGCACCGATGAAGGAGTGATGAAGAAGGGGATCTAGATCTGAAATGTACTTGTATTTGCTAGATCTGTTTATGGAATGATTAGATCTGAGATGAGGCGAACATCTGTCTGAAGTAAAGGGTAAAAATCTATGTGATGTATTTGTTCTAAAGAATTGCAATGACCTAAATATCTGAAGAACCATACGCTTGTTTGCCGCAGAGGAAGCACGTATATACACGGCTTCGCTGAAGAGAAAGTGCGTATGCTCAATGAAATTAGATCTGTAATATGTACAGAATTATACGCTTGTTTATGTAAACGGAAGCGTGTATATACGCGACATCAGTGAAAGGAAAGTGCGTATGCAAACTAGGGTTTGCTGAAGTCTGTGGTAAGAAATGTCTGATCTATTCTGCTGGTTTACTAATATCTGTCAGTGAGTTATGTGTATCAGTTTCATGTTTGACTGTGCTTAAAAGTGTGGAGTGGGTCCAATCTGAAAATATGATGAAACGTGGCCTGCAAGTGGTGTCCTAAAGGAAGCTTTGGATCCAGTGTGAAAATTGATGAAACGTGGTCCATAGAGGTGCTGAGGGTTGTAGCCTTCAGTCAGGGGGTCGTAGCTCCCTTCCAGGTGAGGCTGGTAAACGAGAGAAGGGGGTCGTAGCTCCCTTCCAGGAGAGGCTGGTAAACGAGTCAGGGGGTTGTAGCTCCCTTCCAGGAGAGGCTGGTAAACGAGCGCAGGTGGGTGCCTGCGTGCTGGTCAAGTCTGCGCCAGCACATATGTTGTAAGATGTTTTCTCTATAATAAAATATTGAAGGCTGAGCAACTGCAGCGGTGGTTTTCTCCGACTTGGGTTTCCACCTAAAAATCCTGGTGTTCATGTGTGATGCTTTGTGTGATGGTTTATTCTGTTCTTACTGCACATGTTTACTGTTTATAGAACATCTAATGAATGAATGATGGAATGATATAAGTGAAGAACTAATGGCATAATTAGATCTCTGGGTATACACGAGTTTTATGAAGGATATCCGCGTGTATACGCTAGTTGGATTCAGCAAAGTAGCGTATGGGTTTTAGAGCATGAAAAAGTAAAAAGTTTTAGTTTGCCCTAAATACTGATTCACCCCCCCCTCTCAGTATTTTTCCCAACAAATTTGCACCAGTTGCTATAATGGAAGCCATCCGAATGTTTCTCGCCTATGCATGTTCAAGAAAAACAAAATTCTACCAAATGGATGTTAAGTCAGCATTTCTGAATGGAGAATTAGAAGAAGAATTTTACATCGAACAACCTCAAGGTTTTCTACTATCACAAAAAGAAGACTATGTCTGCAGGTTAAAGAAGGCTCTATATGGTCTCAAGCAGGCTCCCAGAGCATGGTATGCTCATCTTGATGGATATATACATCAAAAAGGGTTCAACAAAGGTACTTTTGATAGCAATATTTATGTACAAATAGGTAAAGATAATTTAACAATCATTGAGGTATATGTGGATGATATAATATTTGGTAGCAATGATGATCGACTAAGTAAGAACTTTTCTACAAAGATGCAAAGTGATTTTGAGATGTCTTTACTTGGTGAGCTAACATACTTCTTAGGGCTTAAAATATCTCAGTAAAAGAGGAATATTTATATGTTAAGCCAAGTACATCAAGGAAATTCTCAAGAAATTCAAAATGGAAGATTGCAAACCCATCCTTACTCTGATGGTAACAGGTTGAAAATTTAGCATAGATGACTCATATAAGGATGTGGATCAGAGGTTGTACAGATCTATGATTGGTAGTCTTCTATATGTAACAACCTCTCTGCCATATGTTATGAAAGCAATTGGACAAGTAGCAAGATTCCAAGTGGCACCAAAAGAATCACATATTATTGTCGTCAAAAGAATTCTTCGGTATCTAAAGGGCATACAAGAATATGGCTTGTGGTATCCCAAGGGTAACAATCTCATTATTCAAGCCTTTACAGATGCAGATTGGGCAGGAAGCGTTGATGATCATAAGAGTACTAGTGGAGCAGCATTCTATCTAGGCGGTTGTCTCATATCATGGTTGAGCAAAAAGCAAACTTCAATCTTGTTATCCACAGTGGAAGGAGAATACATTGCAGCAACATCATGTTGTACTCAAGTCCTTTGGATGAAACAAACTTTGCAATATCTTCAAGTACAATTCAGTGAGCCTATTCCCATATTTCGTGACAACACTAGTGCCATTAGTATCTCCAACAATCCTGTCATGCATTCAAAAAAAAAACACATTCCGATCAAATATCATTTTGTTAGAGAACAAGTCGCTGAAAAGAATATCAAACTTGAGTATGTTTTTACAAAAGAACAAATTGCTGATATCTTCACTAAACCTTTACCTCATGAAGCATTTGAATATCGTCGTCAAAATCTTGGGATTCTCCCAAGTTCTCATTAGATTACAGGTCTGCAAGATGGTTGTGTGTCAGTGAGAGTGGAAGTGTGTACAGGTCCGCAGGATGGTTGTGTTTCAGGGGGAGTTACCCTTTGCCATTGATGTCAAAAGGGGAGAGAATGTTGTAGGAAGAGGTTTCATGATCGCAGGGGGAGTAGTTGTGTTTCCATAATTGCCAAAGGGGGAGATTGTTGATCAACGGTTGTCATTGATGTCAACCCAAGCAACACCAAGGGCTAACCCAATATTTCATGGGAATTTTGACCTACCAAATTAATATATTCTGGGTCAATAATGCTTTTGATGGTTTCTACTTGTCGAGATGTTTCCATTGATATATGTCACGCCATGTAATTCTTCACGGTTTGAGAGATATTCATGTTTGAAGTTTGTACCCCTAGTTAGTGGGCTAAAACCCCATGGGGTTGGGGTATGGGTCATTGAAAAGTCATACTTAATATTTTTTAAGCTCCTAAAATCCCTCCCACGTTCACTTGTTGAAGCCCCTCTCAACCTAAGCATTTATATAAATTGTGATCCTCATTTCCTCCTTATGCAAGGGATTTCGCTCTAACTTTTTTTCTACGAAGGTTCAGAAGCTGAAATTTTTATGAGGCGAAGCCCAAATCCTGAGGAAGCTGCTGTAAAAATTTCATATCAAGGTACGCAATATTTTTAGAGATATGATCTATGGAACTCAGGGTTTTTGCAGGCTCCTGAAATTAATCTCAAAGAAGTGACCTTGGTAAAATCATCATAACTCTCTCTCTCTGAGTATCAGATTGGAATTCCGTAAAAAGTGACAGATAGTGCACAGACTGTAGTTTTCACTCTATCAATTTCAGAGCCAAATGAAGAAACAGTGACACGTGGCACGTCATACAAGTTCGCTCTGCTGAAACAGTCCATAATTAGGGCATTGTGAGAGATTAGGTATAACTCTCTCTTGAAGAATCCAAATTGGGTCAGACATGTTGCATTGGAAAGATGACTCAGAGGACTACTACAGGACCAAAAATGAGATATTGAGGATCTGAAATAACAGAGATACACCAAATTCAATATCGAGCTCCTAGAAGGCAAGAAAAAGCTAGATCATGTGTTGTCAAGGGTTGCAAAGGACCAGACTTTCTATGGCAGCAAAGCAAAGCAAGGTGCAGCAAAAGGAAGCATGACAAGAGCAGCAACCAAGGTGCACAACAGCAGCAATAATTTCATCATATGAAGTCTTCAAGTGGGCAGCACTACATATAATCATTGTAAAGGTATCATTGTACTAAGTCATTGTAAATACATTATTGTAAAAATTGTACTAGTATCTATCTGCCAAGGGTTGAAGAGGCGGTGTTGGGAGGTCTAGGATCATTATTAGGTGGTTGTGTCAAAGTTGGGCTTATGTTCTAGTATATCTTCTTCTTCTACATCATTCTATATCATTGTAAAGTGGACCATTTTCCCTGGTACAAGAGACCATTCTTCTTTTATTCTTCTATAGGGTGGTAGGGTAGTGCTAGGGTGAGTTGTAGCTCATTGGGTGTTGGGGCATCCGTTCAGTTGACTACTGAAGAATCTCGGGCGTTGGAGCGTTCATCCAGTGGCAGCTGGAGAAGATTTCTTTTCTAGATTCTAGGAATTTGGAGCTCTATTTTCAATTGGAGTTGAATATTAAAGAATTATTAGAAAAGCATTAGGTGGTTTTTGTCCCCGAGTGGGTTTCCACCTTAAAATCTATGTGCATTTGTGTTCCTCTTGTTTGCTGCTATCATTGTACAAACACTGATAATAATTAAAGATTAACTAATACTCTAATTGAAAGGAATATTGATTCACCCCACCCCCCCCCCCCCCCCAACCCCCTCTCAGTATTTCCAAAAAATTTGGGTATCCGTGAATTATTAATTATTAATTTGGATATCTGTGAAATATTTTATTATTAATTTTGGTATTTGTGAAATAATTTAGTAATTGTATTTACCTATGTTACCCATATGAATTAGAATATATAAAAATTATTAATGCAATGTAAATATTGATATTATTGAAAAATATAAATTAAAAATGTGGGCCTATTTCACATTAATTACCATGCCCCAAGAAACACCAAAAAAATAGTTAGATATAAAATATAAATATAGATAATTATAGTAAAATACAAAATAGTTAAACAGTTAAAAAATAGTTAAGTATATAATATAAAATATAAAATGGTTAGGACAAATTATCATATTTTGGTCAAAAATATAAAATATATAGTTAAATATAAGTATTAGATCTAAGACTTTTGTGATCCATAATTTAGATAAATGTCTGTCGGATTAGTCACATCGTTAGGATTTGTTTTGAACCATATAATGTGGTTCATCCTCAGGACAAGGAGAAAAAAGATAATCGATCTTAATGAATAAATAGTGAGGATGCATCATTTCCCGGAAATAGCCATTGAAAACTAGTCATAAAAAACTAGTCGTTGAAAATTTTAATTACAAGGGGTTAATGAAAAATATATGATTTTTATTGATTGAATTTTTTTATAAAATTATTAATATTATAATAGGGTAATAAAGGAAAATATTAATAAATAATTAAATAAAAGGGGGTTTTTTAGTTTATTTTGTAATTTATTTTAATAAAAGATTTTTAAAACCCTTGTTAATAAATCAAGAATATAAGTCATAACATAATATAAAAGTAAACTTAATCTAATAATAAATATTTAAATAAAGGAGGGTTTTTGAATATTACAATATGTTAATATAAATTATTATAATAGGGTTTTTTAATTTATAATTTATTTTAATTAAAAAAATTTGAAAAATCTTAATTGTATGTCGAGATTATAAATCATAAGATAATATAAAATATATTGTAATTAAGAGGAAACAAGGAAGGAAAAAAATAAGAAAAAAAACTAAAGAAACAGATTAAAGGAAAATATAAATTCAAGGACCATAAAAAAAACCTCAACACAAGGAGGATAAATCCCCACGAGACCTAACACAAGAGGGCGAAATCATTTAGAGAGAGCCATAGTCCAGCTCTTACTCAATTTCCACCCATCATCCCTATTGAGATTTTTAACATGCCTCTCAATCTCAATGGCTTCCCTGAGCTTCCTATGGTGGAAGTGATCAACACTAGCAATGACTTTGTAGTCCTAAATGCATACATGGTGACACGATTTTTCCGCATGCTCTGCCAGAGCTGAAGTGCGGGATCGATTGTGCCCGATTTCTGTTGCACGCTCCTAGATTATTTTTCTAATAGATTGATTTGTTTCCCAATATAGGGAGTCCCACAGGAGCAAGGAACTAGATAAACACCCTTCATTTCCTTAGGGTCAATAGGGTCTTATATGGAACCGAGTGAGTTTCTAATAGTATAGAGAAGCTTGAAAGACGAGGAGACATTATTCTACTTAATGACATGAGAAATTCTCTCGGAAGTCCCCTGGATAAACGGAAAATGAACTTTGGAGATAGGATCATCTCGAGACGATGTGCTTTTTAACCTTTTATTGGAATTTTGAAAGGCCTTATGGCCTTGAGATCTACTATATGAATTATTCTCAAACGCTTCAAGAAGATGGGATTTCTCTGACTCTAAGTGGTTGTCATCAAATATTCTTAGAACATCGGTAGCAAGAGTGCAAAGAACACCAAATTTTTTGGGAAGAAAATGATGAGAACTAGCATGAAGATACTGCTATTTGTGAGTTTTCTTTTGAAAAACTTGGTGGGAAATGGAACCATCATCCATTCTAGAAATAATAATATCCAAGAAGGGCAGGTAACCATCCACCTCCACTTCCATCATGAATTTTATGGAATCATATTGGAAGTTCAGGTGCCTAAGAAATAGATCTAACTTTTCGCGACCATGGGGCCAAATGACAAAGGTGTCATCCATGAAATTGTTCCATTTCCTAGGTCAAAATTCAGTTGAGGCTAAGGCCTTAGATTCAAAATCTTCCATAAATAAGTTAGCAACAATAGGGGAAAGAGGGCAACCCATATAAACACCACAAGTTTTCTCATAGAACTCACCTTGGAAACTTAAAAAAGTCGAGGTGAGGCAAAGACCCACTAATTTAAAGGTTTCATGGTCGAAGACCTGTCTAATGACATTAATGGCTTCCTGGATGGTAATTTTGGTGAACAAGGACACAATGTCAAATCTTACTAATAACTCGTCAGGTTCCAACCAAATGTCCTTCCATTCTTTGATAAAGGAAGTTGAGTCCTTAACATAGCACTCAGTGAGACCCGGGAGGGGTTTAAACTTATGAGCTAATAATTTAGCAAGATGATAGGAGGGACCACCTATTATGTTAACAATAGGTCCTAAAGGGACTCCAGATTTATAAATCTTAGGAAGACCATAAATCATGGGGGTGAGGGGATTTCTCTCAATAAGATTTCTAGAGAGAGGATTAAGGGAAGAATCATACTTAATGGTAAGGGAAACCTTCGTAGAAACCGATTTAAGGGGATTCTTTTTAAGCTTGACATAACTACCACTATTGGACTAATGATCAATCATTTTACTTTCAAATTCAGATTTATTTATAATGACTATGGCACCACCCTTGTCCGCTTTAAGGATGACAATGTCAGGGTTGTCCATAAGGGATTTAAGGGAAGAAACTCAAGCTTGCTCAAATTTCTTTTGGGAGGCTTAGCCCTCCTAATAATGATGGAACAATCCTGTCTAATGGTATCCTTAATGTTATTATGAATATTCCTGATGCCATACTCAATGACTAGTTTTCAACGACTATTTCTGGGTAATGATGCATCCTCACTATTTATTCATTAATATCAATCATCTTTTTTCACCTTGTCCTGAGGATGAATGACATTATATGGTTCGAAACTTCGATCAAACCCTAATGATGTGATTAATGCGACAGGCATTTACCTAAATATATATAGTTAGAAAATGTCTTCCGGCCAAAAATATAGAATATATAGTTAAATATAAAATAGTTAAATAGTTAAATATAATTAAATATAATAGTTAAATAGTTTTTACAGAGAGATATTTCGGTGATAATCACATAAGAAAAAAATTTGTCGGCATGTTTTGAACCCTTAAAATAGTTTAAAAATAGTTAAATATAAAACAGTTAAAAATGTATCCCAAAAAAGACAAATAATTGATTTCCTCCAAAAATATAAAATATATAATTAAATAGTTAAATAAATTATTCTAAAAGGGAAATTACTGGATTCTAGCAAAAAAAATATTTTAAGTGCAATTGTGGCTTCAGTAGAAAAAACTATTAAAAAAACACTAAAAAAATAGTGATATATATATATATATAGAGAGAGAGAGAGAGAGAGTTAAATATTAAAAAATATATAGACAGTTCAATTTAAATATAAAATTTATATAGATATTTATTTTAATAAAAGTTTCTTATATTGAGGGATTTCGATAAATGTAAAAAATTAGAAATAATATATTATATTTTTTTATTAAATCCTATGCTAATAAATATCGTGCAACATAGATAAAAGTAAAGTAATATTAAAAAATTGTATACATGACATTTTTTATTAATTTCTTGATTTTTCCCTAGGAGGCTACTTTTAGGCTAAAATTTCCTCTAATGTGTGTGCACTTACCTTCCCTCAAAATGACATTTGTGCAAAGGGATGTAAATTTTGATGAGGATAAAGAGATGTGGTGCTCTCTTGAGAGGGAGCTTCAAATCCCACCAGAAGAGGAGCTTTGGGCTTCAAAGAAGGAACCTCAAGAAGCTGTGGAGCAGCCACAAATAGGGGAGCAGAGAGTGGAGACATCCACTCAAGCATAATCATCTAGAGAAGGGAGAAAAATAAATAGGGAATCCTGCTATGAAGCCAACTCCAAAAATAGAAGAAAAGAGAGATAAACACCTTAGAAATAAGCCACTTCGAGGCGGAAAACTGCTTTACATTACATAAATAAACAATTATTGGATTATTATACAAATGACAAAACCTCATTTATATATATAGCAGTGCATGGGGTCATAATATAATCCTAGCTGACCTAACAATAATAATGTAAGGGCACAATAATAACAATATGGGGGTTACAGGCATACAACAATAACAATAAGGGGGCTACACTAATAATAATAAGGGACTGAACTAGTAATATAGGGACCTAACATGCCCCTCTCCTTCAAAAAAGTGTTGTCCTCAATTCTTGAGTAGCTATGGATGATTCTATATAAAATTCTCATTCTCCCATGTAGAATCTTCAGTGGGTAAGTTCTTCCACTTGATGAGATACTCTAAAATTGATCGATTTCGTAGCTATCGAGTTCTTGTTTCCGTGGCTACTTCAGGTTCCAATATGATTTTTCCTTCCTCATCAAGTTCTTGAAATATTGTTTGAATTGGAATTTTTTCACCTATAACCTTCTTTAAGCATGAAACATGGGAAACTGGATGCACTCAAGAAGAAGCAAGAAGCTTTAATTGTATTCCATAGTACCAATATTTTGCAACACCTTGTAAGGACCATTGTACTTTGGCGATAATTTATTATCCTTCTTAGCTTGCTTGAAGGACATTTGTTTGTATGGTTGTAGCCATAAAAATACCCAGTCTCCTACATCAAAACTTCTCTCGCTGCGATGTTTATTTTCTTGTTGTTTCATTCGATTTTGTACCAAATTTAGGTTATATTTTAAGAGTCGGATATCTTGTTGTTGATGCTCAATGTGATATTCCACTGCTTGAACCTTATAATTTTCTCTTAGATATGATGTGATGGACAGTGGATGATATCCATAAAGTGCCATAAATGGGGCCATTTTTGCTGTAGTATGGAAGGAAGTGTTATACCACCATTCAACGAGAGGTAACCACTTGACCCATTGTGTTTTTTTATCAGATACAAAACAACGAAGATATCCTTCCAAACATGTGTTCATTATTTCAGTTTGGCCATCGGATTGAGGATCATAAGATGAGTTATGAACTAGTTGAGTACCCAAACAAGAAAATAATTTTGTCCAAAAATTTCCAGTAAAAATGAGATCTTTGTTGCTTACAATAATCTTTGGGTTTCCATGTAGCTTTTGAATTGTTTCCATAAATGCAGTAGCAATTGTACTTGATTTAAATGGATGAGATAATGCACAGAAGTGTGCATACTTGGTAATTCTATCAATTACCACCATGATGACACTCTTTCCTTCGGACTTAGGTAAACCTATGATAAAATCAATTTAAATCTCCTCCCAACATTGACTTGGAATGGATAAAGGTTGTAGAAGACCTGAGGTCTTAATTGTCTCCACTTTATTTTGCTGGAAAACCAAACATTCTGGCACAAGATTTCGAATATCAGATTTAAGGCCATTCCAAAAAAAAAAAAAAAAATCTTCACCCTGTGGTAATTTTTTAAAAATCTTGGGTGTCCCCCTAAGGGAGAAGTGTGCAATACCAAAAGAATATTTTGTTTTAGTTGGGAATTATTACAAATATATAAGCGATCTATGTACCATAAGGAATCATTTTTCCAACTAAATGTATCATATGTACTAGGATGTTGTTGCAACTTTTGAATGAGTGTTCACACTTCTTCATCCTTATTCCATTCATCCCTTGCTTCAGTTATCCAATCTGGTTGGATAATAGAAATGACACAAAGAAATGCTTCCACCTCTTCATCCTTTCTTGAGAGTGCATCTGCAACAACATTTAACTTCCGTTTTTTGTAGGTGACTTCAAAGTCATAACCCAACATCGTTGTGACCCATTTTTGTTGCTCTTTTGAAGATATTATTTGTTCCAAAAAGTATTTAAGACTATCATGGTCAGTTTTTACTTTGAAGTGTCTTCCCATTAGGTAAGTTCATCATTTCTTTAGTGCATGTAGTATTGCCAACCTTTCCTTCTCATAAATAGCTTTATGTAAATAATTTCATTTGATTGGATGACTTTCAAAAGAAATGGGTCTTCCTTCTTGCATTAAAACAACACCAATTCCATTTCCTTAGGCATCACATTCCACAATAAAGGTTTTTGTGAAGTTTGGCGTAGCTAAGACCAGTGCTAAGCACATTGCCTCTTTAAGATGTTCAAAGGCCTTAGTTGCTTCAGGAGTCCATGAAAATGCATCTTTCTTCAATAATGTTGTTAGAGGTGCTGATATTCTCCCACAATTCTTAACAAACTTGCCATAATACCCTGTTAACCTGAGAAATCCTCGCAACTGCTTTATGGTTGTGGGGACTTTCCATTCCTTAATGACTTTAATTTTGTTAAGGTCTACCTTAACACCCTCGTGAGATACAATATGACCCAAATATTCCACCTCTTGTACTCAAAATAAACATTTGGAGGTTTTTTCATATAATTGTTTCTCCTCCAATAGTTTGAGCACCTTTTCAACATGTTGAACATGATCCTTCCAAGACCTGATGTAGATTAGTATATCATCAAAAAATATTAACACAAATTTTCTAAGGAAGGGTTTGAAAATGGAATTCATCAAACCTTGAAATGTAGAAGGTGCATTGGTAAGGCCAAAAGGCATGACCAAAAATTCATAATGACCCTCATGAGTTCGAAATGGTGTTTTCAGAATATCTTCAGTCTTCATTCTAATTTGATGATATCCTGAACGAAGATCCAACTTGGTAAAATAAATTTCTCCATGTAATTCATCCAATAATTCATAAATCATAGGAATGGGAAATTTAACTTTAATTGTGAGCTTATTGATCTCCCTATAATCCGGACACGTAGGCCATGATCCATCCTTCTTATGCACCAATAATATTGGAGCAGAGAAAGAAATTTGACTAGGTTGAATTAGACCAACCTCTAACATTTCTCCAATCATACGTTCAATTTCACTCTTTTGGACATAAGGATATCTGTAAGGCCTGATGTTTGGAGGAACACTTCCTGGAATCAAATGAATAGCATGATCATGATCACAAATAGCTGGGAGTCCTTCGGGAGTTTCAAACACTTGGAATGGTTGTCCAAGACTTTTTGGAGATCTGGAGAAATAGATGATTTTGATGTTGGAACTTCTAGTGAGAACAATTGTGCAATTACGCCTTGTTTTTCTTTCTTCAGAATATTTTTCATGACATTAGAGCTTATTATCTTTCCTGGATTCCCTACGATACCCCGTAATTCAACTTCCTTTCCTTCCGAAAAAAAAAAAATTCAAGAAAAATTCTTGAAAATTAAAAACTATCCTCCCCAAATATTGTGACCATTGTACACCTCCCATTTGAATGGAAGGAAATGGAATATTCAATACATATTCCCCCATGGTTATATTGATATTATGGCATTTTCTGGAGCAATTTATAGTTCCTCCATTTTCAACCATCACTTGACATTCTGGTGTTGGGTATAGGAAGCAATTCAATTCCTTGGCTACCTTACAATGAATAAAATTATGGGTACTACCTGAATCAATCAACACTATTACCTTTTTCTTCCGGATATGTCCTTCTATCTTGAGAGTTTGAGGAGTGGTAATTCCTGCCAAGGCGTTACACGATATGGTCGGACTCATTTCTTCTTTCGATAGGGTTCGTTCCTGGTGTATATCCTCTTCTTTTGAAGTTTCTTGTTCATTTTCTTCCTCCACTTCACAATCTATGTAAAATAATTTCTTCTCAACACACTTATGACCTTTAGTGTATTTTCTATCACAACTGTAGCAAAGCCCTTTTACTCTTTTTTCTTCCAATTTTTTTGGTGTCAACCTTTTAGGTTGTGGAAGTCTAAGAGTAGCGACACTTCCATCTTTATAGATGTGAGTGGTAGGCTTCCTTGTCGCCATAATTTTACATTCAATTTTTCTTGCCAACCCGGATGCCTTCTGCAATGAATCAGGTTCCCAAAGGAGAACCTCCTGTTGGATGTTATCCTTTAAAGTCCCTATGAAGACATCAATCATGTGTTCCTCTCGAACATCAACTACCCTTATATTCAAGTTTTGGAAGTCCTCAATGTGCTCCACCACTGAACCCTTTTGTTTGATATTTATCAATTGGCTAAAGAAGGTGTTTCTATTTGTATCCTCATAATTTTCTATCATTTCCTCTGTAAAAATTAACCAAGTGATAATTTTTTATGGGAGGAAAGCCATCGATACTATAGAAATGTATTTTGTTCTAAATGTAAAGTTGAAATGTGTACCTTTTGTGTGTTTTGAACATTATTGAGATCAAAATATTTCTCCATGTTACAGGATCCTTGCCATAAAAATTCCTCATATCCATCTTTGGAATATGGTGGTTCTTACATCCAACATTAGAGTTTATGAAATCATGATTAACATTTTTTTTTTCTCATCACGAGTTTCTTGTACTACCTTTTCACCATTAGGAATCATTTCTTGTATGAACTTTGTCAAACCTTCCTTCAAACTTTCCATGTCTGCTTTTAAATCATTCTTCATGTCTTTCATGTTAGCTTCCATGACATCCATCTTAGCTTCCATGCCATCCATCTTAGATTCCATGCCATTCTTTAAACCATCCATCTTAGCTTCCACACCTTTCTTCAAATCATTCATATTAGCTTCCATGCCCTTCTTCAACCCATCCATATTAGCTTCCATACCTTTCTTCAAACCATCCATCTTAGCTTCCATGCCTTTCTTCAAAACTTCCATTTCATTTTTTGTTGCTCTTTGCGAGAGCGAAATTTGATGCACTTGCTCTTGTATTTTTTATATATCATGTTGCACTTCTTCCTCTTCATGAGTCATATTAGAGAATTTTGAGGGCTTAATGGGTGTTGAATTATTTTTAGGGGGCATTTTAGAACCCAATACTGATATCTATGATTCAATATTCCCTTGGAATCACTTCAAACTGATTTTTCAAACAAGACTTATGCAATTTGAAAAACAATACACACATTTTTCTTGATTTTGAGGAGCTCGAAAATGAAACTGAATTATCTTTCTACTTTCAGATCTTCAATATCTAAAATTCGGTTTTGTAGTAGCCCTCTAAATATTTTTTCGAATTCCATGGGTCTGACCTGATTTGGATTCTTCAAAGAGACACTATGCTCAATATCCCACAATGACCTAATTATGGCATGGTTTAGTAGAACAAACTTGTATGGAATTCAACGTGTCATTGTTTCCTCCTTAGGTTCTGAAATTAATTCACTGGAAACTATAGTTTGTGTATGTTCGGCCACTTTTTACATAATCCCAATATGATTCTTAGAGAGATATTTATGACGATTTTTCCACGATCACCTCTTTGAGATGAAATTTGGGAGCATGAAAAAACCCTAACTTCCACAGATCATATCTCCGAAAATATTGCAAACCAGGATCTGAAATTTTTACACGAGGTTCCTCAAGATTTCATCTTCTTTTGGTAAAAATTTAAGCTTATGAACCTTCATAGAAAATTTTTTATAGCGAAACTACCAAGATGACCTGTTTGGAGCAGCGAAACCCTAGAATCCAAAGCTTACATACCAAATGTTATGAAACCAGCTCCAAAAATAGAAGAAAAGAGAGATCAGCACCTTAGAAATAAGCCACTTCGAGGGGGAACCTCATTTACATTACATAAATAAACAATAATTGGATGATACAAATGAAAAAACCTCCTTTCTATATATAGGAGTTCGTGGGGTCACAATATAATCCTAGCCGACCTAACAATAATAATGTAAGGGCACAATAATAACAATATGGGGGTTTCAGGGGTACAAAAATAACAATAAGGGGGATACACTAAAAATAATAAGGTACTACACTAGTAATATAGGGACATAACAAAGCCAATATATTAGTGAAGGATGCAATGGAGAATGTCAAAGCTCCTTCAAATTTCTGCAGGAAAAGGAGGTCACCTGATAGGTACACTGGCTACATGGATCTAATGTCCAAGCTTATAGAGACTAAGCCATCCTATTTCAAGGAATCAGTTAAGAAACCTATTTGGGTTGATGCAATGGTGGAATAATATGAATCCATCATGTAGAACATTGTTTGGGTAGTGGTCCCAAGACCAACAGATAACTTAGTTGTGGGTTCAAGATGGATATTCAAGGTGAAGCATGCAGCAGACGAACACATAGAAAAGTATATTGCCAGATTTTTGGCCAAAGGATTCTCTCAAGTTGAGGGAATTGACCATGAGGAGACCTTTTCTCATGTAGCTAGGTATTCATCCATTAGATCAATTCTTGCACTGGTTGCGTAGATGGGGTGGAAGATCCACCAAATGTATTTAAAAACAACATCTCTTAATGGTGTTATTGAGGAGGAGGTGTACATAAAGAAACCAGAATGTTTTGAGAGATTTTATTAGGAGTCTCATGTGTGTAAACTCAAGCAATAATTGTACATACTCAAACAGGAACCATGTGCTTGATACTCTGGGATCAACAATTATCTCACTAGTTTATGTTTCACCAAAAGTGAAGTAGATGAGAACCTCTATCATATTTTGGTAGAAGTTAAATTAATTATCATTATTTTATATGTTGATGATTTAATATTGGCTGATGATGAGTAGTTGATCATCCCTTGCAAGGAGGATATTACAAGCGAATTTGAAATGGACACAGGTCTCATTCACTACTTCCTCAGGTTGGAAGTATGGCAAGGTGATGGGGAATTATTTGTGTCTCGAGGAAAGTATTCCACCGAGATAATACAAATATTTCGCATGGAGAGTTTTAAACCCATGGAGACACCTCTAACGACCAATTTCAGGAAAGAGACTGGCACTTTAGGTGAAGAGATGGATTCTACCATTTACTAACAGTTAGTGGGTTCATTGATGTATCTTATGAACACATGGCCAGACATGTGCTATGAAGTCAACCATATGATCCAATCTATCGTTAGGACAACCAAATTTTATTGGAAGGCAGTGAAGCATGTTTTACGGTACCTCAGAGGCACTACCTAGTATTGATTATGGTACAAACAAACAAAGGGAGTGAAATTGTGTGGCTTCATAGATGCGGATTAGGAATGGATTCCATCTAACTGAAAGATTACATAAGGTGGAATTTTTCAGTGTTGGCACCGTAACAGTTTCCAGGTACAATAGGAAGAAAATATCTATGGCACTTACCTCGACAAAAGAAAAATACATGGTTGCAAGTCTAGCAACATGTGAGACAATCTAGATGAGAAAGATACTTGTGTGACTACTTGGTCAGATGATGGATCTAACTGTGATCTATTGTGATAGTTATATTTTCATTAAGCTCTCTAAGAGTTTGGTATTTCATGATCTATCCAAGGATATAGATACCCAGTATCACCGTTTACAGGATTGTGTGTAGAGGTGGATAATTTTGCTACAATACATTCTAATAGAGGAACAATAAGATGACATCTTGAAAAAGGATTTTTCAAGACGGAAGTTGGACTTCCACATCTGTAGGATAAGGGTGGTTGATAATCTTTTTCTTGCCAAGAAGGAGTGTTGATAAGTGCAGCAAAAAAGTCTCAATTTGACTTTGCCTTGGTCAAAATGAGAAAAATCGAATTTCCACATCACCAAACAACTTGGATGAAGTTAACTTGTGTGACATGGCTCTTGTCACTCAGTTAGATCATTAAATTCAAGTTAGAGGACTTGGATTTCAGTTAAGCATGTGTGATTGCTAAATTTAGTAATCAAGTTTAGTTATATGCACTTGATTTAAGTTAAATTAGTTCAAATAGTTGGAGGAACTAGTGGAAGGTCAATTGTGTAGTGGGACAACAATCTAACTCAATGATCAACCATTTAACTGATCAATCAGCCTAAAATAACTAGTGCATGCAAATAATTTGAGTTCTTGGTTTTGGTGTAGATTCCAAGGTAATGTAACAAGAAGTTGTAAACTAGTTTGAGTGTACAGGTGTTGCATGCAGTCAGATGATAAACCTAGGGAATTGCACAATCAATTTGGAGGGAAAATCCTAAAAAATAGGGGCTAATTCTCTAGGATTTGCGCAAGGAAGTAGGAGCTCAAGTAGAATCAGAAATTGGATAATTTATGCTCAGAGCTTCTCATTGATCATAGAGAGAGGTTATTCAATTGCAAGTTGTGCTCAGTGTGGGAAAGCAATTGTAATACATATTTATTCATCTGATTAATGTAAAGAGGCTTGAGGTATTTTTCCCAGTTAAGTTCCCCTAGAAAAATTATTGTGCATGTGTGTCATTTCTTATTTTATATTTGAGATTATTGTTCTAAATTTTGAATTTAATTCCACGGATTAGTAGAGTAAAATTGTGTCTCTTGATTTTAGATTAAATTTCTTGAGTAGTAGTAATTATATCACCATATTTCTACATAGTCTAGCCCGAGTGCTCGGATGCCCTCGCATGCTTATAATTGAATTCATTTACGGGCTCTAGGCTCATGGGAATACGACCTCTTGAGTATGGGCCATTACTTTATGCCTTCATTTTTCCACTTATACTCCACCTACCATCCCACTGGCGATGCCAAACTCTTAATTAGAAATTATTCTGGGCTTGACAATTCTGTGCAATTGGAAAATTCTTGTCTCCTATCATTCTATTGATAGAAAGATCCCTCATTCCTGGCACTTTTAAAATGGAAAATTATTATTCTTACATGCTTCTGAGCCTTCTGAGCTTCCGGGCCTACTACCCTAGGCTTATGATCCTGCTACCCTACTCAATGTTATTATGGTATTTCAGGCCTTCTGTGGTTTCAAGCATCCTACTACTACTACTGTGTTAACTTATGAAGGCCCAAATTTGACTACCAATATATCTCAATCTAGGAGGCCATTTGCAGACTTCCATATACCGTTGGAAAGCTCTTTCATAGCACTTTTTAGTTGAATCGGCCTAATGTTGACTTTGAGTTGATCTATTGCCTAAAAATTCCTTCAAATTATCTTCTTTTCTCTACACCTTGAATATATGTTTGCACCTATTCCTTTGTCATTTTTAACCACTTTTTTATTTTCCATACTTCTTTTCCATCAATGATAACGTATTTCCAACAACAACTATCAAACCAGAACCTGAAATCAACAAAAATGTCATTTCACTAAAAAAAAAAAAAACTACAAGATTCAAACAAAATATTATTTAAAATTTTGATATCCCTTAAGGTGATTGGGAAAAATATTTTTTTTCAAGATTTTCCCATTTACTAGAAGGGATACAAAATGTCCTTCTAGTGTCTGCAACCGAAATGTACTAGGACCAAGAATTTTTGTAATAATGAATTATCCTAACCACAATTTTTGAAATTTGGTATGTTCTCCTTTCTCCTCATGCATTTCATCCCATATAAGCACCAAATATCCTACTTCAAAATTCATATCAAACGATGAGCTACCGTCAAACCAATGTTTAAAAATGTGTTGATGCTAATCAAGATTGTTCTTGGATTTCATTTTTTCATTTTCTAATTTGAGTAAGGCATTAATTTTTCTTTGCATAGCATGACATTCAGTTTCCTGAACCTTTTGGGACAATTCCAATGATGGAAAAAGGATGTTTGGGGGGAATATGGATTCTCTCCCATATACAAGGAATAATGAATAATTTCCAATAATAACTTTTGGGGTTACCATGTCAGTCCATAATACGTTAAATAAAGTAGTGCATCAATCCTTATGATGGTCTTCTACATTTATTTTCAAGATCATGGTTAAGTTTGTATTGGAAGATTAAATAAGACCATTTCCATGTGGGTAACAGTTTGTTGAATATTTAATTTAAATTCATTTTTCTAAAGCATATGTATTTTAATCAAGAGAAGAAAACTTGAAAGCATTATAAAATACCAATGATTTGAGAACACCAAAATGAGTGATAATATTAGTTTCAAGGAAATATATCACTTGATTGGTATTTACCACTCGAAGAGGAACTACTTCTACCCATATCATAGAGTAATATATTTATTTTATAATGAACTTGTGCTGAAGAGACGAGGCAAGATTTATAGGACCAACATGTTAGCACACCATTGTTGAAAGGAGAATCAACGGGCACAGACTACAAAGGAAAGACAACTTGTTGAATTGAACAACAACTTTCTAATAGATTTCACATTTTTTAGCTAGGGAATGGGAATATTTAAATATTTTCAACCAAAAATACCCAACCCTTAACACTTTATATGTTGTGGTGTCTCAACTAAACTGGCCCTTGAAAAGCCCTGAATGTAATTCTTTAAAAAAATAAAAATAAAAATCTTCTTGTTCCAAACAATGAGAAAATTTGCATTATAATTTTTATGAAAAATAATGTTAGTAATCGGTTGGAAATGATTTTATTTCAATCTTAGTTTTCTTCTTTTCCTCACATCCAAATGTGAGGAGTAGTACCATGCATAAGAAAAATTTTAATTTTAGTATACTATGAATCATGATTTTCTAGGGAACATAAAATTTCATCATGAGTTAAAAATGTTTCATTATTTGAACATGTATTTTCATCAGGCATATTAAAAGAATCGACAACTAACTTACAAAGACCTTTTCCTCTAACAGTTTGGGCAGGTTTGGTCTCAAGCTCATATTCTACTAGAGCTATCATCTAGTGTGCCCTTTACACACCAAGCTCTTTTTCGACCAAAAAGTTTCTAATTGTTGTATAAGGGACAATAATCTTGGTTTTGTATTTCAACAAGTACGGTCTAAAATGTTTAACTACTTTGAAGACAACAACATCTTTCTTATCGACCGCTAAATTATTCAATTTTTCCCCTTTAAAATTATATCTCATAAATGTGATAGGGATTTCATCATTTTGATCATTATTTTGGGTGATAACAGCAATGTTTGCATTATAATATGTAAGAGTGTCCATAGTGAAGTATTTAGAAAAAATGGGAATCATTAGAGCATTTTTTTAGATATAGCTTGCCTAGTTGTATGGAAGCTTTATTTTCTTATTCACCCCACTTTAAAACAAAGTTCTTTTTAACCAAAATTTGAAGTGGCCTCACAATATCAGAAAAATTGGGAATAAATATTCTATCAAACAATATTTTCCCAAGAAAGGATTGCATGGATTTTTTAGAAGTGGGGTGAGATAACTTTACAGTGGCTTGAGTTCGCTCACAATCAATCATCATTCCATTTTTAAAAACTAAAAAAATGGACTTCTTATGATTTAAGGATATGCCCAATTTCCAAAATATTTCAATTACACTCCCCATATGTGACAAGTGGTTGATCTTTTTTTTTAGTAGACAGTGACATCATAAAGATAAACGGAAATTGACTAATTTAGCAAGCTAGGGAAAACAATGTCCATTTCTCTTTGAAAGGTGGAATCGACGTTAATCATCCCAAAAGGAATATTCCTATCGGTAAAATTACCTCATGGGGTTCTAAAGGTTGTCTTGAGTTGATCAAAGAGAGAAACCATAACCTAGTTGTAACCTAAAAAACCATCCAATAAGGACATCATTTCAGAACCAGAACACACTATAAAATATACTCCATGGGTGGAACAAAGCAGTTTTCTTTATCCAGGGCTTTATTTAGATTGTGTAAATCGACACAAATTCAAATATCCCCATCTTTCTTTCTCACAAGCACCAAATTGGAAACCCACTAAGTGTAACAGACAAGAAATATTATCTTGGCTACTAAAATTTTATCTAATTCACTTTTAACTGCAAACTGAAGGTGGAGATGCATTTTCCTTAATTCCTTTTGAAAATTTTTTGTTTGGGCTTTCATTGGAATCAAATGTTGCATAATGTTAGGGTCAAAGGTTTTCAAATCATTGTATATCCAAGAGAACTCATCCTTGTATTCCTTGAACAGTCCGATGAAGTTTGATTCTTATTTTCTAGTAAAATTAGTCCCTAAATTTATCTTTTTTGGATTAGATTTAGTTCCTAGATTAATAATTTAATATCTCATAGAGGAACTATTTTTTTTTCAATTTAGAACCACTTTAAAATTATCATGAAGATCATAAAAAATTTCTAACATGACAATTGGTTTTGGAGTAGATTTTACCAAATTAAATTCTTCTTCCACTGAATGTTGTTCATGAACTTCTAAAAAAATTTGGATATTTTCTTCGTGAGTGATTTCATCAATTATTGTGCCCTGGAAATTGCCTTCCATATGGAGGAAATCAATAATTTGCTGGTCATCATCAAAAAAATTCTAATTAGTGATATTACTAGGAATAAACGATTTGAAAATTATATCAATAGAAAATGAATTGGTCTTTAAGCCTTCAACAGGTATTAATATAGATGCAACATTTGCTAATAACTATGCTTCTTGATTACTAGATCTAGGAATGGGAGTAATATTGAAATCTAGGAAATTAGACACAAGTTCCATAAGTTCGTTTAATAATTATTTAACTAGCCAAAAACACAATGAATAGAATTGTGTACCTAGTTGACTATAATTTCAAAAGCGTAAAATATAGTCAAAACTAATAATAATATCAATGAAATTTTTGAGTCCTTGATTAAGATATTCATACTCTACAATATTATTCATACAATTAAATTCTAATCTACATGCAATAAAAAATGTGTTTCCCTTAGGATCAAGCAAAAAACAACCAACACCAACACCAACACCTTCTTTTGATCTAGATCCAAAAAAATGCAAGGACCAAACTTCATCATTTTCCACAGTATTAGCATCAATCAATTTTTTATCTGGTGTGACAAAATTAGTACAAGATGCAAGTTCATATTGTTGTTGAGAACTTAGGAAAGGAGAAAATTTAATAGTAAAATTGCCAAAAAAAAGTGTTAATGCCAAAATTTCCATAGGAGAATCAATGATTAATATTGGTTCATTAGGGTCACTGAGATTATTCATAGTATGTTTTAGGCTCTCTTGATATTTATTTAATTTGGTTGGCCTTTCCAAGGAAACTATAAATGTGACCAATCAACATTGAAGTAACCATTCAAATGTTGTGACCAACCCCTACTTAAAAATAAACCATAAGATCTAGGTATGTCAGTAACAAAAATATATATTATATGATTAATCCTATGATTAGAGGATAGTCTAATAAGCACATAATTTAATTCTCCCACAAGCTTAACATGTGTACGGTCAAGTTGGAAATTTTTAACTTTAGATAGCTTAATGTCCACACTCAGTTTCTTACAAACAAAAAGAGGATAACATTGGAGGAAGCTCTCAGAGTCAACCATACAACTATGCACATTCTTGTTTTAAATCTAGAAATTAAGAAAAAAAGGAGGAGCATTAGCCTTCATTTTTTGTGTGGGGGAACTATATAAGGGGGATTTTTTAATATAGATTGGACCTGTCCCATTTTTTTCAAAATTAGCCAATCCAATATTCAGAGCAGCCTTTTACATACAAAAAATACTATCCAAACTTTTTTCAGCTCTCTATTATATCAAACGATATTTTAGCAGATCAAAAATTGAAATTTTGGATTTCAATTTTTTAGATCTTCAATGAGATTATATTCCAAATATGGGACAAAAAGGTTTTTAGGTATTTAGACCTGTTTCTTTAAATTCTTGGATTTAAAAAAGGTAGAAGCGTTTGGATCATCATAAGTGTTTTTGTTGTGAGTGTTATGAGGTTGATGAATTGTGAAAATAATTTGATAGTCGTCCTCAAACAAATCATGGGTTAGATCAACAAAGTGGCCCATGGTAGGAGGAGATTAATATTCATCATCATTAACCATTTATTCATTACCTTAAACCTCATCTAGTTTATTGGTTTACTCGTCAGAAGAAGATTTTTTTTTTTTTTGTTAATTTCGTATAGCCTTACCATTTTCTATTTATCAAAAAAGGAGCAGATTGTTATACATATCCATAAGAAATTAGTGGCCTCAACCTGCCCGAAGGAAACCGGGTTTGTTGGCCACCTTAATGAGATAAAATCCAACCAGTATTGGAAACATTTCTTCCTTCTACTTGCCGCTATATCTACTTTACTATGTCCATCAAAGTTTAACAAAAAGCAGTAAAAACATGCCGCAAAAATCATTAAAAACTATTAATATCTAGTGTCATCCATCATCCATCAGAAGATTCAATTGGAGTCGGTTCCTTTGCAGTAGAACCTGGCATATCAACTTCTTGCATAGCTTGAAGTTGGCGTTCAATTCTGCCAATTATGGTTGTTGCATGGTACTGAGATACTCCGATTTGTTGAATTTCCTATTAGATTTCTTGCAGTACTGAAACCACATTTGTGTTTCCTTCCATTTCCTGCATACTGGTCATGGCCTTCACCAAAACATGTTTGAGGATCCAATAGGTGTGGATAGTTTGGTGAAAGAGAGATAGCCTCCATCTTGTGTTCCCGGGGTCCGAGATAAATTCCATGGTGGCTTCCTGGTGTTCAATGTCTTCCTCTTTGTGGCTGCTTTCTCTTTCCCATCCTTGAATTGTGTTGCGGACCTAATATGGGTTTCTAGCTGCATAAAGATCAAAATTATTCTCCATGACTTCATTTTTAGTTTTCCTGCCATGCTTGCTTGGTCCCACATTCTGAAGCGGAAGCTTCTACTTCCCTTTTCTCGTACCTTGTCATTTCCTAGTTTAGAATTTTTTCATGTGTTTGAAGTGACAAACACTTACTAACAGATTCTATGTAATATGTGTGAGAATATGAAACAGGCCTGTGTATGGTAAGGAAAAATCAATAACATAATTCATTTGATCGCTGATGGGGCCCATTACTTCCGTATATCCAAGGGGAACCACACACTTTGTTGCCATGCAACCATCATATTGAAGCGTAAACATAAGAGTCATAGATACCCTATTACGTAAACAAATTTTCCAAATACCAATGCTACAGTGAGGTTGATTAACAAGATTCTGAGTACTACTAGGGTGGCCAGGACTAAGAAAGAGAGCAAATTTTTCCCTGACGCCAAACAACGGAAAAAAATTTTGAGTACGCCAGCTTTGTTTTACGGTTTTTTCATTGCTGGAAATACAATCATGTTCATAAGCTTGATATAAATCAACGATCTTGATAAGCAACAAAACCCAAACAAAAAATTGATCCCCCCACAGAGATGAGTGCATGAAGGTTTGTAATTGAGCCTCGTAGGGGGACAAAGAGGGGATTCTTAATCGAAGATCAAACTAGCATAAATCTTTGAAAAATATTTCGGGACTGTGTAGACTCAGAAGGGTGTTTAACAAGTTTCTAGACCAAAACACAAAGTTTGAAATAGTGACACAGAAGATTGGGGTTGGGGTTCTAAAACAAGGTTCGATTGCCGGAGCCGGAACAATCTGAACTAGCATGCAAACTATAATGATGAACCCTTCCATAAAATTGAGATAGAGAAGACTCAAGACATTCCCAAATTAAAAATCAAACCAACCACTGACTCGACTAACTACATGCAAGTCACAAAAACCATCCAACATGATGTCGCCTACGTTACATTGAGACGGAACAGGTAATTGAAATACTATTGTGAAACCAGCTCCAAAAATAGAAGAAAAGAGATATCAATGCCTTATAAATAAGCCACTTCGAGGGGGAAACCTCCAATACATTACATGAATGAAAAATTCTTAGATGATCCAAATGACAAAACCTCCTTTCTATATATAGGAGTCCATGGGGCCATAATGTAATCCTAGTGGGGCCACAATGTAAACCTAGCCGACCTAACAATAATAATGTAAGGGCACAATAATAACAATATGGGGGTTACAGGGGTACAAAAATAACAATAAGGGGGTCTACACTAACATAATAAGGGACTACACTAGTAATATAGGGACCTAACATGCCCCTCTCCTTCAAACAAGTGTTTTTCTCAACGCTTGATTATTTCTTGATGCTTCTATATAAAATTTTCATCCTCCCATGTGGAATATTCTACATGAAAGTTCTTCCACTTGCTGAGATAATTTGAAATTGATTGTAATTGTCGAGTTCTTGTTTCTGTGACTGATTCATAACTTCTTTCAATGTGATGTTGATCTTCCGATTGTTTCATTTGATTTTTCACCAAAGTTAGTTTATCCTTTGAGAGTTGGAGAACTTGTTGTTGATGCTCGATGTGATATTCCACTACTTTATCATCCAAAATAGATTTTATTTGATCCTTCAAACAATCCAACTTAGCCTCCATTTCTACTTTTAAACCATCTATGTCATCTTCTGTTTCTCTTCGTAAGATAGAAACTTGTTGCACTTGGTACCGTAATTTTGATATCTCATACTGCAATTCTTCCTTTTCATGTGTCATAGTATAGCTTTCTGAGGGCTTAATGGGTATGGAGTTATTTTTTGGAGGCATTATAGAACCCATTACTGATAAAAATTCTTCAATATGCCCTTGGAATCACTTCAAACTGCTTTTTTACACAATACTTATGCAATTCGGAAAACAATACACACCTTTTTTCTTGCTTTTGCAGAGCTCGATATTGAATCTGAATTATCTCTGTGATTTCAGATCTTCAATATCTGAAATTTGGAACTACGTTAGCCCTCTAAATACTCTTTTGAGCTCCATAGATCTGACCTTATTTTGATTCTTGAAGACAAAGTTGTGCCTAATCGCCTACAATGACCTAATTATGTATTGGTTCAATAAAGTGAACTTGTACGACTTGCCACATATCATTGTTTTCTCCTTTGGCTTTGAAATTAATAGAAAGGAAACTACAGTCCGTTTACTTCCAATCACTTTTCACAGAATTCTAATATGATGCTCAGAGAGAGAGTTATGAAGCTTTTCCCACGATCACCTCTTTGAGATGAAATTCGGGAGTCTGAAACATACCTAACTTCCACAGATCATATCTCTGAAAATATTGTGAACCAAGCTCTAAAATTTTGCGATGATGTTCCTCATGATTTCAACGTTGCGCTCTAAAAATTTCATCTTTTGAACCTTCGTAGAAAAAATGTTATAGCAAAAATTCCGCGATGACATTTTTAAGTGAAATTTAGGAGCCTGCAAAAATCCTTAACTTCCACAGATCATATCTCTGAAACTATTGTGAACCAAGCTCTGAAATTTTGCGACGATGTTCCTCAGGATTTCGTCTTCACACTCTAAAAATTTCAGCTTTTGAACCTTCGTAGAAAACGAGTTATAGCAAAAATTTCACGATGACCTGATTGGTGCAGCGAAACCCTAGAATCCAAAGCTCTAATACCAAATGTTGTGAAACCAACTCCAAAAATAGAAGAAAAGAGATATCAACGCCTTAGAAATAAGCCATTTCGAGGGGGAAACCTCCAATACATTACATGAATGAATAATTCTTGGATGATCCAAATGACAAAACCTCCTTTCTATATATAGGAGTCCATGGGGCCACAATGTAATCCTAGTGGGGCCACAACGTAATCCTAGCCGACCTAGCAATAATAATGTAAGGGCACAAAAATAACAATATGGGGGTTAAAGGGGTACAAAAATAACAATAAGGGGGTCTACACTAACATAATAAGGGATTACACTAGTAATATAGGGACTTAACAAATACTAAGTTTATGAGAGCCATGACATACCAAATTAACCTTCGACGTTGCAGCAGACCAACTTCCTTCTTCTCGGACTCCACTAAAATTCGCCTATGGGAACAATACCATGCTTCTCCTTTCCTTGTTGCCTTAACCCAGCTCTCGGGTGGCACTTTTTCCAACCTTGGCCTGACAGAATTTGTTCGCTGCCAGATTTCTCGTCAGCTTCCATAATGGTGAAGCATGCCTAGTACATTCCTTCGTTACTTGGCTTGATGGACATTCAAGTGCAAGCTGTTGTGTGACACCGGCCGTAGCCCACTTGCCGCTACGTGGCACCCCGATCGGGGGTCTCGTCAGAAGAATAGTTAGTCTCTAAAATCAAATCTTGTAGAATATTCCTGAATCCTTCAACATTCAATATTTTGGTAGGATTAAAAAAAAATTGGAATTCTTGTAGAAATTACGATGTATATTTTCAATTGCTCATGAAGTTTTAATGAAAATCACAAGACGCAAACCTACTCTACTACTCTGGAAAAATAAATTCATAGTTTAGAACAATAATTTTAGACATGCAATAATAAATCACACACATGCGACAAGTATTTTTCACGGGGAAAAAAAATTACTAAAATCCCCAATTCTTGCTTTCATTAAATCATAAGAATAGAGATGTATTACAGTTTCTTTGCTCAATTGATCACAACCTAAAGGTGGATAACCTATTTCTCTTCTCACTAAAATAATCCGACCCATACTTAGTCAATTTATGCCTCTACTTGAGCTCCTATTTCCTTGCATTGTTCCTTGAGGAATTGGGCCCCTATTATTTAGGAAATTCCTCAAATTGATTTCACAATTCCTTTAGGTTACTCATGTGACTACATGCAACACCTATACACTCAATATTAGTCTACAACTGATGTGCCATTTCCTTGGAATCTCCAACAAGCCTGGGGAACGCAAATTCTCTGCATTCAATAGTTATTTTGGGTTGATTTATCCGTTAATTGGATGATCACTAAGTTCGATTGATGTTCCACTGCACAACTTGACCCTCCACTAGTTCCTCCAACAATTGGAACTAGTTTAACTGAAAAGTACCTTAGGTAACTGACCCTCATTGCTACAAAATAGAAATCACACATGCTTAACATATCTATAACTCCTCCAACTCGAATATACTGATTAAACTGTGTGATACAAGCCATGTCACACAAGTTAACATCATCCAAGTTGTTTGCTAATGTGGAAATTAAAATTTTCTCAATTTAATCAAGGAAAAATCAAATTGAGAATTTCTTGCTACATTTTTCAATACTCCCTCTTAGAAATAAAATTATTATCAACCACCCCTATCCTACACCTATGGAACTCAAACTTCCCTCTTGACAAGGCCTCTGTCAAAATATCAACATCTTGTTCCTTTATCGAAATGTACTACAACAACATTATCTGTCTCTCCACACAGTCCAGTAAATGGTGATACTAGATATCTATATGTTTGGATCGATCATGAAAAAAAAAAATTCAAAGAGCTTAATGAAACTCTGATTATCACAGTAGATCACAGTTGGATCCATCATCTAACCAAAAAATCCAAAAAGTATCTTTCTCATCCAGATAGCCTCACATGCTACTTGAATTGCATCCATGTATTTTGCTTCTGCCAAGATGAGTTCCATGGATCTTTGCTTCATGTTGTACCATGAAATAGTTGTGGACCCAACACTGAAAATTCCACCTGATGTACTCTTTCTGTTTGATGGAATCCCCACCCAGTCTGCATATGTGGAGCCACATATCTTCCCTCCCTTTGTCTATATCTACCATAGTCCAAATTGGGTAGTGCCTCTAAGGTACCATAGAACATGTTTAGTTGCCCTCCAAAATAATTTGGTCATTTGAACCATGTCTTGGCTCAGTTAGTTGACTCCATAGCACATATTTGGCCATGTGTTCAGAAGGTACATCAGTGAACCCACTAGTCGACGATTAATAGTAGCATTCACTTCTTGACCTGAAGTGGCATCCTCCTTCCTCCAATTGGTCTCTATACGAGTCTCCATGGGTTTACAACTCTCCATGTGGAACCTCTATAGTATCTCATTTGCATACTTTCCTTGAGAGACAAATAATTCCCCATCGCCTTGCCACATTTTCAATCTGAGGAAGTAGTGCATGAGACCCATTTCTTTCATTTCAAATTCTCTTGCAAGTTCCTCCTTGCAATATTTGATCAGTTTTTCGTCATTAGTTAAAATAAAGTCATAAACATATAAGACAATAATCAAAAATTTAACTTCTACCAAGATATGATAAAGGTTTGCATCTGCTTCACTTTTGGTGAAAACCAAACTTGTGAGATAGATATCGATCCTGGTGTACCAAGCATGGGGTGCTTGCTTGAGACCATACAACACTCGCTTGATTCTGCACACATG
Organism: Pinus albicaulis; assembly: GCA_034641835.2. NCBI lineage: Eukaryota > Viridiplantae > Streptophyta > Pinopsida > Pinales > Pinaceae > Pinus > Pinus albicaulis. The sequence goes on along the minus strand of CM076574.1, from coordinate 125,612,322 downwards.
GGACTCCCAATCAAAAGTCTCAAAGCATTCTGGTTGCTCAATGTACATCTCCTAATCAATATCTCCATTGAAAAATGTTGTTTTTACATCCATCTAGTGGATCTTCCACCCTGTCTTTCCAGCCAAAGCAAGAATTGATCCAATGTATGAGTACCTTGATACAAGAGAAAAGGTATCCTCATAGTCAATCCCTTCAACTTGAGAGTACCCCTTAGCCATAAATCTAGCATTGTAACTTTCTATGCTTCCATCTACTTCCTACTTTACCTTAAATATCCATCATGAAACCACAATTGGTTTATCTGTTGGTCTTGGATTCATATTCCTCCACCATTGCATCAATCCATATATGCTTCTCTATTGCTTCCTCGAAAGAGTGTTTCTTAGTCTCTACAAGCTCAGTAATTAGATCCATGTAGATAGTGTATTGATCGGTTGATCGTCTCTTCATGCACACCTTTGAAGGAGAACCCACATTCTCCCTCACATCCTACAAAATTCTCTCAACTTCCCTGATCATTTTTCTTCCTTTTCTAGATAGTTTTTCTTGAGTATTTTTCTCCACTCTTTGCTCCTTATTTTTTGTTTTCTCGATAATTTCTTGAGGTTCCTCCTTTGGAGCTAAAAGCTCCTCTTCATGTGGCATTTGAATCTCCCTCTCAAGATATCACCGCATCGCTTTATCGTCAAATTTTACATCCCTTCACACAACTGTCATTATGAGCGATGGAAACTACACACGGTAGTTGTGGGGAGTTTCAATGTATCCCACAAATACCCCCAATTCTTCTGTTGTCTCTAGCTTCTTCCTTGATTCTTTGGAGACATATCAATAAACATAGGATCCAAAAATCCTAAAGTGCGACACATCCTGATTTCTCACTGAGAAATCCTTCTCTGGTGTAATCATGCCCAAAATCCAATGAGGAATCTATTTTTCCAAATATATTATTGTGTTGCATGCCTCAACCCACAAATGCAGAGGTGGGTCTTCGTCATGCAACATTTCCCTCATTACTCCCATAATTCTATGGTTCTTTCTCTCAGCCACCCCATTTTTTTGTGGGTTGTGGGGTGTTGTCAACTCTCGTCAAATGCCTCATTTTGCAAAGAAATTTATAAATTCATTCGACATGTACTCAGCTCCATTATATCTCCTACAATCCTTCACCCTTTTTCTGTTTCTTTCTCAACCAGTGCCTTGAATTCTACGAACTTGGAGAATGTCTCATCTTTCTTCCGCATGAAGAAGATCCAATACTTCTGTGAGAATTCATCAATAAAAAAGACAAAATATTTTTGCATGGCAATGGACACTATCAAGAAACTTCCACAGAAATAGAAGTGGATCCTTTCAAGGACTGCATGTGCTTTCTTGTCCCACTCATGGAATGTGGATTTTGCGTACTTCCCCAAAGTACATCCTTTGCATATATCTTGTTGCTCAAGTGCTCCTGTAGGGAGGCCTGTGGTTATCTGTTGCATGATCTTCATGGTGCAATGGTGAAAATTACCAAGTATTTTATGCCAAAGTTCATCGATATCACAACTCTACACCCTCTCTCCCTTTTTTCCTAATGCGGCACAATCCTCCACGTCTAGCTTATATAGGTTCTTTACATGAACCCCAATCTTCTTCATCTATCTTGTGGCTATGTGTCTCAAGAATTCCTTTCCTTTTTTGAAGATCACATCATAACCATGGTCTTCTAAAACTGCAATAGAGATGATATTTTTATTTAGGCCCAGAACAAACACGACATCATTGATCCTAAGGGGGGATCATGACTCCCTATGAAAGGTGACTATACCAACCCTGGTCGTGTTATATCTTCTGTCATTCCCCATCTCGATGTGCATCTGTAAATATTTTTTGTTCAAATCACTGAAGAAATATCTACACCCTGTCACGTGGAATGATGCACCTGAGTCCAAGTACCACACATTTCCCATCACTATGCTATCCGCATGAAATGAGCATAAGTTCAAGCTCAAATTGTAAATCTAAGGCTTAACTTACTGCTCCTCCTGAGGTTTTATTTCTTTCCTTATTGTGTGGGCACTTCTTGGCATAGTTCCCGAATTCATGACAATGGAAGCATTTAATTTTCGACAAATATTTATTCTCGCCCCCTTGATTGGATTCTAGTTTGCATTGATATTTCTTCCATTTCCCTTTCTGCACATTTCCATCCAATGCATATTTTTCTTCATCCTCACCCTTGGATGAAGTCCCATCTCTTGTATTTCACCTTATTTCCTCTTGTACCAAATTGTACCATAAGAGCTACCAATTTCGTATTTTCTCCCTCCCATTCACCGAAAATTCACAGTTATGCCAACTCTTGAGAAGGCCCAGAAGGGATAGTCTTACCAAGTTTTCTTAAGGAACATTAACACCAAACCCACCAAGTTCATAACGACATGTGTGAACCTTCCTAGATACTGTGGAATTTTGTCTTTCTTCTGCATCTTGATACTTCGAAGTATATCCTTGAGCACCAACTTCCTTTGGTCAATATTATTCTTGAACAATTCTATCATTTCTTTCCACATCGAGAACAAATTTTCTTTTCCATGGAGATTTGAGACAATGTGATCCCATACTCCCTCACATCGAGAACAAAGTTTCTTTTCCGTGGAGATTTTATACAATGTGATCCCATACTCCCTCCAATATTATTCTCCTCACCTTAGCTACATGTTTATTCCGCTGAGCATGGTTCTAGGCATCATATTTTTGTGGTTGTGAAAAAAAATTCTTCATGTATTCTCACAATCCATTTTCATCCAATACCACCTCCATGCAATCCTTCCATGTAAAAAAAATTGAGGTGCCTTCCAAGGCATACTCTAGCCTTTCTCCATTGAAGGCCATCTTCTTAGTTCTGAAGAAATATTGTTGCACTAATCTCCAAATTCGAGCCTCCTGAGAAACAACTTTGAATTCATGCTCTAGTGTAAATCCTGCTCTGACACCATGTAGAAATTACAATGTATATTTTCAAATTATCATGAATTTTAATCAAAATAAAAAGACACAAACCTACTCTACTACTTTGTGAAAAGTAATTCACAATTTATAACAATAATTTAAGACATGCAAAAAGTATTTTTCTTGAGGAAAGAAAACTACTAAAAAACCCAATTTTTACTTTCATTAAATCAGAAGAATAGAGATGTATTACAATTTCTTTTCTCAACTGAGAAAAACCTACAAGTGCATAACCTATCTCTTTTCTCACTCAAATACTCTGACCTAGACTTAGTCAATTTTGTCCTCTTCTTGAGCTCCTATTTCCTTGTGTTGTTCCTTGAGGAATTGGGACCCTATTATTTAGTAAATTCCTCAAATTTATTATGCAATTCCTTTTGGTTGATCATATGACTGCATGCAACACCTGCACACTCAAGACTAGTCTAGTACAACTGATGTTACATTGCCTTGAAATATCCACCAAGCCTGTGGAACTCGAATTCTCTGCATGCACTAGCTATTTTTGGTTGATTAATCAGTTAAATATATTATCATTGAGTTTTAATGAAGTCCCACTGCACAACTTGACCCTCCACTAGTTCCTCCAACAGTTGGAACTAATTAACTGAAAACAACCTTAGATATTAACCTTGATTTCTACAAATTAGCAAGCACACATGCTTAAATGAACTCTAACTCCTCCAACTTGAATTTACTAAATAAACTGCATGACACAATCCATGTCATGCAAATTAACATCATCCAAGTTGTCTTCTAATGTGGAAATTCGAATTTTCTCAATTTAATCAAGAAAAAATCAAATTGAGAATTTCTTGCTTCATTTTTTAATGATTCTGGAATGACTTCCTAAAGGGAGGTTTAAAATTATCCTTCTGGAGGATCCTTCTCCTACATTCTTTTTGAAATCGATGATTTCATTTGATAATTTGTGAAGAACCTTCTATGGACTTTCAAGGTCTAAGGCTCCTTGATCTTTCTTAGCTGGAGGTGGTTTAGGGGGTTCCTCAAGCTTCTTCTAAGGAGAAAAATCTTATTTTCTTTGAATATTAGGATTGTCCTTGAGACTAAGAATATATTTCTCAACTGATATGGCTTCATCAAAGGATTCTTAAAGAGCCGCATTTTGGGCTCTTTTCACACACATGGAAATAGTAACAGGTAAGGATTTGACATAATAGGAAACTATAATATTTTTTGGAGGCATAGATTCAGTGGGAATATTATTTTTTAAAACTATAAACCTCACATTAAAATATTTAATCCTTTCATTTGGATCCATTTTCATGCTGGAGAGTCTCATCACCAAGGCTTCAGGAGTTTTATCTTCACCAAAAATTTCAAGAAAAACAATCTTAAATTGACCCCAGGATGATACTTTGAGGTACTTGGGAAAATACCACATGGATTTCTTACCCTCAAAGGTATAAGTAAATAGTATGCAAACAACATCTTCATGTTGTGCATTTTTTTCCTGAGAGCTAGCATGAATCTCTTAATATTTTCATTTGTAGGTTTATTAGAATTAGGGTCATATTTAGAGAGAAACTTATGAGGATTCTTTAGTTAAGAGTGTTGGTGACCTATTATAGCAATTGCATCCTGATCAAGCCAATGTGTAGCAGCATTATTTTCCTTATTATTAGGTTGGTTGTTTTCCTCGTTATTTTCCATGTGTTGAATTTTTTGATTTTCCTGATTCAGTTCATGAATAATGCCTAGAGCTTTCTTTGTGAGAAAAATCCTCACTAGAAGAATAAAAATATGAACTATGTGGTGAAGGTGGTGGACATGATCCTCCTGATGCTAGGTGAGGTTGTTCTTCTGTAAATGGTAGAAGCTCACTAGAGGGTAATTCTAGCTCTTGTTGATTAGGATTGATCTGTTGATTTGGATCAACTTGGAAAGTCAAAATATCAAGAAATATTTGATTAAATGTATTGGTGGTTTTGGAACCTTCTAGTTGGGGATACAACATATGAGGGTCGTCAAGTTGTAATTAAATTTGAGAGGAAAGTGTCATGATAGTAGTGCATCGACAATCCTATCACTTACTAACTTAACTTTAGTTTTTGACAAAAAATCCTAGGACTTTTGGATCAAATCAACAATCTCAAATTGCACTAGGGAATGAGTAGGGGAAGAGGGTTCACTAGCAATGTGCTCAAAATGAGAATATGGTGTTGAAACTAGATCAGGTTGGGAGGAGGGAGCAATTTCAGTGGTAGGATGAATTGAATGACTACAAGTGATCATTAGGGAATGATAAGTTGTAGGTTTTTTGTGACTCCCTTTATCAATTGAATTCTAATTAATCCCTCATTCTAGCGTGATTGTTTTATGGACACAAATGAACACTCGTCAACAAGAAGAAACAACCCAGACTGAGCTTCTTTAAATAACCCAATTTTTTTGGTGTGGTTATTCCTAAAGGGTTTAATGGCTCTAAAAGCTAGAAATTTCCTTCCCTTACGAGAAAGAAAGTTTTAAATCCCTTATTTTTATCCTATTTTAATACTTAAACCTGGCTAAAGGTTAAAATTTATATACAAATATACATGTAGAGACACTAGAAGAAACTCTAACTGATGCAAAGAGATAAGTTATGAAGAGTATACAGGATAATTTAGATTCCAAATAGAAATAATAATTCAAAACTATAAAATAAAATTGACTTATAATGAAAAAATAAATTAAAAAACAATAATAAATATCACAATTAACTTGTTGACTCTTCTAAACAATTTGAAATAAATCTCAAGCTACTTCTATTGATTCACATTATAAAGCATAAAGAAAAAATAATAAAGAAATACTAACTACATATCTCGGACAAGAGCATAAGATAAATTAAATGACTAATTTTACTTTCTTGTTTAGAAAATAATCATTTATTTGTTATGAACTAGAGACATCCATTCATAAAAAATTAAATAAATTTAAAACATAAGGTCCAAAAAGTAAAACGGTCATAGTACCAATTCAATTTGTGTTAATAATGTATATGTGATAGTTTCAATTCATGAAATGAATTCCATAAATTTTAATGCACATAATATAAAAATAAAAATAAATATTGTTAATGACAATCACAAGAAATAATATGGTTTATAACTCACGAAAAAAGAACTAGTAAAAGGTGAAAACATGAATTAATACTTAAAACATCAACTACCTAAAACATAGTCAGAAAAGCAACATTAAATTCAAACTCCAAGAGTTCTTGAATCACAGTCAAATAAATCATAGATTTGAACAAGTAATAATGAAATACTATAAATTCAAACAATTAGGTCTTTGTATTAAAAGAAATCAATATAAAAAACTTACAGTAGTTAATTAAACAAAATTTCAATGTCACCACTTGATAATTTCATTTATTTTATCCCCCACCTAATATCTATGTTTGATACAGTATTTATACAAAATTATCCCCATACAAAATTATCAAATATCAAAATAAAGATCACAGTTCCCAAAATCTTTGAAATATTGTTTATATAATAGGTTTCAACCTTATAGGCCATATGGACATGTACTTAAAAATAAACAAGTATAAAAAATTGAATCAACTAAAAATCATGTGTTAGTAAGCAATAGTAACTATATAAATTGAATCTAGAAAATCAAACTCAGTTGCACACCTATACATGACACATGTAGGATATAAAATGGATACAATCAACAACCAATACCTTCCTAAAATACTGTCTATAGAATCTTATATTTTGTAGCTACTATTTATAAAATTAATAAAACTAATTGATGAATATTTGTACCTTTAGAAAGATTGAAATAAAAAAACAATTGAATTGAACATCATTCACTTGGTAGTAGACAAATTTTTTAAATTAGAAGTGATGATAACATTAACCCCTGAAGACTTAATTATTACTTTATTGTTTTCCAGATGTAATTTTTCCTTCAATCTAGTGATCTATCTATTGTGTTACTCAGTCATATATTTACTTTTCTTCCTATTTCCTATATTTTATGTTTAAGATAAGGCACTGCAACAATATATTTTTCCTTCCAAAACTATCTTTGTAAACATTTATGGGAATCTTGTTTAATTTGACAATTATTATTAGATCCAAATGCAACATCATCAAATTTGTTGAAAACAAAGTTATCCCTAGGATGTTCATCAGACTTGGGCTCTAATTTTTCCCTTTTAAGTTTGGGTTCTTCAAGAATGTATATCTTGACAGCAGTATCATTAGTTGAAATGTTTTTATACATGTTCCTTTTAGCCCGAGATATTTGATATGCTAATTGTTTACTTCTAACCTGAGACTATGTACTTACCTTTTTCTAATGTTTTAATGTTTCATCTACAGGGTCATCATGGACATTATGCTCTTAAAATTCAACTCAGGCTTGAAATCACTAGGTAGAGTAGGGTCAAGATTTTTTTCCATAAGAGAAATTTTAATCATGTTTTCCACACTATAGCTAATACGAGTGGATATTGGTTTTATGAAGTCATAAGGAATTGTTAACTCAATAGACCACTAGGTTTTTTAGGTGTGGAACTCCAATGAATTGAGGAGATTGTCATTTTAGATACATCTTCATGAATATTCTCCATAATTTCACCAATATTCAGAGGAATTTCTCCCCATCATCAGTCAAAGACTTCAAAAACATCATTTCTATGAAAGAATGCCTCCCAGGAATCACCTAATTGAGATAACTGAAATTCAACCAAAATTTAGATCAACTAGTAGTGAAACAGGATCCTTTTAAATTTTTTAAACCCTCTCTGATATAGTTTTTACATCATAGTGAGGTTTTCTAACAAGTAATAGGGAATTTTTAGTTTATAACCCAGAAAAACCATAAGAAATCGAACATGGTAATAGAAAACCAAGCCATAATGACATTCACAAGTAATATATTGTTAAATAATAAGAACTAGGTATCGTCATTTACTTTAAAGTGGGTTAATATGAATACCTTTAATATTGTATGATTCTTTTTTGGAGACAAGAAACTTGTCTCGTGAAATTTATTTGATAGGGTAGTTTTTGGACTATTTCTGACCCTTGAGAGGCACGCGAGTAGCCTGGGTTATGAAGGCTTCCTTAATAGGAAATTAAATATCTCCAATTATAGCATTATTTCCATTACATGACTATGAAAAGGCTTTGGAAAATTCAACATTATGGTCTCAAAAGTCTTGGATAAAATCCCACCATCCTGCCTCTTTAAACAGGGCAAGATACTCTTCATAAGCATCGATCATCTCACCGCTAGGGGGTTCAAATCTTACCACAAGGGCCATTGAACAAGAAGGGTATCACACTGTGCCATAATTTTTTTCATAGAATAAAGGAAAATCACATGGATGTGGTATGGAAAAGAAAAAATCATACACCGAAAATACAAAACACCTTTGTGAAAATGGTTGAGGTATAGCTCAAATTAGGATCAATAACATTTTCACTCTATGTTATTTTTAGGGTAACAATAAGTATGAAATGATGCTAAGGATCAGCTACTCGTTATACAGAGTGAAATTTATTGAGGGAATTAAAAAATGATCAGGAATATGAGCCCTTGGAATTATAAAATCTTGTTATAATCATATTTTGAATCACATTCTGACAGTCATACAATTGAAAAAAATTGTCATTGACTGAAAATTTCACCAAACCGAAAGAATAAAATTGATGTTCGGAATCTGCAATCCAATCATTCACACTAGGAATATCATATAAGAAAATGGGGGTTCATTTCACTTAAAGAGAATGAAAGGCGGATTATTTGGAAATGAACAACTCTGAAGAAACATATAACAATTTACTAAATGGATCATAGATGTATTAGACCTGATTTATATGCATATGATGTTTTGAGCTACGGAGCAAGACATCCATATTCTACATTGATAGAAAATACTCAATATGAAGATACATTGGAGGAAATTTTAGCCTAAAAGTGGCCTCCTAAGGAAAACTAATAAAACAATAGTTAAAATAATAAAATATGACTTGTGAATTTTGGAGGGAAAAGAAGAAAACTACTTTTTTATTGTATTTTTGGCTTATCTCCTTATAGGTTTACAAAAATTTAAAGTGTACACACTCGTTGGATCTGAAATTAAATTACACATCTAACGAGTACCTATTATGAATACTTTGGAGAATACCTACATGGATAAAAATAGAAGATACATTGAAAAAGTGTGTTCAACGCACTTTTTAATGTATCTTCAATACAATTATAAAAAAAAAGGCTTTCTTCTTTTCCCTCCAAAATATTTACATGTACTTATTTTTAAATTTAAAAGATTTTTATTGGTTTACATATTATGACATGGAAATCACATGAAAAATTCATGGGCACTTTTAGGCTATAAATTCCTCTAATGAAGGTTGTAGAACAAACTCAAGTGGAGAAGTTCTTGATGATAGAAAAGGAGGAACATTTTTCAAGACGTATTGAAAAAATCACACATAGGGATAACCCTTTGTTATTGATTCCAAATGGGGAGAAAATACAAATAGGGGGAGACACTTACAAGAAGTATGAAAATAATGTAGTCAGGGGGAGTGTTGGGGGTTTTAATTGTCAGATTAAACCTCTCAATATTAATTGTCAATCTGGGAGTCGTAAACGTGAGCTGTACTGCGTCTTGGCTCAGCTTAATGGTCAGAGTATATAAGTTTCCTTATTGATGATCATTGAGTATAAAATGATAAAAACACTCTCCTATTAGCCAAGCAAACTCACACTTTAAATGCAAGCATTCTGAAGGTAGCCTACTTAACTCAATCCTTATTCTAATTCTCTGTAATCAAAAGACAATCTTATTGAAATAAATGCGTAATGAAATTAACGTCTGCTAAAATCTCAAGGAAGGTTTTAAACTTCTAATTATTAAATAAACTAAGCATTAATTTATAAAGAGCCAAAATTGTAATTCTAAGATCAAATCCTAATCTATTGTCTTCAAAAATAGAAATATAGTTTATCCTTACCTCTAAACAACTTGAAGAAAAATCAAATCACACTTAGAATATAAGTTTCAATCTTTATTCTACAATATTAGAAATGGTAATTAATCTTATTCTATTATGCGAGGAGAAATATAAATTATCCTATGATAATTTAATAACTCAAAATGATGCTCTTAAATGAGATGATTTAAAGTAGACCATACTGTGAAACCTACACCCAATTCTAGTAGTGAAATGGAAATTCCAACACCTATTTCTACCCAACTCGAATTATTTACTTGTGCTATCAAATTCATACTCAAACTTGTTCAAAGGAATGATTATGCTATGAAAAACAAGAAAGGTCTTAATTACAGAAAAAAGATCTAATTACTAAGCTAAATCCTGGGAGAGAAATGATTCACAAGAAACACACACAACTTGCACTCAATTTCCCACACTACTAACATCATTGTATTTAATTCAGGAATAAAATCTTGTTCTAATTCATAACTATGTTAATCAAGCTTCAGAAAATATGCAGTTCTCTCAGCCTTTTCAGAATAATGGAATTCACAATCCAAACAAAAGATTAAACCATATGCAAAATAAACTCCTATATTCACTAAGACTCTCCAACCATACACTTGTTGTCTCACTCTAAGTTCAAGAAAAACATAATAATGATTTAAGTACAAAATTAATAAATCTGAAATATTATGTAGAAAACAATTCAAAACAAATATAATTCTATAAATTTTGGTGAAATACAGTTCCTACATCTACAAAAAACATGGTACTCGACTCCAGGTTGCGGTGGATCCTTTCCACTTCCTAGAGCAAGTCCTAAACTAACTGAATGCTTAGAAAGAAATAAAATCATAATGCTTACACAAAGACAAATGTCGGAACCAAAATTTTATTACATTCAATCAAACATTGATTCAAACATCAATTAATAAATACATCATCTGCTGCCCATTACAATTTCTTGTGCTCGGAAATTCGATGCCGGATCTGGACAGGTGGATTCGCTCCTTACTCCATTTGATTCCTACATTCATACTTCATTCGTATTCCATTTCTCTCTTCTGAGTACACAACTCTATGTTTTATAGCAGCAGAGCTGCTGCTATTTGCTCAGAACTGTGTTTACAAATTTAGCACAGTTTGTTACAACTGATTGGAATCCGGGAACTAAAAATCGATTTGGAATATATTACAACAATTAATGCCTAATGGAATATTTCAACAGCTATGCACATATCCGTAAATTTCCACAACTGCAATGTTCCAAGCCACTGACTCCTTCATCATATTCTTTTTTCATAAGATGACAACTCTCCTATCATATCCTCAGCATCTCCTTACACTGGATGATTCGAGTTTAATTGAATGGAATGCACCAGGAAACGAATATCTTCCATGTACTCAGCAATAAACAACAGTAGTGGGATAGTAGAATATCGGTTTTGGATGATCTCAGTTCATGCACCCAGGCAGTGTTAGTCCTTTAAACCTCTCGGTCATATCCAACTCCTATACTTTAATAGGGCCTCTAGTCCATCGAGTTGGGTTGTTGTGAGCTTGTGGCGGCACTTATGTTCCTCCTAGGAAATACTCACAAAGGAATTACTTCCTATTAGCTTTTCTCAAGATTTTATGAAGAGGCACTCCTCTGATTGGAATGATAATTCAGTAAGGCCACTGAAGGGTATCTAACATGATCGAATCCACTATATCTTCAAGCATATCTGAAATTCTAGGCATAGTTGTTAAGATCCCTTCGATTTCTTTTAAAGTATAATCAATTTTAGGCTTAGGCTCAGAAAGAAGTGCGACCAGGATGGCAGAAATGCAAGGGATATCTTCAGCAAGTTGAAAAATCATTCGCACTACCGGGAAAACCTTGAGGTCCTTTAATTATATAGGAAAATAAGTTGTTTGAAATGCAAGTATTATGTTGGGATTACCACCCCCATGTAAGTCAAAATCCATTACTATTTGACTGTTTTAAGCTCTAGATGCATATGCCTACATTTTAAAGAAGTAATTCTTTTAGGTCGATATTGTTCTGAAGGTGGCTCCACAAATACTTTAATGACCATCGATGTTGCATAAATCTCTCCCTTGTTGTCTTCAATACCCACAATGAAATTACTAAATTTGTGGCGGATCCTATATATTTGTGAATTGATGTTCCTTCTCATAAAACACGTGTTACACTGTAACCAATGATCCCCACAGGTTGCACCTTCTCTCCTTGCTTTTCAATTGCCCTTTTATGCAATTCACTTGACACATCTGTGTCAATATATAAGCAACTGCAGTTTTAGAGAGTGCAGGAATGCATGGTGCAGGAATAGGAATTGTTCACTTGCCACAAAGAGAACCAGCTATTAATGATATTTTCAAATTAAATACCTTCCAAATCAGAAAAACGAGAAGAGTTCATAGATTAGCAACTTCCAGCTCTAAATGCCTCTTAATGAGATAATAATGAGTAAAAACACTAGTCAAAAGCACATAATTATTTGATAAAAAATGAAAAAAATATGGACAAAAAGGCAGCTCAACAAGGAGAAGTTGTCAAAAGAAGCATATATCAAAGTATTGACATCAATAGAAAGGGGGAAATTGTTGAAATATTTTTTACTGATGTCAAAGGTTTTCCAAATGAAAGAGAAATCAATATAGTAAAATATCATATTTCGAGACCTTTCCAATGATATATGGAATGCTTCTAGAAATATTGTTTATGGATATTTGATTCCCCATTTAGGTACCCTATATTTTAATGCACATTTACTACAATTACCTAGCTTAAATGGGAGAGTAATACACATGGCTAGAAAGCTTATTCTAAGAAATTTCCAATGGTATATGAAACTCCCTCTAAATCCTCAAACTTGAGGAGAAATTATTTTTCGAATATTCATTATACAATATGTTAAGTCAGCATAATCAGTGCGCAAGTTGGCCCTACTTTTTCAGTTCAAACACACTATATATAAACGTTATGTGGAGGAACCTAGGACTTAGTAGCTCAAGCCAATTCAAGTCTATCTAAGTAAGCAAAGAATAATTTTTTATGTTCATACATTATGAACAAAGTGAATTGATCCAAATTGAAGATATTTTTAGTGGGAAGTATTTTAGCACTCTTTGAGAAGGTTTTTGGTCTTGGTTAGAAGGCGAGTTCAAGAGCTACTCCATAGTTTGAGTTTTAGCCCTATTGAAAGTGATTTTTATCTGTGTTGAAGACTAAGCTTGAATCTTTTTTAGGCTAATTTTCATGCCTTTTATGGGGGTTGAATTCTAGTGGTTGAAGGCCAAGTTTAGGCCTAGTTTTAAGGTCGATTCCTAGAGTTTTAGAGGCCAAATTCTAGTGATTTGAGGCCAATTTTAGGCCTAGTTTGAAGGCTAATTCCTATATTTTTTAAGGTTTAACTTGGGTCTTGTTTGAGGACCAAGTTCTAGTGCATTTAAGGTTGAGTTCAGGTCTACTTTAAAGGCTATTTTTTGGTGTTTAAAAGGTTGAGTAAAAGTCTAGTTTTTGGCTAAAGTTGTAACCCTATTATAGACTAATTTATAGTCTATTTTTTTAGGTGATCGAGTTGTGTTGGAGAAATATTGCAAGGATATTTGGAGGCCATATTTAGTTGGCTAAGGAAAAGTTAAGGGAGATATTAGCTAAATTAGTTGTGATGTTAAGGTGATGATAGGGTTGAGCCCTATTGTGGACATAGATGCAGTAAGAGTAGGGCTATTGTGGATAGTTTTGAGGTGGGATTGTGGGTTTCTTAAGGGGAGTGTTTAGTGCAAAGGTTGATAGGCCATAGTAAGTAGAAATTGGAAGTTGTAAATGCCTATTTAGTTCCAAGTGTTTTGAAAATCCCTATGTAGTAGAAATAAATATACATTATTGAGTGCAAACTACTAGGTGGGAAATACTTATCTTTGGACATATAATGAGCCTAAGTAGTGACAATTGAAGAGTGAACAAAATTATTTAAGGAAGTTAAGTGTGGGGTGGGCATACCCTTTTTTTATTAAGTACAGAAAACTAACGCATAGCAGATCAATTCTAAAGAGCCAAGTCCAGAAGCCTCATTGAAGTGTAGAAAGTTAAGGTGTACAGGTTACGTGTTTGTGATTAATCTTGAAGGCACAAACCTGAGGGGTTACATGGTTAGATGAAAACTCATTAAAGAATTTATTCTGGACTAGAAAAATCCAAAGAAAAACTTGAAGATGTAGTTTGGTGCCTACAATTTACTGAGTTGATGTTTAATTTGGGGATTGGTGTCTCTTATAGGTTGGTGCCCACATTTTCTGAGTTAGCGTTTAGCTAGGGGAATGAATTATCCCATAGGTTCGTGCCTACTAAAGTTGTAAATTGGTGCTTGCTTTGTACAAGGAAGTTTACAAAATATTTTCAAAGAAAATTTGCATTATTTCCTTGTGTAAATATCTACGTTTCATGATTTATGTGCGTAAAATGTTTTAGAATCAAAAAAATAGTTAAAAATAATGAAATATTGATCCCCACCCCCCCTCCTCCCGAGTATTTCCTACAATAATCTCTTATGGATTTTAAAATGTGACCTCCTAAGAGGAAATACATGTTCCTAGTCATTAAACCCATTAAAATCTGCACTATTTTGGCATTCCCATTTAGCTATTTGGAGTACATGCTAGTATATAATGAACCAAGTGAAATTTTTTATAAGTTTGCTCCCATTTCCCCCTTTTTTGGAATAAAAATTGCAAAGCAACCTATTTAAGTAGCTCAAAACACAAGGAAAACATTTAAAATCAATATTTAATAGTTGATGTCAAGTACTCCCCTTACAAGTCTATTATTTATCTCACAAATTAGTAAATTTATTTAATAGTTTCACATAAATAAAATGTTTATTTAATTGTCATTTGCATACTCTTGGGGTGTAAGATATTTTCTCTTAGAAGGTCATGTGTTTCAATCCTCTTATTTCTTAGAAAAAAGAAAAAAAAATGTGTGTGTATATACATATATATATATATATAGAGAGAGAGAGAGAGAGAGAATGTGTTTTATCTTAAAAGGTCATATGTTCAAATTAAAAGGGAAATAGAGATAAGTACACCTTTATAGATTTAAGTAATCAAATCACTAGGTCATAACCTTAAACTTTGATGCGCAAATTACTAGACTATGATCTTAAAATTTGATACACAACTTGTTAAATCATAACCTTAAAATTAGATTATTATTACATTACAATTTTAATAAAAATCGTAAAAAAAATTAATATTAACAATGTTAATAAAAAACATAAAAATCCATCAATAATAAAATTATTGTCCAACGGAGTTGAAATTCTAGTGGGTTGATTGGTGTTTTAAAAAACATGTATGAAAGAGGAAAGGTAACATGTGTTTCACAAAAACCATTGGTTTAAATCGCACCGAAAATCTTTTGAGAAGTGCCACCCTTTCACAACACCATTAAACATAGTTAAATAATTCAAAAGTTGAGAACAATAATATTTTTTTAAATATTATTTAATATTTAAAATGGAAATTTAATTTCTTTCTTTTGAGAGTGCCATTTTTTTAACCCTTTTCAAATTAATTTAAATATTTTAAAAGCTAGTAACACATAATTATTTTTAAATTGAAATTTAATGTTTATATATAAATCCTCATATGATCTCATAGTTTTCCTTGGAATGTCATTATGGAGGTTAGTTTAATCACTAATAACTATAAAACCATATTTGAATTAAACTTATTAACTCACCATCGACAACATTGCATAAGTGAATAGTCTCACAAATTAGACTAACCCATGAGTATATATATATAAACACTTTTCAAAGTAATTTAAATATTTTAAAAGCTAGTAACACATATTTCTTTTTAAATTGAAATGTAATGTTTAGATATAAAAAATTACTCTCATGGTTTTCCTTGAAATATCATGATGGAGGTTAGTTCAATCACTAATAACTATAAAAATTAATAACTTTGATGAACGCAACAATATTTGAATTACAGTTATTAACTCACCATGGACAACAATGCATAAGTGGATAGTCTCACAAATTAGACTAACCCCCTATGTGTGTGTGTGTGTGTGTGTAATCTCATGGGTTAGTCCAATTATTTGAACTATTCATCTATAAGCATCTATGTTAATAGGGAGGCCATAGGTCATATGTTCAAATCTAGTAGAGTCCCTTGAGATTACTAATATTTATTGTCATTGGGACTTGATTTATTATCCATCTAAATATTTTGAGAAATAAATAAGGATCTCATGTATTATAGGGAAGAGGGGGCAATCTTACATTATATATAAAAATACATCTAGCCCCAAGGATTAACACAATCAATTGGATTGTTTTCCAAGGCGTGTTGGTAATGGATAAGTCACAAGTTCCAATCCAATCAAATACCTTCAATTTCCCTTGTCATTGGTGGTTGAAATTGCCTACTATATAGATACTTCAAGGGAGAGGAAAATTCTACAAAGTTTTCTTTCACACACACACACACCCCAAGAGGTTAGCTTAACTAATTATTTCCAATGTTGTTAATACCTACAAAAAAAACCCTTTATTAAGCCCTATATTATGATTTATTATATTTCTATTTATATATTTTTGTGCAACTAGAGTCTTTCATTTTTTCATTTCATTATAATTGTACCCTTTGTCTCCTATATATATGCCAAGGAAACCTAGTCTTAGAATCATCAAATCTTGTATTATACATTATATTAATTATAGAAGGAGGTTTCCCCCTTGAAGTGGATTATAAATATTGGCTTTTTATCATTTTTAAGGTGCATGGTTCATAACATTAAATATCATAGCATACGAACCTAGGGATTTGATACTCTAAACAAGTCATCTTGGCATTTTTGTTATAAAATTTTTCAAGAAAGTTTCAAATGGTGAAATTTTGAGCATATTAAGAATGGATATATGAGAACATTTAGTCAAAAATATATATTTAGATTCACTATGCTTTCAAATCTATACAGTGTGGAAATTAGGGTCTGTTATTGGTACTAAAATCTATGTCAAACTAGTGATCGTGCCATTTTTTCTATAATTCCTTTTTGAAGAAAATTCAAACCATGAATTTTTTTGTTGATTAAGAGATATCAAAATGAATTTTACACAAAACTTAGATTCTAGTTCAATACAATTTTGAAGATATACCCTATGGAAGTTAGGTTTTGTGAATGGTCCTAAAATTAATTTCGAAACAGTGATTTTCGCATTTTCTATGTAATTTTTTTCTTGGAACACTTCAGACTGTGAAATTTTTAAGAGATTAAGGGGAAAATTCTATGTATAACTGGTAAATATTTTAAACTTTTTTTTTATATAGTCTTAGAGATATGGCTTATGGAAGTTACGGTTTGTGAATAGTCCTAAAATCCGTTTCAAATAAGGACCTTGGAATTTTCGTTGTAACTTTCTTCTA
This sequence comes from Pinus albicaulis, assembly GCA_034641835.2. Lineage (NCBI taxonomy): Eukaryota > Viridiplantae > Streptophyta > Pinopsida > Pinales > Pinaceae > Pinus > Pinus albicaulis. The sequence continues at coordinate 125,594,901 of CM076574.1, read as the reverse complement.
AAAGTAGATTGACTCTCAAATTTTGTGGGATTTGAGGAGACATACTAAGGTACTAAATGTAAAAATTTAGAATCATATTAGAAAAATTGGATACATTTCACACTATAAAAGTTCACACTTTGGAAAAGGCCAAAAACGAGCAGGTTTTGGGAATGTTACCATAAATTTCACTTGGCACATCAACTTTTGGTCAAACTTGTGTAACTGCATAGAAGAAATACCATATTAATACAGGTTAAAACTTGAAATTCATAAGGGATTAAATTTCAAAGAAATATTAGGAAAAAGGTCAATCATATATATAATCTACAAATTAGGGTTTTGAAAGGTACGTAACTTATATTTGACATAAAAAATTATTGGAAACTCTAATTTTGGTGATTCGGAATTTGTGACAAAGAGAAAAAATAGGATAATTATTATTTACTTAAATGGCTCCTAATATTCCTTCAAAATTTATTCCACACTTAAACCTCCAAACATATCATTTATGACTCATGAACCAATAGAAGATGTTCAATACTAAGTATCCAAGTTGGAATGTCATTTATCATTTATGCAAGGATCAATATAAAATGTGTAATAAAATGGAGGAAAAAAAGGAAGAAATATATAAATATGAGGAAACACAAAACTCCATGAATTCCATTGAAAAGCTTCTCTTAGAGAGGCTTTAAAAATGGATATGGATATCCAAGGAAATCATTAAAATAAGAAGAGAAATGGTGTTGGAACTCAATAACATATGAGGATTATTTTATCACAATTAGAGAGCACAAATATTGAATCACAGAATCATAATCATGAGTTTTCATTCTAAGATCCACATTATCAAGACTTCAAGTTAGCACCAAGGGACAACTACATTCCAAAGATTGATATGGGGAAGTTTGATGGGAAAAATCCTATAATGTGGATATTCTATATGGAGCAAAAAATTGATATACACCAAGTGACATCCTTACAAAAGGTAAATATTGAATTCATGTTTTAGAACAAGATGAATTTCCATGATATAAATGGCTTTGTGAAAATAAAAATGATCTTGTTATGTCTTGGTCCATTTTTATAAATTAATTGATAACACGTTATGGGGATATTAAGAGAAATATATTCTTAATTCAATTGGTAAATCTTAGACAAAAAGGCCTAATCACAGAGCACATTCAACAATTCAAAAAGTTGAGTCTCAAGGTAAACAAAATTTCAAAGGATAGATTTTTAGACCTATTTATGGGAACTTTAAAGGAAACCATTGAACATGAGGCATGTCGTTTTGATCCTAATCCCTAGATAATGTTTTTTCTCTAGCAAGGAAAGTTGAAAGTAAAAATATAGCTACTAGAATATTAGTCACTAGAAATTATAGAAAACATCATGCCCCCACTCCTAACCTCACTCAAATGACAAGGTTAGCACCTCATCAAATGGGTGAAAAAAAGAGAAAAAGTGAATATGTTTCATTTGTGATAGCAAGTACAACAAGGAACATAAATGTTACGAGAAAAAATTATCCTACGTAGACTATGAAGAGGAAGAAGAACAAGAATTAGAACCATGACATGATATAGAGCTAGAAGAGACTAAAAAGGTATATTTACATGCATTGGCCAACACCAAAACTCCACAACCACTCAAGATAGAGGGATATATCAAAAATAAAAAAGTAACATTTTTTATTGATTCATGTACTACCCATAACTTCACCAGTTATAAATTGGAAAAATTACCAATTGCTTTGTGTATTTGGTTCCATAATTTCAAGTAATGATTGAAAATGAGGATAACATCATTTTTTTAGGGAAGTTCCATAGTATTTATTTGAATATGGAAAGTTTTTATTGGCTAGTCCCAAGATTTCAATCAAGATGGGTAGTTTTATGTTGTATTAAGGGCCCAATGGTTAAAATAATTGGGAAAAATGGCCCTTAATTTTCAAGATTTGTTTATGATATTTTCCTCAAAAGATAAGGAAATTGAGATTAGAGGTATCCAATGGAAATTCTCTAAAGTTGTATGCTCTAAAAGCATGAAAAAAATACTAAAAAGAGACATTGTGGTATATTTCGAGAGATTCTTAAGGGTTTTCCACCTACTTAAGATCAAGGCCATGCTATCATTTGCAACCTAAAAGTGAACCACATAACATTAGGCCTTATAGGTATCCATATGCACAAAATATTGAGATTGGGAATATGTTTCAAGAAATGTTGGAGGATGACATCATTCAACCTAGCTATAGTGCTTTCTCTTCGCCAATGGTGATGGTTATAAAAAAAGATGGCTTATTGAGTATGTTTCTAAATTACAAACAACTTAATAAAATGACAAGATGAGTCCTATTCATGTCATTGATGAATTATTAGATGAATTGCAAGGAGAAATTTTCTTTACGAAATGGAATTTCATTCTATATATCATAAAATCAAAATGAGACAAAAAGGCATTATCAAAACAAACTTTAGAAAACATATGAGTTTTTGGTTATGCCATTTGAAGTTACTATTGTATCTTCAAAATTTCAAATCTTGATGAAATATATTTTGAAACCCACTCTTAGAACATTTTTCTTAGTATTTTTTAACGAAACTCTAATCTATAACAAATCTCGAGAAGAGAAGAGCATATACGACATATTGACAGTCTCTTAACATTATTGGAAGAGTGGTAACTAGATTCAAAGCCTTCCAAGTGTGCATTTGGAGTTTAAGAAGTGGAATATTTCAGATTCATTATATCTCATGAGGTTGTCAAAGTGAACCTTAACAAAATTAAAGCTATGATGGACCCATCCCAAAAAACTTGAAGAAAATCGGAAGAAATTTAGGATTGACAGGAAATTACCACAAGCTTATCAATAACTATGGTCAAATAGCAACACCTCTAACAACATTATTCAAGAAGGAAGCAATCTATTGGATTCAAGAAGCAACCAAATATTTTGCAAAACTTAAAGAGGTTATGTGTACAACTCTCATCCTATCGAAACCTGACTTCACATAAACCTTCATTGTGGAGTATGATGCCCCAAGCCGTGGCATAAGTGTAGTGTTTATGCAAGAAGCCAAGCCTCTTACCTGTGAAAGTAGTTAGCTTAAAATAAATGACATCCATACCTAATAGGAAGACACTCCAAAGTAAAAACATATCATGATAGTTTTGAAGTACTTCTTGGAAGAAAGACTTGTTTTAGCAGCTACAACAACCCTAAAATTTTGACATATTCTAAAAATTAGATTCCCCCTACTTTTCATTTTCAAGTAATAAACATCATTCTTTTTTCCAAGACAAATAAGTTAAAGGGTTTCTTAGCACACCTTACTTCCTAAGTGTAGCGCATCACTTTCTAGTGGTTTAGTACACTTTTCAAACATATTAAAACATTAATCATTAGCATAACAAAAATATACCTCTTAGCAGGGTGCACTGCATCCTCTAAAAATTGTCACACCGCCTAGCGACTTTTCGCAAATCCTCTCATGCGAAAGCATTTATTTTGCATGAAACTTCCTTGCACATGTGAGAAGTTATAAAAGGGTGGACCCCCTAGTCATTTTTACCCTACTATATTGTGGCCAAACCCATTATTAGCATTGAGTATTATATTACTGTGTGCACTACTACTAATCATTGTTCCATCTTCAGGAGCTAGAGGGTCACGCTAAGTGTCAAGTAGGTCATCATGCCTAGCCTTGTCTTTTCATTTTCCTTGTCATTTATTTTCTTGCATAATCATTCATCTTCCCATATTCTGGCCTTCCCTTACACCCCTTTACTTTATATATCTCTATATACAAACATTTACAACTTCTCCTATCTTCGTTCACCTCATTGCTCTCACTTATCCAATTTTACTTATTATATTTCTCAACCCCATAGCACAATCTTATGATCTCTTTTTTCTATGGCATGTTTTCCTAAAATATCTGTCACTATGGTGCAACCTTTCATTTCTTCCTGTGCAATGATAGGACTACCTTTGCCAAAATGTTGTGGAACATCTTTCGTCAATTCTGTATCCATCCTCCTTGCACAATGGTGCCACTCGAAAGTTGTGTTACTATTGAATGTTGAAATTCAAAAAGAAAATGCACCCACATACTAGTGTGGAATTCCAGTCACATATTGGTGAGAAATTCACCTATGCATTAGTGTGAAATGTGGGCATGTAAATTATTTTTATCTTAAATAAATTGGACAATAAATTGTAATTTCATCTCATAACAACTTGTATTAGTTAAAGAAAGTCATGATGACTAAGTTAGCTAAAGAAATTCGAGTTGAGGGTCAAAGATGAGGCATGTAGAGTGATCCTAATATTTTGGGGGTCTAGTTACAGTTGTAGCACTAGTGTGGTGTGAGTGTAATTAATCAACTCAAATTAATTGAGTTAAAATAAGTTTAACTAGTTCTAACTGAATGATGAATTAGTGAGAGGTACGGTGAATTAAATCATATTTAATTCAAAATTAGTGATCAATCAAATAAATGGTGATTTTATATTAATAATAGCATGCATGTAAATTATAATGATGACCCAGTTAAGACAGAGGTTAAAGGGAACACAACTATCGGTTGTATTATTAGAAAATTGCTCGGGTGCAATTATAAAGTCATGAGAAGGCCATGATGGATTGCGCAATCAAGGAAGGTTGAATTTACTATTTAATAGGGGCTTATTTACCGACGAATTTCATGAGCAAGGCAGGCTGAAGGAAGGCAGGGAATTGGCTGTGTGTTTGTCCAATTTTTCCTAGATCGGTGTGAGACAATTGGTAGAGTACGAGAGATTCTTGTGAGCAAGAATGAATTGTATTATTTCATGATTCCTTGTATTTATACAATATATGATATTGGGGTTTTGAGTAGTTTCTTTCCCCAAGGATATCTTGTGTTGTGAAATTCATTTAATTCTTTCTCTTACTTGCATGTGATTGAGATCGTGTTTTATATTCCGCAAATATTGTAGAAGGATTTAGTATTTTTTTCAGTACATCTCATGATCGGGTTGAATCCATTGGTATAATTTCTACATGGTATCAGAGCACCAGGAGTCACAATAGAAGAGAATAAATTGAGTTTTTTTTTAACAAGATTCAAATTCACAAATTCTTTCTTTAGTACCTAGCAGCTACCCATGATGTCTTTCATTGGCTTGAGACTCGAATATGCACTCAAGGGAAATTCGAACTATATTGCATGGAAGGATAGGATGGAGGTAGTATTGGAGGATAAAGGACTAAAGGAATTCATTTTTATTGATATTCCTGAGCCCTCTCCATCAGATTTTTTACAAGATGAAGCATGGAAGAAGAATCTTGCAAAACGCGAGGAGGATCTTATTTGAGGGAGTTCGATATCATATTGTCTCGAGTCTCCATGTAAATGCAACTCCATTTCTATGTGGAAGGCCTTGATAGATATATTTCAAAGAAGTAGTTACCACAAGAAATTGACACTCAAGGACAAGCTCAGGAAAATCAAAATGGAGAAGGGCAACACAATCCAGAAATACTTGACCAAGTTCACTCTATGTAGAGATGAGCTTGGAAGTGTTGGGATTATTATTTCTGATGCTCGCTTGGTGAGCCTAGCACTTGTAGGCCTTCCCAAGAGCTAGCATAGTTACTATTACCTTGTGAATGGGAGGGAGAAGTTACCAAACTGGGAGCGACTATGGTCGGATTTGGTACAAGAATATTTTCGGCAGAATATCAGGGATGCATCCTCATCCAAGACTGATGATGAGGAAAATTGTTCCTTAGCTGGCAAGGAAAATAAAGGGAAAGGGAAAAAGCCCCAATCCGAATCTGAGACTGTCAAAGAAGGCAAGAAACAAGACATTTCAAAGGTGAATGTTTTGATTGTCATGATCATGGACATTATGCCACAAATTTTCTACAAAAGAAGAAGAACAACAAGAAGGCTCTGGGAGCTGCAGTGGGTGAAGCTTTGGCCTCACAGTTTGAGTTATACTTCTCTGTCATCACATGCATGGTGTCAACTATGATGGGATCTATGTGGTATTTGGATAGTGGATCATATTTCCACATGACTAGAAACAAATAATTATTTAGTAGATTGGAGGAGAAGGATCTTCAAATGCACATCGAGATGGGTGACGATGGGAGGTATAGCACTACCGAGATTTGTACAGTTACTTTCCATAGAGAGTCGAGTAAACCTTTCATACTAAAAGATGTCATGCATGTACCAGGTTTGAAAAATAATTTAGTTTCAGTTGCTATGTTGGAGGATCTTGGATATGATGTGGTTTTCAATGAAGGAAAGGTGTTCCTTTGTCATAAAGCCACAGGACAGGTAAAGAATATTGGGTTTAATGTGAATAACCTCTACAAACTTGATGTAGATGGTTGCGCAACATTGAGAATTAAATCATATCAGGTGGTGATTCGGGATACTGGTAAGTTATGGCACAGGAGTTTGGTTCATCTACACCAAGTGCTTTGAGGATCATGCAATAGATTTCTACAAGGATTCCAAAGGGTACACTTGTGCAGAGAGACACATGCAAAGTTTGTACTATGGGGAAGTATACAAAATCCACCTTTCATGAGAAGGAGAAACGAGCAGTGAAAATTCTTGAAAGAGTTCACTCAGATGTGTGTGCACCATACTCAATAGCTTCAACAAAAAAGCACAGGTTTTATGTGATTTTTGTTAATGATTTTTATAGAAAGTGTTGGATTTTCTTCATGCAGAAGAAAGATCATATGTTCTCCAATTTTTGTGAGTTCAAAGCACTAGTAGAGAAAGATAAAGGGAATAAGGTGAAGGCTCTAAGGAGCGACAATGATGGTGAGTATATATGTAATGAATTCAAGAAATTCTACGCCAAAGAAGTAATTTGAAGAGAATTAATTGCACCTCATAACCCACAACAGAATGGGGTTGCAGAAAGAAATAATAGAAAAATTGTGGGAGCAACATGATTTATGTTACATGATCAGGGCCTACTATTGCATCTATGGGCAGAGGCATGCAACACAATGGTATTTGTGTAGAACCATAGTCCTCATCGTATACTTGGCATGAGTAAACCAAAGGATGTTTTTTCAAGTAAGAAACCATATGTTTCATATTTTAAAATTTTTGGCTCATATATCTATTTCCATGTGACCAAATAGAAGAAGCTAGAACCAAGAGCAGAGGTTGGGATATTTTTTGGGTACACAGATACTCTCCAAAACTATCGAGTGTATTTTCCAGCACACAGGATGACAATTGTCAAGAGAGATGTGAAATTTGATGAGGAGAAAGCCATGTGATTGTCCCTTGAGATGGAGCTTCACTTACATGCAGCAGAGGAACTCTTAGTTCCAAAGGGTGAACCTCCATATGGGGAGCAGCCACCAGCAGAGGAACAGAGAGTGGAAGAAACCACTCATGCAGAGCCATCCACCAGAAGTGGTAGGAAGCACACCAGAGAGGATGATAGATTGATGCTAGATGTGACAGAGAATATAGGTGCACCTACATCACAGTGCAGGCAGAGAAGGTCCCCAAACAGGTATACTGGATACATGGCTCTTATGAGCGAATTTATTGTGACAGAACCATCCTCTTTCGAGGAATCAGTTCAGTAGATGGTATGGGTTGATGCCATGGTTGAGGAATATGACTCCATTATCAGAAACCGTTCATGGGAAGTGGTCCCAAGACCAATGGAGAAGTTCGTGATTGGATCCAGGTGGATCTATAAGGTGAATCAAGCAACAGATGGGAGTGTGAATAAATACAAGGCTAGATTCGTGGCCAGGGGATTCTCATAGGTAGAGGGGATTGACTATGAGGAGATTTTTGCACCAGTTGTAAGGTACTCATCGATTATATCCATTCTTGCACTCTCAACGCAAATGGGATGGCAGATACATCATATGGATGTAAATACATCTTGTCTCAATGGAGTTGTTGAGGAAGAAGTGTACATTGAGCAGACAGAAGTTTTTGAGACCTTAGACAAGGAGTTTCATGTGTGCAGACTGAAGAGATAACTATATGGAATGATGCAAGAACCTTGTGCTTGGTACACTAGGATCAACAACTATTTCACCGGGTTGTTCTTCACAAAGAGTGAAGCGGATGCGAACCTATATCATATTGTGATTGATGTTAATATTTTGATTATTGTACTTTATGTGGATGATCTGATACTGACATTGATGAGCATCTCATAACTTCTTGCAAATAGGATCTTACAAGAGAATTTGAGATGAAGGACATGGGGATCTTGCGTTATTTCCTTGGTCTGGAAATATGGAAAAGAGATGGGGAGTTATTTGTATCTCAGGGATATTATTCCAGGGAGATTCTGAGGAAGTTCCACATGGAGGGAAGCAAACCCATGGAGACTCCTCTTGTAAGAAACTGGAGGAAGGAGGATTCTACTTTAGGTGAGGTAGTGTATGCTACTATTTATAGGAAGCATGTGGGTTCACTTATGTATTTGTTGAACATGCGACTAGACATATGTTATGCAGTTAAAAAGATTAGTCAAGCTATGGTTAATCCAACCAAGCTCTTTTGGCAGGCGAGGAAGCATGTTTTGAGATATCTTAGGGGCACTACAGATTATGGATTATGGTACAAACAGAAAGAGGGAGTTAAGCTTCAAGGCTTCAACGATGCAGATTGGGCAGGCAGTCCATCAGATAGGAAGATCACATCAGGGGGCATCTTCAACATAGGATCAACAGCAGTTTCTTGGTACAAGAAGAAACTGAGATCAGTTTCACTCAGTTCAGTAGAAGAAGAGTACATGGAATCTATTCAAGCTACATGTGAGGCCATCTAGATGAGGAATATACTTGTCGGTTTGTTTGTTCATCAGATGGATCTGACGGTGATACATTATGATAACCAAAGTTGCATAAAACTCTCGGTTAATCTGGTCTTCCTTGACAGGTCCAAACATATTGATATATGGTATCACCATCTTATGGATTGTGTTCAGAGGTGCATTATGTTGTGGCAATACATTCCCAAAGAGGATCAGGATGCAGACATCTTGACGACTGCACTGGAAAAGAGAAAATTCGAATACCACAGAGGCAGGACCAGGGTAGTTGATAATCCCTTTCTTGTTGGGAGGGAGTGTTGAAATTCAACAAGAAAATTCACCCACATACTAGTGTGGAATTTGAGTCACACATTAGTGAGAAATTCAGTTACACATTAGTGTTAAATGTGGTCGTCTAATTTATTTTTCCCTTAAATAAATTGGACAATAAATTGTAATTTCTTCTCATAAAAAATTGTATCAGTTAACTAAGTCATGATGACTAAGTTAGCTCAAAAAATTCGAGTTTAGGGTCTAAGATGAGGCATGTAGAGTGATCCTAATATTTTTGGGGTCCAATTGCAGTTGTAGCACTAGTGTGGTGTGAGTGTAATCAGATAACTCAAATAAATTGAGTTAAAATCAGTTTAACTAGTTCTAATTGAGTGATGAATTAGTGAGAGTGGTCAGTGAATTAAATCAGATATAATTCACAAGTATTTATCAATCAAATAACTGATTATTTCCTATTAATAGTTGCATGCATGTAAATTCTGATGAAGACCCAATTGAGGCAGAGGTTAAAGGGAACATAAATATTAGTTGTATTATTATAAAATTGCCCGAGTGCATTTATAAAGTTGTGAGAAGGCCATGACGGATTGCGCAATCAAGGAAGGTTGAATTCCCTATTTAATAGTGGCATATTTCCCTAGGAATTTCATGACAAGGCAGGTTGAAGGAAGGAAAGGAATTAGCTATGTGTTTTTCCAATTTTGCCTAGATCAGTGTGAGACAATTGGTAGAGTGTGGAATATTCTTGTGAGCAAGAATGAATTGTATTTTTTCATGATTCCTTGACTTTATAAAATATATGATAGTGGGGTTTTGATTATTTTCGTTCCCCAAGGATATCTTTGTTGTGCAATTGATTTAATTCTTTCTCTTACTTTCATGTGATTGAGCGATCGTTTTTTATATTCCGCAAATATTGTAGAAGGATTTAGTATCTTGTTTTAGTACATCACAAGATCGGATTGAATAAATTGGTATAATTTATACATTGAAAATCATGTGGCCACTACCTTTCTCCTTGTGTTTTGGTGCATCCTCCTAACTATTTACGCGCTACGACATGAAGCCTCATATATTCCCTTGCTCAAAAACACATTTTCACTCATTAGAGTAATCCCATCCCCTGCACAACATTGCTTTTGACCCATATTTTTACTGCAATCCTTGGAACTGCCAATTACCTCTCCCTTTCACTGCAATGTATCTACCTTGAATAGTCTATAATATTCCCTTGCACAATAACACACTGACTGGCATAATATTTTGCACAATGCACTGCAATTTTCTTTTGGTTTCCATAACATTGTCTATTACCATGTATATTTTTGAGATGTCAGGTACTATATATTTGGAGCTGTTTAGTATTTCCTCAATAACAGAAGAGATAGCACCACATAAAATAAATCCAAGCAAAGAGATTGTTAAAGGTTAGGAAGAAGGGGTAGAGGAAATATCTATAATCTCAACTCCAGTAGATGCATATAAATTGATACTCATTACTTCATCTATAACCTATCAATTTTTTTCCCGAAAATAAGTTCTTGAATATTAGGAAGAAAACGAAGCATATCAGAACATGAGGAATTCTTGTTTGCATACAGTAGCATCACATCCTATTTTCCTCTTCTGTACAAAAATCATTGAATGGATAATAAAATGTATTGACATAAGAGACATGACCATCTACGACAAAAAATGTAGATATATAGCATTGGATATATATCCTCATATTGTTGAGAATTACAAACTAACAAGTTATGAATTGGCACTTACAAAAAAGCGGTTTGATGATTTTTCCTTACCTAACAAAGATGACATGAAGACCTGGTGGAAAGACCCTAATAAATTATGACACCAAGTTGATCGGGTATATAAGACCAAGTTGTTAAGAAAATCACAACAAATGGTAGTGGCTATGTGTTTATGGTTGTATGGAAAGCTAGATGCAGAAATGTTAGAAGATAATTGGGTACCATTGATATACACATGTACCCAAGTGGGAAGCATATTCAATTTGGTGGAGATTATATTAGCTTCCATTAGGAAAAATATAAAAAAAATAAACAAAATCAGAATCCACCTACAAGATAACAACCTGAGTTTTACATGGCATCATATCAACTAGAAGTCATATATTTAAGTTGTTAGTTTGAGAAGTTAGCATGGAGATGGAATTTGGCTTCGAACATACCACCAATACATATATAATGCTAGCATTTATGGGATACTTTTTATAGGGAAATGTATCACAATATCATTGAAGGATTCATCTCGCCCTTGTATCACATTATTTTTTATGTTGAATCACCTTGTATGTATAACAAAGTGAGGGAAGCATTGCATGATATTATTGATTGGTTTACACTGGTGGATGGAACATATATCAGAGTATTCAGAGCTTGTAATAATCCTCACCAACACCATTTTTTTGTTATGGATAAAATAATCTTGCAAGAAGTAGCATAACAGGTAACAATAGGACTTGGAGGTATGCTATTCCATGCAAAGGCGGCACCATGGCCTCCTTTCTTAATATTTCTAGGCATGTATTGTTAGGTGAGATGAGTTTTCACAAATATTATTCCAGAGGCATCATTGCAGATCATTATAAGAAACTAAATTACAAAATTCCCTTACACACCAAGCATCGATGAGGAAGAAGAAAAGTTCAAGAACTTTTGCAATGTGGGAAAATTCATAGATGCAAAAGAAAACAATGGTATTTCTCAACCCAAAAATGATGTTGAACCCACAAACAAGGTATCATCTATGGGAAAATATTCCTAGGATAAGAAATTTTACCAATAGAGAGAAAGGGAAAAAGAGGTAGCAAAGAAAGAAAGATAAAAAAAGTTAAAAGCATAACAAAAATCCAAGAAAGAGGAGGAGAATAGGAAGAAAGAGGAAGAGAAAAGGAATAAATAAGAAGAGGATAAAAATAAGCAGGAATAATAAATATAAAATGAGAAGATGAAATGAGGAGACAGGAAGAAGAAATAAAAATCTAGAAGAAGCTAGAAGAAAACAAGAAGAAACAATGAAAAAGCATGAAGAATAAATAATTGCAAAAGAAATGGTTGACAAGAAAGCACAACAAGAAAATAGTCAAAAGAAGCAAGCTCAAAAGGAAGCACAAGATATATTTCCTCCCATATATATTCAACCTTATACACCACTCACTGTAGAAATTTTAATACAAATTATGTATTGCTTGGATTCTCCTAATCTAAAAATTATATGCCATTGTTAAATACAGAATCGCTTCTACAAAAAACTTTGCGAAATTTAAAACACAATCGCCAATTGCAAAATCAAGAAGAAAGATCAATCACAAATAAAATATATGTTTTTACCGGGAAATCATAAAGCTAAAAACCCCACTATCATATATTATGTATATATCATGGATCATGAAACAATCTCATACAAAACTCTAATCCAAGAGCTCTCAGTACAATACACAATTGTCTCATATTGTCATACAAAAATTGGCAAATTCAAGTGCCAATTTACTGCCTCCAGACAGCCTGCCTCCACTGCGCAATCCCAACTGATATAAATCCTTGAATGAATGGAATCATGCTTGCCTTAACTGTGCAATCCTCATGGGCACATCCAATGTGTGTGTGGTTACATGAGTGCACCAACCAATGTCACAACTGATATTCAAACTGTCCCTTTCACCTACATCTCAACTGGTTCTCCACTGGATCTGACATGCATGTAGTTAACAGTAGTAAATCTTCAGTTGCATGTGAGACCAGTGATTTTGAATTAATTAATAATTAATTCACTGATCTCTCGCTAGTGTATCTTCAGTTACAACTAGCACAACTGATTGTAACTCACTTAACTGAGTTAAACTACTTTACAACTCACATAAATACACATCCAACTCTGTTACAACTTCGAATCACTCAGTTGCAACTAATTCCACTTGCATGTCCCACCAACCAACCATTGAACTCGAATTTCCTATAGCTAACTAATTTTCCACTTCAATTAACTATTTCCAAGTTCTCATTGAGAATAGATTATTGTTTATTTTCCAACTATTATTAAGGGATAATAATAGTCGACATGCATATATAAATAGACATGTGGTCTATAAATAGAACTCGCACATACATCTATAAATAGAACATCGTCTATAAATAGAATTTTCTCATCATCTATAAATAGAATTTTCTCATGCATCTAAAAATAGCCTTCCACCTAAAAATAGCCTGAGGCTCCATCCTAGTGTAGGTGCTTAATTTTCATTAGGATCTTCTTGTTGAATCTCAACACTCCCTCTCAACAAGAAAGGGATTACCCTTCACCCAGATCTTATCTCTATAGTATTCGAATTTTCTCCTAGTGAGTGCCTTCGTCATAATATCTGCATCCTGATATTCCGTAGGAATGTACTGAAGCAACATGATCTTCCGCTGCACACAATATCTGATATGATGATACTGCATATCTATATGCTTAGATATATCATGAAACATAGGATTAATCGAGATTTTAATGCAACTTTTATTATCACAATGAATCACTGTCGAATCTAAATGAGAACCAAACAAACCAACCAAGATCTTTCTCATCCAGATAGCCTCACATGCAGCTTGACTTGCTGCCATGTATTCTGCTTCCACTGAACTGAGTGCCATGGATCTCTGCTTCCTATTGTACCAAGAAACAATTGTAGATCTGATACTAAAGATCCCCCCTGATGTGATCTTTCTGTTTATTGGGTTTCCTGCTCAATTTGCATCCGTGAAGCCATGCAACTTCACCTCATCCATTTTTTTGTACCATAAACCATACTCAGATGTTCCCTTCAGGTATCTCAGGACATGCTTTCCTGCCTTCCAAAAGAGATTGGTAGGCTTAACCATTGCTTGACTTAGTTGTTTAACCGCATAGAAAATGTTTGTTCTTGTGTTCACTAGATACATTAGTGAACCCACTAACTATCAATAGACAATAGCATCCACTACTGCTCCAGATGTAGCATCCTCTTTCCTCTAGTTTCCTGGAAGAGGAGTATCCATGGGTTTGCAGCCCTCCATGTGAAACTTACCTAGTATCTCCCTTGCATACTTGCCTTGAGACACAAAAAGTTCACCATCTCGCTGCCATATTTCCAATCCAAGGAAATAATGAAGGAGGCCCATATCCTTCATCTTGAACTCCTTTGCAAGGTCCTCCTTGCATGAGTGTATCAGCTGCTCATCACCAGTCAGTATTAAATCATCAACATGAACAAAAATGATTAAAATCTTACCCTCCACCACAATTTGGTATAGGTTTGCATCTACCTCACTCTTGGTGAAGCCCAGTCTGGTGAAATAGTTGTATATCCTAGTGTACCAATCACAGGGTGCTTGCTTCAGCCCATACAATGCTCTTTTGAGTTGGCATACATGCGACTCACTGCTGAAGATCCCAAATCCTTCAGGCTGCACTATGTACACCTCTTCCTCAATGATCTCATTGAGAAACATAGTCTTCACATCCATCTGATGAATGTGCCATCCCATCTGCACTGAAAGAGAAAGGATGGTCCTTATGGAAGAATATTGTGCGACATGTGCAAAGGTTTCTTCATAATCAATCCGCTCAATCTGTGAGAAGCCCCGGGCCACAAATCTGGCCTTGTATTTCTCAACACTCCCATCAGCAGGTTCCTTTACCTTGTAGATCCATCTCGAACCTACCACTGATTTATCAACTGGCCTTGGAACAATTTCCCAAGCACTATTTACGACAATGGAGCCATACTCTTCCACCATTGCATCTACCCATATGGGCTCCTGCACTGCTTCCTGAAATGAATATGGCTCAGTCACAATACATTTGCTCATGAGAGCCATGTATCCAGTAAATCGGTAAGGAGATTTTCTTTGTCTGCACTGTGAATTAGGGGCTCCTACATTTTACGCAACATCAAGTCTCAGCCTATCAGCTTCTGTGGTACGCCTTCTACCAGTTCTGATGTTTGGCTCTGCGTGAGTGGACTCCTCCACTCCATGAACCTCCTCCTGTGGTTGATCCATATCTAGAGACTCATCTTTGGGAACCAACATTTCCTCCTCCGCATGCAAGT
The DNA here is from genome assembly GCA_034641835.2 of Pinus albicaulis. NCBI lineage: Eukaryota > Viridiplantae > Streptophyta > Pinopsida > Pinales > Pinaceae > Pinus > Pinus albicaulis. The sequence continues at coordinate 125,579,713 of CM076574.1, read as the reverse complement.
CTAGCTCCCTCTCAAACGACAACCGCATGGCTTTCCCCTCATCGAATTTTATATCCCATCACATAACAGTAATCTTATTTTTAAGCAAATACATACGATAATTATGGGGTGTTTCTGTGTGCCCCACAAATATCTCAACTTCAGCAGTCAGCTCTAGCTTCTTCCTGACATTCTTGGTCACATGCACATAAACATATGAGCCAAAAATCTTAAAGTGAGAAACATCTGGTTTATTACCAGTGAAATCTTCTTCAGGTGTACTCATGCTAAGTACTCTATGAGGAAAATAGTTTTTCACATAAACTGCAGTGTTGCATGCTTATGCCCACAAATGCATTGGTAGGCCCTGATCATGCAACATCGTTCATGTTTCACCCATGATCGTTATGTTCTTCCTCTCCGTGACCCCATTTTTTCTATGGGTTATGAGGCGCTATGAGTTCTCTTCGAATTCCTTCTTTGCTGCAGAAGTCTTTGAATTTGTTAGAGATGTATTCTCCACCATTATCGCTCCTCAGAGCTTTCACTTGTTTCCCCGACTCTTTCTCCACCCATGCCTTAAACTCACAAAACTTTGAGAATGTTTGATCCCTCTTCTGCATGAAGAATATCCAGCATTTACGAGAAAATTCATCAAAAAAAAAAACATAATACTTATGTTTTGTTGTTGAAGCAACCGAGAATGGTCCACACATGTCTGTGTGAACTCCCTCCAGGATCACTGAAGCACGGTTCTCCTTTTCATGAAAGGTGGACTTTATATACTTCCCCATGGTGCAACCCTTGCACTGATCCAACTGAGAAAGTGTTCCCATTGGAATTCCAATAGATATTTGTTGCATGACTTTCAAGGCTTCATGATGAAGATGGCCCAATCGCCTGTGCCATAATTCGCCCTCATCCCGGTTCACCACTTTTTCTACCTTTCCCATCATGGCAGCATAGTCATCTACCTCCAACTTGTAGAGATTATTAACTCGAACCCTATCCTCTTGGCTTGAACTTTTGTTTTATGTCGCAGGAAAGTTTTTCCATTGCCAAAAACGTCATAGCCTTTGTCCTCCAACATTGCAACTGAGACCAAGTTTTTCTTCAGACCTAGAACACGCATAACATCTTTCAATTGAAATGTTTTACTTGACTCTCTCTCAAAGGTAATGGTACAAATTTCGGTCGCATTGTATCTTCCATCGTCTCCCATCTCTATATGCATTTGGAGATCTTTCCCCTCCAAGTTAACTGAAAATCCCCTTATCTCCCGTCATGTGGAAGGAAGTGCCACTATCCAAATACCACATCGATCCCAATGCACTTGACACCATGCACGCAATCAAGGATAAGTCAAGTTCAAATTGCGAGGCAAGGGCCTCACCAGCTGCAGCTCCAACAACCTTCTTTTTCTTCTTCTTCTGCGGACAGTTAGTAGCGAGATGCCCATGTTCGTGGCAGTGAAAACACTTCATCTTGGACAAATCCAGCTTCTTGCCTTTATACTTGGATTTTGAATGGAATTTCTTCCCCTTCCCCTTCCTTTCCTTGGCAGCCAAATAAAAATCCTCTTCATCATCATGCTTTGATGAAGAGCCATCTTTGGTGTTCTGCCTGAACTCCTCCTGCACTAGATCCAACCACAGTCGTTCCCAATCCAGCAGTTTTTCTCGTCCATTGACAGAGTCTTCATAATTGTGCCAACTCTTAGTAAGTCCGAAGAGAGCCAAGCTCACCATATCATCATCAACAACAATGATTCCCACACTCCCCAGTTCATCCCAACATTGGACAAACTTTGTGAGATACTTTGGAATATTTTCGCCCTTTTCCATCTTGATCTTCCTGAGTTTATCTTTCAATGCCAATTTACTATGGTCGTTGTTGCTTTGGAAAATATTCGTCAAAGCCTTCCACATAGCATATGGTGTGGCTTTCCCATGAAGGCCTGAGACATTGTGGTCTCATACACCTTCCAACAAAATCCTTCTCACCTTTGCCACTTTCTTTTTCCATGCATCAAGTAATGTAGCATCTGTCGAAGTGGGCTTAGGAACATCATTGTCAATGAACTCCTTCAAGAAATTATCTTCGAGCACTACCTCCATCCTATCCTTCCAAGCAATTTATTTCAAGCTTACCTCGAGCGCATACTCTAGCCACAAGCCATTGAAATCCATTTCAATGTTTACTCAACTATAGCACCAAAAAAATCTTTCTGCAAATTCGAATTCTTTCCACCAACAAACTCAGCTCATGCTTCAAAATTGAAATCTTTTTTGCTCTGATACCATGTAGAAATTTTAATACAAAATATGTATTGCCTAGATTCCCCTGATCTAACAATTATATGCCACTTTTAAATACATAATCACTTCTACGAAAATCTTTTCATAATTTAAAACATGATCGCCAATTGCAATATCAAGAAGAAAGATCAATCACACATAACACAGATGTTTTTACCGGGAAAGCATAAAGCTAAGAACCCCACTATCATATATTATGTATATATCATGGCTCATGCAGCAATATCATACAAAACTCTAATCCAAGAGCTCTCAGTACAATATACAATCGTCTCACATTGTCATACAAAAATTGGAAAATTCATGTGCCAATTTATTGCCTCCAGACAGCCTGCCTCCACTGTGCATTCCCAGCTGATAGAAATCCCTGAATGAATGGAATCCTACTTGCCTTGAATGCACAATCCTCATGGGCACATCCAATGTGTGTGTGGTTGCATGAGTGCACCCACTAATGTCACAAATGATAGTCCAACTATCCCTTTCACCTACATTTCAACTGGGTCTCCATTGGATCAGACATGCATGTAATTAACAATAGTAAATATTCAGTTGCATGTGAGACCACTGATTGTGAATTAATTAATAATTAATTCCCTTGATCTCTCACCAGTGTATCTTCAGTTACAACTAGCACAATTGAGTTTAACTCACTTAACTGAGTTAAACTACTTTACAACTCACATAACTACACATCCAACTCTGTTACAACTTCGAATCACTCAGTTACAAATAATTCCACTTGCATGTCCCACCAACCAACCTTTGAACTCGATTTTCCTATAGCTAACTGATTTTCCACTCCAGTTAACTATTTCCAAGTGCTCATTGAGAATATATTATTGTTTATTGTCCAACTATTATTAAGGGATAATAATAGTTGACATGCATCTATAAATAGACATGTGATCTTTAAATATAACTCGCACATACATTTATAAATACAACATCATCTATAAATAGAATTTTCTCATCATCTATAAATAGACATCATCTATAAATAGAATTTTCTCATGCATCTAAAAATAGACTTCCACCTAAAAATAGCCTGAGGCTGCATCCTAGTGTGGGTGCTTAATTTTCACTAGGATCTTATTTTTGAATATCAACGCTTAGCAGAGGATACCTAACACTTGGGGAGAAGAGTATTTTAGCTTAAGAAGAAAATCAAGTGTTAGAACTTTCCAGCTTCAAATTCGATCGCAGCTCAAAAAGAATTGTTCAAAAAAAATAGATTCAATACTTAGATTGAGAAATAGCCAAGATGATCTTGATGACCACTAAATGAGATATAGTGGCAAACATTATGAAAAATCCTTTGGCAATAGCTTCCGCATTATTTCCATTCTAAACTGCTACAAAGAAGAACATTGAGTATTTGTTGAATAATATTGAAGAATTGGAGAAGAATCTAGCCTATTCGCAATATAAGAAGATTGAGAGGCTTCGAAAAGAGAATCAAACTTTGTCAGCCTCAAGTTTCCATGAAGATGACTTCCAAGCAAAAACGATGGAGGGAATCAGATTACTAGAAGATGTCATGAAACTGTTGTAAAAATAATTAATCAAGCTTTAGCAGGTAGCCTCCTCACTCATGGCCATTCAAAATCAGCACAAGGCAAAAGGCATGTTGTTAATGGATACTTTGACCGTTGTGGACATAATCTACAAGTGGGACACAAAATATCTCGATGCCCTAGAAAACCTACCAATAAAGGATGAAATGGCTAGGGAAAGGGCTAAAGCAAAAATCATATTAATCATCCAAGTCCATGAGAAGCTAGGGAAAGATATGGTCAAGGTAATGAGCAATTATTAGTAATGTCAAAGTATGGTAGCAGTTCTTATCAGGTCTCATAAAATATTCTCCATCAGAGCATGTGTGGAAGTGATACCAGAACAATACATTCAGCGAGATATTGATGAATGCATAGATACACACAGGATGGCCATTGCTTATAATGATCTACAACCCACCCATTGCAGAACATGTGGCAAGACCAAAAAACTTGCAAACAATGCTCTCCATGTTATTCCACCAAGTAGAAGTAGACATGAAGAAAATAGTTTCAAGTTCTTTCGATTGTGAGATTGCCTATGAAACACTCATATCAAAAAAATTATTGTCCATATATGATGATTACAAAGCATGGCACACTTACCTAACTCAAGAAATAGAAGTTCAAACCATAACTTTATATATTTTGGAATTAGTGCGATGAAATATGTTTAATTTATTATTTTGAATTTCCATGTAACTATGTAAATAAAGTAGAATTCGACTTAGAAGTGAAATAGAAATTAGAAGCAAAATAAGTTGAAAATTCACGAGGGTATTTGAAAATTCATGGAAGGTGAAATACCACATAACTTTGTATAAATATACCCTCATGACTAGTTAAAAAGGAATTTTAGTTTTGGACTCCTTAGAGCACTTTGGAAAGGGAAAACTTGTACATTCCTTTCAAACATGAAGTAATTGTTTTGCATTTCCACTACTAGATATCTTGGATACTTTGTGTACTTGTGCATTGAATATTTCAGCTCCAATATTAAGAAGCTCTTTTAGGTCAAGGTAAGAATTCTCTCAGGTGTCATTGAAATTTGTGAGACTATTCTTGATGTTGTTTGATGGTATCTGTTTGTTATTCATGTGTTAAAGATTTATGAACTATTTGGTTAATAAAAAACATATATCTTACTTCGAGTTGTTTGTTGATTTATGTATATTTTTTCATGTTGGATATTAATTGCGAACTATTTTACAATTAGTAATTAAATTATTTCTTCATGCATGTATCTTAATTGAAGCTTTCTATTACTCTTTCTTTGAGATTCATGCTCACTTTATTCTTGTTGCAATATTTTATGTGTGTTTTTTTTAAATTATTTCATAAGTTGTTCTAATTTGCATCTCATCGGAAGTCTTTGGATTACCTTCCTTCTTACTCTTTCTCTATCCAAAAACTAATCATCACTTAAATATGATATGACAATTGGATCCACATATTGGGTGGGACTCTTATCCCAAACGATGTGAGGTATATTTGGGAATTCATATCGAGGAACTCCATTAACCAGAATGTGCATTTTTCTTCATTAACCAGACTATATTTAGACAAGAATAAAAAATGGGTTACAAAGATGCCAAGTTGTGACTTTGAAATTATCTGCAAAAAGAAAAATCAAAATATTCTGATAAATTTCCTCTCATGAAATAAAAATAAACAAAGGGTTTACTATGCATTGTTTCCACTCCACAACATGATTGGGTGGAAAAACAAAGGATATAATGGAAGCGAAGACAAAATTGGGTGGATAAAGTAAAAAAATTATGTGGAAGAATTATTTGTTGTGGTATCAAGATTGTTTATACTTACATAAAATTTTTAAACTCAAATAGAAAGTCGTCTTGGAAATGCACACTTATCATGGAGGCATTCATTCAAGGTTCTTGAAAACATACCATAGGATCAAGAAAGATTTGTTTCTAGGAATATATTAGAGCAGACATGAAAAAATTTGTGGTTGAATATGTGGTATTCCAACAAAATAGTGGAGAGACAATCAATATCCCAAGGCTCCTGCAACCATTATCCATAGCCAAGTCTACATTCAGAAGAAGTTTCAATGGATTTTATTCCAAGTTTATCCATATTTGAAAAAAATATTGGCATTATGCTAATGTTGGACAACAACAAATTATTCCCATTTTTATTCTTTTTCTCATCCTTTTAAAGCAAGTATAGTGGAAAAAGAATTCTTGAAAACAATCCAAAAGCTACATGGAAGTTTTAAGATTATTGTAAGTGACAGTTATCCAATTTTCACTAGAAATATTTAGACTAAATTATTTTCTTGTTTGGTTACTCAATTGGCTCACAACTCATCTTATTATCCTAAATACAATTGGAAAAATAAGATTGTAAATAAATGTTAAGAATGATATTTGTTTTGATTTGCATGTGATAAATAGACACAATGGGTCAAGTGGTTTCCCTTGGTAGGATAGTGGTACAAAAAATCCTCCCATACTTATTAAAAAATATCCCCATTTATTGCACTTTATGGATATCACCTTTCGTCCATCACATCATCCTTGGGAGGGGTTGTAAAGGCTCAAGCAGTGGAGGACCACATAAGGCACCAAGAAGAGGTTCTCAAACTATTGAAGGACAACTTGGTTATAACACAAAATAAGATGAAACAAGTAGATCAACATCAAAGTGAAAAGGAATTTGAATTGGGGGATTGGGAATTTGTAAGACTATAAACATATAAATATACATCCCTCAAGCAAGAAAGAAGAACAGCAAATTATCATTGATGTATTATGGCCCTTATAAGTTGTTGGAGAGGAATGGAAGTATGGATTACAAATTTGAATTGCCTCCATTTTTCACGTGTGCATCCAATCTTTCTATGTTATCTTACTTAAAGAAGGTAATGGGTGACAAGATTTCACTTCAAACTGTTTTACTATAGATTAATGAAAAATGGAAAATCATATTAGAACCAAAAAACCAAGCAATTATTAAGCACCTCATAAAATGAAAGAGAATACCATTGCAAGAGGCAACATGGAAAGATGAGTTGCACATGCATAAACGCCCACAATTAGTAAGTGTTGATACCCTGTGAGGCCTAGTCTTAAAATAAGCATTTTCCTATAAATTGTATTCTTTGTAAAATGAGGTTCTCCCTAGAAGTGGACTGTAACTATTGGCTTCGTATCATCTTTAATGTAATGTGAATGGTTCATAATAGATTCATTCCCCATACAAAAATTTTGGAGAATTTTGGAGAAGCATCTATTAGGATTTTATATGATCCATTTTGTGTGTGTGTGGGTGTGTTTGGTTAATTATATATCCTAATAATTAAAAATAAGAAAATAAAAAATATTTTAATCATTTTGTTAAAAATATTTATCAATAATAATCTTTTGTCCTTTAAATTTGCAATCATTTTCAAAGAAATAAAAATATAATGATTAAATATTAAAAAAATTATATAATCAAATCAATGAAGAGTAAAGAATTGACTAATAATTAAAAAATGGATGAGATTAAACATTTATATGAGGGGGAAATAATAAAATGAAATTGAAAAATAATTGAGAAATGTTTTCTTAAATTGGTAACTATGATCAGTTTTTATATATGGTCACTTGATGTATTTGTATTTATCATTTTAAATCATATTTATAAATACTAGAGTCAAAGGAAACTTTATTTTTAGTCCATTGGGACTTTTTAAAGATGAAAATTTCAATTTTTGAAATACAATTTTTGGATCCAAAAGTGACAAGTTGGATTCCCTCCAAGTCAAATCAGCCTTGTCCAAGAGACACGCCCATTCGACCAAGACAGCCTGCTATATAATTGCAGATCGACCTCCTCCACTTGTGAATTCACATTCTCTCGCACCAAACAATTTTTGGGCAAGAAAACAAAGGAAAAGAAGGACGAATACAACGAATAGAAGAAAAAATTCCCTCTCTCTCTATCCTCTCATAGGTTCAAAACCAGAGGGGGGTAGAGTATCTATGCCTTTGTAGACTTAGCAGTCAAATCGTTGCGCAAGGTGGGTCCCTTGTCCCATAAACAAGGGGGTATCATACACCAATTTGGTATTTGGCTTGGTTGTGACCTTAAAATTGGATAATAATAATAATAATAATTAATGTCTACTCTCTCTATGGTTCACATTTTCCTGTGCATTATGTTACAAGGGGGATAAATTTTTTGAGTAACTAGGCAATTGTTGTAGGGCCAAAATTTCTGGGGTAAATGGTAATCATAGGAGGGCCAAAATTATAGATCACACAGAATGAATTTCTAGATTGGATTGGGTGACTTGACTTGGAGGAGAATACCAAGTTTGACCATAGATCTAGGTGTGTCTCTCATTGAACAAGAAAATTTTCTTTATTGAAAAAGGCTGTTGGATTTTTCCCCTTGATGATTTTTCCCAGGGCAAATCTTGTCTTCCTTTTTGTGCATTGTGATATCTATTGTTCTACTGTTCTTTATGGTTGAATTTATGTAGTATAATTTCTAAATGATATATTGGAATAAGTTCAAAGAAGATCTACATCAAAAGTAATTAATATAAATTCAGAAATATTATGCTAATCTATATTGCACCTAGAAAATCAGCATGGGATCAGAGCTTTAGAGAAGGAAGGAACATTGAGATCACCTTTGCAAAAACCCTAGAGATAATTTTATTTAATTCCTCGCATATTGGCATCTATGGCTTCCTTCATGACACATGTAATACAAAAATAAGTTATAGGGAACATCAAACTTTAGAGCTTCGAAAGTTAGAATAGATCTTATTCTTGTTAAGAAAAAAGTTTTGGATGTTGTGACAAGAAATACTACTTAAACCAATTGATACAGAAGGAAAAGAGAAGTTCAAAGAGGTTGAAATACCTGCAATGAGTCTTATAATAGACTCCATCAGAGATCACTTGATTCCCTACATTGCAAAGAATGATACTTCAAAGAATGTGTACGATGCCCTAAAAAATCTATACATTATCAAGAATATCGGTCAATCCATGAGTTTGAAGAACGAAATTTGAAATAAAAATATGACTAGCGATGACACCATGGCTTCATAATTTGTGATTATTTCCCAAATCAGAGATCAAAATCAAGAAAATGGAGTGTTCATTCTAGATCAAGAACTCGTGACCACAACATTCAATGGTATTCCCAAATCATGGGATGCATTTGTAGTAGGCATAAGAAGTTGGAAAGAAACTCCTGCAATTGAACAATTATGGGAATATTTTTCTCAAGAATAATCAAGGTTAATTTCAAGAGATCGTCAGGAAGAAGAAGCTCAAGCCTTTGCAGCTCATTTTCAAGAACAAGGGAAAGAAGAATTTTGGTCCTCATCATAAGAAGTCAGGAAAGGGATCTACGGTTCTAAGAAGAAGGATTTATCAAAGTTACAATGTTATTGATACCAGGAATATGGACATTTCAAGAGAGATTATACTAATATGGTTAATAAGAAGAGAAAAGGGAAACAACATGCTTCCACAATATATGTCAAAGATGAGCAACCAGAGAAGATCAAAGGTGACAAGTATTTATTTTATTTATCTACTCTAACAAGTTCCATTGTGGATGATGATGACATGTAGTTGGTAGATAGTGGAGCATCTAGATACATGACCAGAAAACGTGGAAATATTTATTGAAAATATATTGTCCCAAAGAGTTGAGCTTGGAGACCATCATAGCTATGCAATAAAATTAATTGGAAAGGAATCGATAGAGTTGGAATCTCGTAACAACATGCATATCAAGAATGTTCTTAATGTACCAAGTTTGAAAAAGAATCTTGTTTCTATTTCTTGTTTAGAAGATAAAGGAGATAAAGTTACTTTTGTGGATAGTTAAGGGCTCGAGTATAGATTATTTTCTAGGGTTATTTGGATTTATGATGGAAGGTTTTATAGACTTATAATTCAACAAGCTCAAGCACTAGTACATCATGAGATCAATCCTATTGAAGTATGGCATCGAAGGTATCATTGGAGAAATTTTGAGGTCAAAAATTAGCCTCAAAACAAAAATGTACAACCAAAATCAAATTAATAAGAATCAACAGGATTCAAGATGATGATGTCAACCATGGGGGATGATTCACCATTTTTGGAGTAAAAAAATAAAAAACTACTTTTTCAACTCAAATTTTCAACTTATCTCCCTACGATTTTACTCAAATTCCTAGCGGGAGCACTCGTTGGATGTCGAATTTAATTACTCATCTAAGGACTACATGTGTCATATACTTTCGATGGACATTTCTACAGGAAAAAGGAGAAATAGATGAAAAATGTGATTGCAATCACGTTTTTACTGTATTTCTCATTTTTCCTGCAGTTGGGTCCATCTAAAGTATGCAACATAGGTACTCCTTAGATGAGTAATTAAGTTTTCCATCCAACGATTCTTTCCATTAGGAATTTTATTAAAACCATAGGGAGATAAGTTGAAAATAAGAGCTGAAAAAGGTGTTTTTTCTTTTTTCCCCCTAAAATTTGTTGATGTAACCTAATCTTATTTACACTATTATTTTATAATATTCCTTATGAGGCCCATTTTAGACCTCAAAATTTCTCTAATGGGGCATCTCCATTATAGAGTGTTGCATAATTTGAGTCAAATAGTTTCATGGGTTCTTGAACTACATATGAAGAATGGTGGTGCATGCAAAGGTTGTGCTCTTGGGAAGAACAATAAGAAACCCTTTCCAAACAGTGAAAAAAGACCTAAGGAAACCTTGGATCTAATTCATTTTTATGCTTGTGAAATCACTTGGAAACTCGTTTTATTATGTAACATTTATTGATGATTTCTCGTAAGACATGGATATATATTTTGAATACTAAGGATGAAGTATTCAACAAGTTCCAAGAATTCAAGGTTGAAGTGGAGAATTTGACAGGAAGAAAGATCAAGATATTGAGATCTGACAATGGAAGAGAATATGCCTCAAAGGAGCTTGTTTCTTTCTACAAGCAAGTTGGGATTAAGAGGGAGCTAATTTCCCCCTATAATCCATAACAAAATGGTGTAGAAAAGCAAATAAATGTGTCCATTAAAGAGTCTATAAGGCCATGATGCATGATTTGGACTTGTCGTTGTTCTTATGGGGTGAAGCATCACAAATAGTTGTGTACATTCAAAATAAAAGTCCTCATAAAGTTCAGGAAGGTATGACTCTTGAAGAAGCATTCTCTAAAAGGAAGCCACAGGTTGGACATATGAGAATAATTAGTTGTATTGTATATATTCATGTTCTTAAGGATAAGAGGAACAACTTGAGCCTTTAGGAAAGAAAGAGATATTTTTTTGTTATAGTGAATTATTGAAGGTCTATAGAGTATATTTTCCAGAGAAAAAACATATTGAGATCATCATATGTCACTTTCAATGAGAAATTGGTATATTGGAAGTCTAAGGAAGTATTAATGGATTCCTTATATGAATTGAAGCAAGAGGTATCAAAAGAAGAGCATCCAAGTTATACAAAGTGTCTTGAAAAACTAAAAGGGCCTTGTGAACCAATGGAACCAGTAGTTGTTCTTGAGATCAAGAATAGACCATGGCTTAGATCTACATTAGAAGAGGCAAAAGGACATGCAACTCCCTGTGGCACATCTAAGGAACTTAAGAAACCCAAGAGGTTTTCTAGTTATGCAACTCTCCTGACATGACTTATTGATGTAGAACCTTCCACATATGAAGAACCAGTTATCTAGCAGATGTGGAAGGAAGCAATGAATGAAGAGTACCAATCAACCATGAAGAATGATTTCTGAGAGATTGTGCCAAGGCCTAAAAGGAAGTCATTGGTAACTTCCAAGTGGATATACAAAATCAAGCATGTTGCAAATGGGGGTATTAACAAATACAAGGTGCAGTTCATGACTAGAGAATTCTCCCAAAAAGAGGGCGAAAATTATGAAGAAAAATTTTCTCCAGTTTCCAGATACACCTCTATTAGATCCATTGTTTCCTTCCTTATTCATTGGGATGGAACTTGCACCAGATGGATGTGAAGATTTATTTCCTCAATGGCGTAATTAAGGAAGAGGCATACATAGAGAAGCCTTAGGAATTTCAGATACATGGGAAGGAATCTCATGTTTACAAGTTGAAGAAGTAATTTTATGGACTCAAGCAAGGTCTAAGTGCTTGGTATGCTCGCATTGACACCTATATTATGAGATCGGGATTTACCGATAATGAAGTTGATCCAAACCTTCACTTTAACATTCTGAAGAATCCACCTGTGATTTTATTATTATATGTTGATTACTTTTTTTATGCAGGTGTTGAGTCTCTTTTCATTCAGTGCAAGAAGTAGTTGGCTTATGAGTTTGATATCAAGGATCTTGGGTTGATGCATTATTAAATGGGACAAGAAGTATGGAAGAAACCTAACGAAGTCTTCTTTGTTCAATGAAAGTGTGTATTGGATATCCTTTAGAAATTTGGTATAATGGATTGCAAATCCATGGAAACACCCATGTGACTAACTTGAAGAAGTTAAGAGGCTTCAACTCCAAATTGGTAGATCCATCTATGCACCGAGGGTTGATTGGTTTTGTTGTTACCCTAGGGAAAACCTCTCGTTGAAAGGAGACCATTTCCTAGAACATCTATGCAGAATAAGTAAAAAGTATTTGTTTTATTATTTTATACATGATTTCCCAGAGATATTTCTTAAAAAATGTAATATATTTATAGCTCTTGGAGAAAGGACAAAACCCTCTCAATATGGCCAATCTATTTGTGAAATGACTTACTAAATTTTTAGTATGGTTAGAGAGAAAATAAAGAGGAATATTCAGTGTACAAGGTTGCAAGAACAAAATATTTTACAACAAATCTTAGTTGAAATCGTGGAAGACTGGAGAAGCGAAATGATGGAAAAGTGGAGCACAATTTAAGGTTACTATTAAATAAGATGCACAGGTATTGTCAAATATTTAAATCAGAAGTAAATATGTTGAATTAAAAAGAACCAACAACTTCATTACACATTTCCAAAGAATAATTACACATATATGACTTATAGAAAGGTACACAAAAACATGTCATAATCAACATACAACTGGAATCATCCTAAAATTGCATTACTTATCCAAGAAAATATTGTACATTACACAACAAAATTGTCTGTCTGAGGAAAAAAATTGAAACCCCAAAACTGGTCCCTTGATGTCTTTTTAAATAAATGATTACATTGGAAATAGTTACAAAAATTGTCAAATGTCAAAACTACTATTTAATTATTCTGTCTTCATGAAAATTTAAAGAGTAAACTATTTCTAATTATTGAATTAAAAAAATGAGACATTTTCTAGAAATTGAATAATAGTGAAATAATCATTCGATGACTTGGGACTCTTGCGCAACTTCCGGCTTGCTTGATGAAACTCTGGGTTCCACAACTCGAACCCTCAATAGTAAAATCAAACTCATGCATTTCTTCCACAAATTCAATTCAAGAATTGGGCATTGCATCATTGTATTGTAGGCCATTCTTAGATTTTTTACCTTTGTGTATGTTATCTTTTTAGTGAACAATGTTTTGACCAACCATAACAACTAAAAATCCCTCTGCAAATAATTTACAATTGATATTCCTTTTAAAATTGTTGTTCTCTCATGAGAAGAATTAATTTTGTTTTTTGCCTCCACCAGCAGTGTTTTATATTGTTCCCAAGGAAGGAGGTTCCTTGGTGGTCCCAACATGAAGGTGACCCTGTGCGAACTCTTTTTTCAAAGTTAGAATTAAATGTTTCCATTGGGTCTAACCTCCAACATTTTGTTATCTGCATGCTTTTTGTACATGTTTTTCTGCCCCATCTTGGTGATCTCTGACACCACAATTGTTCTGTCTATAATATCTATTTCCCTCGGTTCTTGTGAAGATTAGGAATTTAGATAATCAATCATATTTTTGGCCAATTGTGCACTTTCTTGAGATTCACTTTTTGTTGTGTAATAATGGCGTAAGTGACCCTAATAATTTCCTTTTCTTCAACCATAACCACCATATGATCCCAGACTAATTTTACTTGCCAAATAATGGCATTCCAAATGATCTCTCTTGTTTGAATAAGAGACATATTCCCCTTTAGTTTTTCTTTCAACTCATTAATTTCATCACATGTTGATGTAAAAAATTCTGAATATTACTTATGCAGAAACCCTACTGTTAAATCTGGTTATAGTTCTCCTACTTAATCAAGTTATTAATCTGAAATTTCAGCGTTAAAATCGAAGTAAACACATTAACAGTTCTTCATACATACAAATCTAAACTGAAAACATGATGTTGTGAAACCAAATCCAAAAATAGAAGAAAAGAGATATCAACGCCTTAGAAATAAGCCACTTCGAGGGGGCAACCTCCAATACATTACATAAATAAACAATTCCTGGATGATTCAAATTAAAAAACCTCCTTTCTATATATAGGAGTCCATGGGGCCACAATGTAATCCTAGTGGGGCCACAATGTAATCCTAGCCGACCTAAAAATAATAATTTAAGGGCACAATAATAACAATATGGGGGTTACAGGGGTAGAATAATAACGATAATGGGGTTACACTAACAAAAATAAGTGACTACACTAGTAAAATAGGGACCCAACATGCCCCTCTCCTTCAAAAAAATGTTGTCCTCAACACTTGAGTAACTCTGGATGCTTCTGTATAAAATTATCATCCTCCCATGTGGAATCTTCAGTGGGTAAGTTATTCCACTTGATGAGATACACTGAAATTGATCGATTTCATAGCTGTCGAGTTCTTGTTTTTGTGACTGCTTCAGGTTCCAATATGATTTTTCCTTTCTCATCAAATTATGGAAATATTGTTTGAACTGGAACTTTTTCACCTATAACATGATTTAAGCATGAAACATGGAAAACTGGGTGCACTAGTCGAGAAGAAGAAGGAAGCTCCAATTTGTATGCCATAGTACCAATCTTTTGCAACACCTTGTAAGGACCATAATACTTTGGCAATAATTTATCATCCTTCTTTGCTTGCTTGAGGGAAATTTGTTTGTATGGTTGTAGCCGTAAAAATACTTAGTCTCCTACATAAAAAAATTCTCTCGTTGTGATGTTGATCTGCCTGTTGTTTCATTCGATTTTGTGCCAAATTTAGGTTATCCTTTAAGAGTTGGAGAACTTCTTGTTGATGCTCGAATTGATCTTCCACTGCTTGAACCTTTGAATTTTCTCTTAAATTTGATATGATGGATGGTGGATGATATCCATAAAGTGCCATAAATGGTGCTAAAGCTTTCTTTGCGGTATGGAAGGAAGTGTTATACCACCATTCTTGCAGGAGGTAACCACTTGACCCATTGTGTTTGTTTATCAAATACAAAACAACGAAAATATCCTTCCAAAAATTTATTTACTATCTCAGTTTGACCATCAAATTGAGGATGATAAGATGAGCTATGAGCTAATCGAGTACCCAAACAAGAAAATAACTCCGTCCAAAAATTTCCAGTGAAAATGGGATCTCTGTCGCTCACAATAACCCTTGGGTTTCCATCTAGCTTTTGAATTGTGTCCATAAATGTAGTATCAACTGTACTTGCTTTAAATGGATGGGATAATGCACAAAAGTGTGCATACTTGGTAATTCTATCAACTACCACCATAATGACACTCTTTCCTTTGGACTTAGGTAAACCTATGATAAAATCCATTGAAATCTCCTCCCAACGTTGACTTGGAATGGATAAATATTGTAGAAGTCTCGGGGTCTTAATTGTCTCAACTTTATTCTATTGGAAAACCAAACATTTCGCCACAAAATTTTGAATATCAGATTTAAGGCCATCCCAAAAAAATTCTTTCTTCACCTGTGGTAAGTTTTTAAAAATCTTAAGTGTCCTCCTAAAAGAGAAAGTGTACAATTCCTAAAGAATATTTTGTTTTAGTTGGGAATTCTTCACAAAGAGATAAGCGATCTTTGTACCATAAGGAATCATTTTTCCAACTAAATGTATCGGATGTACTAGGATCTTGTTGCAACTTTTGAATAGGTGTCCACACTTCTTTGTCCTTCTTCCATTCATCCCTCGCTTCGGTTATCCAATCTGGTTGGATAATAGAAATGGCACAAAGCAATGCTCCCACCTCTTCATTCTTTCTTGAGAGTGCATCTGCAACAACATTTAGCTTCCCTTTTTGTAGATTATTTCAAAGTCATAACCCAACATATTTGTGACCCATTTTTGCTGCTCTTCTGAAGATATTATTTTTTCCAAAAAGTGTTTGAGACTATCATGATCAGTTTTTAACTTGAAGTGTCTTCCCATCAGGTAAGTTCGCCATTTCTTTAGTGCATGAAGTATTGCTAACATTTCCTTCTCATAAATAGGTTTCTATAAATACTTTCCTTTAATTGGACGAATTTCAAAAGCAATGGGTCTTCCTTCTTGCATTAAAACAGTACCAATTCCACTTCCTGAGGCATCACATTCCACAATAAAGGTTTTTGTGAAGTCTGGCGTAGCTAAGACCGGTGCTAGGCACATTTACTCTTTACAACCTATGTAAAATAATTTCTTCTCAGCACACTTATGACCTTTAGTGTATTTGCTATCACAACTGTAGCAAAGCCCTTTTGCTCTTTTTCTTCCAATTGTTGTGGTGTCAACCTTGTAGGTTGTGGAAATCTAGGCGTAGCAACACTTCCTTCTTTATAGAATTGAGTGGTAGGCTTCCTTGTCGCAATAATTTTACATTCAAATTTTCTTGCCAACCTGAATGCCTTCTCCAATGAATTAGGTTCCAAAACGCGAACTTCATGTTGGATGTTATCCTTTAAAGTACCTATGAAGAGATCAATCCTGTGTTCCTCTGGAATATTAGTTACCCTTATATTCAATTTTTGGAGGTCCTCAATGTGCTCCCCCATTAAACCCTTTTGTTTGAGATTTATCAATTGGCTAAAGAAGGTGTTGCTCTTTGTATCCTCATAATGTGCTATCATTTCCTCCGTAAAAATTGACCAAGTGACAATTTTTTTACGGGAGCAAAGCCATCGATACCATACAAATGTATTTTGTTGTAAATGTAAAGTTGCAATGTGTACCTTTTGTGTGTTTTGCACATTATTGAGATCAAAATATTGCTCCATCTGTAGTATCCATGTTACAGGATCCTTTCCATCAAACTTCCTCATATCCATTTTTTGAATATGGTGGTTCTTCCCTCCAACAGTAGAGTTTATGAAATCACGATTAACATTTATTTTGTTCTCATCATGAGTTTCCTCTACTATATTTTCACCATTAGGAAACATTTCTTGTATCAACTTTGTCAAACCTTCCATGTCTGCTTTTAGACCATTCTTCATGTTTTCCATTTTTTCATCGATCTTAGCTTCCATGTCATCCATCTTAGATTCCATGCTAGCTTCCATGCCATCTATCTTAGATTCCACGCCTTTATTCAAACCATCCATCTTATTTTCACACCTTTCTTCAAAACTTCCATGTCATTTTTTGTTGCTCTTTGCGAGAGTGAAATTTGTTGCACTTGCTCTTGTAATTTTGATATGTCATGTTGCCATTCTTCGTCTTCATGAGTCATAGTAGAGCCTTCTAAAGGCTTAATGGGTGTTGAATTCTTTGTAGGGTCCATTTTAGAAACCAATACTAATATCTATTCTACAAGATTCCCTTGGAATCAATTCAGCTTGACTCTTCAATCAAGACTTATGCAATTTGAGAAAAAAATACACACCTTTTACTTGTTTTTGCAGAGCTCTATATTAAAATTGAATTATATCTATAATTGTAGATCCTCAATATCTGAAATTTGGCCCTGTAGTAGTCCTCTGAAGCTTCTTTCAAATTCCACAGGTCTAACTTGATTTGGATTCTTCAAGACAAAGTTATGTCTAATGTCCCACAATGACCTAATTATGGACTAGTTCAGTAGAGCGAACTTGTACGACTTGCCACGTGTCACTGTTTGATCCTTTAGCTCTGAAATTTATAGACAAAAAACTACAGTCCGTGCACTTCCAGTTAATTTTGATATAATTCCAATCCGATGCTCAAAGAGAGAGTTATGAAGATTTTCCCACGATCACCTCTTTGAGATGAAATTTGGGAGCCTGAAAACGACCTACCTTCCACAGATCATATCTCCAAAAATATTGTGAACCAAGCTCTGAAATTTTGTGATGATGTTCCTCAGGGTTTCGGCTTCGTGCTCTAAAAATTTCAGTTTCTGAACCTTCATAGAAAAAAATTTATAGCGCAAATTCCGCGATGACTTTTTTAAGTGAAATTCAGGAGCCTGCAAAAATCCCTAACTTCCACAGATCATATCTCTGAAAATATTGCGAACCAAGCTCTTAAATTTTGTGACGATGTTCCTCAGGATTTCGGCTTCCCACTCTAAAAATTTCAGCTTCTAAACCTTCATAGAAAAATTGTTATAGCGCAAATTCCATGATGACCTGTTTGGAGCAGCGAAACCCTAGAATCCAAAGCTTTGATACCAAATGTTGTGAAACCAGCTCCAAAAATAGAAGAAAATAGATATCAACGCCTTAGAAATAAGCCACTTTGAGGGGGAAACCTCCAATGCATTACATAAATGAATAATTCCTGGATGATTCAAATTACAAAACCTCCTTTCTATATATAGGAGTCCATGGGGCCACAATGTAATCCTAGTGGGGCCACAATATAATCCTACCGACCTAACAATAATAATTTAAGGGCACAATAATAAAAATATAGGGGTTACAGGGGTACAATAATAACAATAAGGGGGTTACACTAACAAAAAAAAAGGACTATACTAGTAATATAGGGAGCTAACACATGCACATAGAGGAAGTGACACACAAGATTTTATGGACAACTGTCCCCGAAAAATCCCAATGCGGGAAAATTGATCTTCTCGTTGTTGGAGGGTTTATATTATTAAGTATAATATAAGTGCAGCAAATCTCGGCACCTTACTGGTTAACCCAACAAAGAAATACAAAAATCTGCAGCAATATGTCTGTTCTGGAGATTGGTTCACACCCTCAAACGAGATTTACAAAACTCAGCCCCTTTCTGTCCTCAGAAACCTCAGCGCTGATCGGAAGCCCTCTACGTCAACTCTGCTAGCCTGCTAATGCCCCTGTGTTTCTCAGGAGAGGCCTGCGTAACCCCAGACTAGGTGATGCAGTCCCTGTGTTGCCTCTGCTACGCATGCATAAGCCCTGATGGCCTCTTGTTGCCTCTACGCTACCCTTTCGGGGCCTACATAGCACTGAAGCCCTCTGCATTGCATTGCGTAGCTCTTTCTCCCTCTACGTTTCTCTGAATTTTTCTTCTCTGCCTCTTGTTGTCTCTTAGCTCTGGGATCATATCATCCCCTTAGCCAATACTACCCCTCGTTGTAGCTAAAAAACTTCTGTAAATTCTTAGCAAACCACGCCATAGAATTCCAGCTTAGTCTCAATGCTCTGCCTCCGTGTGTGTGTTCTCTAACTGACCCCAAGCCTTTCCTTTATACTTTTCTCGTTGGAAAACCAGTGGTCGTGATCTAATCTTGATTCGACGGCTAATATTAAAAAAAATCTTGATTTGTCTGACTTAAGTCATTTCCATCACATGTTTAAATGAATTACCTTTAATATTTTATTTTTCCCAAGTTAGACTTAGGGTCCTTAATTAAAGATAGCAATTAATTGATTTTTCTCTTAAACTGGATGGAATTTCTCAAATCCCTTTCTAGTTCTTGGAGATCTCATGTACTCTAGTCCCTCCACAAATTTTTGGAGCTAGAGCACATCTGAAGCTATCCCAACACCACAAAATCTCAACAATTGATTTGTAATCCTTGTGATGTTGAGTTGCATTATCTCTAGTCATATTTAGTTGTTTATCCTTGTGCTTCAATTACTCCTTTGTATCATCTAGACTCTTTTGTAGTTTCTTCAACTCATCCTCTCAAATTTTTAGTTATGTCATGACTTTGTTGAGTTTTTGAGTTGGGTCTTCTGCAACTATGTAGACATGTTTGTCCATTTTTTGCTATAAATATGCATGAAGATTCTTGAGATTTGTTACCTCCTTATTTATTTCCACTAGATCATGAGTTAAGATCTCGTTTTCTTTCTCAACTTGAGCCAACTCTAGACCTTGAACATGTGTTGTGGCAAACAACTTCAACTTTCTCCTTCAAGACTGGATCTCAAATTTTGCACTCTAGATCAAGGCTTAAACAGCTTCTTCATCCTCTATATTCACCCCAAGTTTAACTACCAACTTTTTCAATTCTTCATTTTGAGTCTAGAGAGCTTGAGAATTAGCCCTCACCAACTTCAATTGATCTATTACTTTTCTCAATAAATACCTTTTTTTTCTTGTTGCCAATGATAATTTGTTATCATTGTATATTAACTCCCCTGCCTACCTCTGCAAGTCTATCTTTTCTAGCAATGGAATATATTGTGTTCATAGATAAACCGACTGTCCTAAAATCTGCTCCAAAAGAAATTGATTGGGAAACCTGATGAGTAAAGGAAAATATCAATTGGTTCCCTTCCAAATCCATCATTGAAAGAAGTCTAGTTTGATAACCAGAAATGGATTGAGCTTCCAATTGGGCAATGGAATTAGCCTTTATCTTCTTGTATCTCTTCAATATTCTGGTATGTGTCCTTTAAAGCATTCAAGAAACTTTTCTCTTCTTCACTTGGAATTGGAGATGATGGTGCACATTTTATTCATCCTAGTTGCAATTGAAAACCAACTTCATTGGAAGGTCTTTCCATGAGTTGTTCATATTTTGTCTCACCTCCTTTTGTTCTTTCCTTCTTACTGCAATGAGAAATTTCTCCATGAATATCAATAACATCACCAACACTTCTTTTCAATCCCTTTTCAAAGGGTAGAGGGGTTTCTACCTCCATACTTTCTTGTGTCTCAACCAAGCCACTATTTGTTAACTTTCTCAAATTTAGTTTTTGGTTCATGGATATAAGGGGCGCAAGATATCTCTAATATCCTCTTTGAAATGACTTGGTGTGGGTCACAACACCATTTTTCCCTTGTTGAAAATTCATTTCTGGCAACATCCTCTTATCCTCCTTTGTTGCTTGTTTATTATTTAGAATAAATGGGCCAACATTCCTTGGTAATTTGAACAAAAACCCTTTTCTAGCTGGGAGAAAGTGTATCTAATCCACATTCAATATTTTCCTGAAGAATTCTAATGTGAATATCAGCATAGGAACAAAAGATAGGAGCCCATATGATGGGATTTTTTCTCCATACAATCCGATTTCTATATATTCCTCAAATAAGAACTAGTATCCAAATTTCATATCTTCGCTCATTTGTAACACAGATTGAGTCTTTCGTAAAATTATTGGAGGGGCGGAATCATTGATAATTTTATACACAATTGACATGAAATATGCAATGTTATAAGAAGATCCTTCATTGTTTTGTTTTCTCCTGACTAAATCATTACAATTAACCACTGCCTTCTTTTGCTTATTTACATCCATAACATTCAAACCCGAGTCCATAAATTGGTCAACATGCACATATAGAAAGAGGTAGACCAATAAGGAAGGAAGCCTAAAACACCCAACAATACTAAAATTGAGAAGTTGTGAGTTAATTGAATGTTCCCAAAAGGTAGGAATTTCCAATACAACATTAGGTTGCATCATTAAATGAAATATCCCTAAAGCTTGGCAATCAACTACTGAGGTTTCATCTCTTCCCAAAATTCTCACAATTGCTTGTAAAACAGGCCTGACACTCACAGAAAAACAAACTATGGAAAATTGTGTTGACTCTTAAAGAAGAACTGGATTTAGAGGAAAAACAAGGTTGTGCAATTTATTTCTATCCTCTGCTGACAAATTATGGCAGACAGACAAAAGGGTTTCATCTGAGAATGCAATATAATTGTCTAATTGAGGAAAATCGAGAGCTTGACGAATTAATAATGAAGAGACTTGCATAATGTTTTCTCCCAGGGAATTCATTACATAACATCTCTATGGGTATAAGGAATAAGTAAACGAGCTAATAAATTCTCATAAAAAAATAGGTTTATGGGAAAATTGCAGAGACTAAACCCGACTTAACCATTCTAAGTGATATTTCTTACTCAACCTGACTTGAAAGGATATTCGGATGTATTTCCATTAAGTTTATTGGACAAACAGGGTCAAAAATGTCATGCTCCATGTCCATGAGGGGTATATGGGTTGAAGAACTAGATAAGGTAGCTTTTTTAATCATTTTCAGATTTCGTTTGAAAAACACATAGTAGTACCCCTAACCAGGGTCTAATCAGTATTCATGCTCTGCGCTCGACCCATCACCGAAAATGATGGGAGGGGGAACCCCAGTCCCATAGGATGTAAAGTAGATGG
Source organism: Pinus albicaulis (assembly GCA_034641835.2). Taxonomy (NCBI): domain Eukaryota; kingdom Viridiplantae; phylum Streptophyta; class Pinopsida; order Pinales; family Pinaceae; genus Pinus; species Pinus albicaulis. The sequence continues at coordinate 125,557,432 of CM076574.1, read as the reverse complement.
AGATGTGGTTACCGATCAAATTATTTTGCCCGCCCCTAGTATTCTTCCACTGGGATACTCGATGCGTCGTTCCATTCATGTAAACTCTACCTCCCATCATCCTACTTCCCTGTTCGTTTGTTATTGCTCTCTAGGCCATGATATTAGATAGTCGAATCTTAGTCGGGATCATCCTTTAATGTCTGTAAACATGCTTTATTTACGTACTTTAAAATTTTGGGCATCTGAGCGCAACGAAGTGAGTATGTTTGTAGGAGTATGCTTTGTGTTTATGACTAAATTGTTTCTTTGCGCGGGCCTTCCTCTTACAAAGTCATTTAAATACCTAGTAATTTAGAGGAAATTGATGAGAGCGACAGTTGGAGTGAAATTAGAAGGTAAAATAAGAGAAATGAGCGAAATTCTGGTTTTTATAACAAAATTGCAGAAAAAATTCAATTCAAGCCAGTGGAGAAAAATGAGTTTGGAAAGGTGACGTGGTGGTCTGTGTGGCAAGTGACGTGGAAAAAGGGTTGGTGAGGTGGGGTGAGGAGGGATTACATGGGTATGGTGTGGAACTATTGATGTGGAAGCTTTCTCACCTGAACTCGCTCACTTGTCGTAATATCTTTATATTGGTGGAAATTGCTTATTTCCCTCGGGGACAGCCTAGACGGTAAGTTGTTTCGTCGAGGTTTGTCGTCGAGTTTGATCAAGCCAGCGATCAACCTGATGGCTAATTTTCCAAAACTACCCTTGGGGGCACCTTGTCACATAAACCTAGAGATGTTTGTACTGTTGGGTTGAATGTGTGCGCGACCCAGATTTATGCGACGACAACATGTCATAAGAGTTGATCATTATTTAATTGTTTGTCCTGCTCGACATTTGTGGGGCTGACCCACTCTCCAAATAATATATATATATATTATTTGGAGAGTGGGTCAGCCCCACAAATGTCGAGCAGGACAAACAATTAAATAATGATCACATGAACCTAGAGATGTTTGTAGTGTTAGGTTTAATGTGTGCATGACCCATACTTTTGCGACGACAATGCACCATAAAAGTTGCTCATTCTTTAATTGTTTGTCCTACTCGACATTTGCGGGGCTGGCCCACACTCCAAATAATATATATATATATATATATATATATATATATATATATATATATATATATATATATATATATATATATATATATATATATCGTATAGATTTTTGACCATTTTTTCTTTTTCTTTAAAATCAAAAGAAATTATTTCTGACAAGTTCGTTGATGTATTTGGTTACCACCAGGCCGAACATATGTTTGTTGTGAACATGTTGCACAGGTTCTAGATTAAAGTGAGGCATGAGCATTAGATTGTGTAATACATCTTAAGATATTTGTGTGGTATGATGAATTATGGCTTGAAATATGGTACAAACAAAGATTTACGAGTTTCAAGGGCCATACGGAAGTTGATTGTGCGGGGAGTGTTGAAGGCAGAAAGAGTACCTCGGAAGTATGGCTCGATTTTGGATTCACTAAGATATCATGGATGGGTCGCGCACACATTAAACCCATATATATATATATATATATATATATATATATATATATATATATATATATATATATATATATATATATATATATATATATATATATATATATATATATATATATATATATATATATATTACCCTCGGGGGCACCCTGGATGGTAAGTTGTTTCGTTGAGGTTTGTCGTCGGGTTCAATCAAGCCAGTGATCACCCTAACAGCGAATTTTCCAAAACTGCCCTCGAGGGCACCTTGTCACATGAACCTAGAGATGTTTGTAGTGTTAGGTTTAATGTGTGCATGACCCATTCTTTTGCGACGACAATGCACCATAAAAGTTGCTCATTCTTTAATTGTTTGTCCTACTCGACATTTGCGGGGCTGGCCCACACTCCAAATAATATATATATATATATATATATCATATAGATTTTTGACCATTTTTTCTTTTTCTTTAAAATCAAAAGAAAATTGACTACAACAAGTTCGTTGATGTATTTGGTTACCACCAAGCCGAACATATGCTTTGTTGTGAACATGTTGCACCAGTTCTAGATTAAAGTGAGGCATGAGCATTGGATTGTAGCAAAGCACATCTTAAGATATTTGTGTGGTATGATGAATTATGGCTTGAAATATGTTCTAAACAAAGATTTACAGTTTCAAGGGTATACGGAAGTTGATTGTGCAGGGAGTGTTGAAGACAGAAAGAGTACCTCAGAAGTATGGCTCAGTTTTGGATTCACTAAGATATCATGGATGAGTAGGAAGCAAAGGTTGATTTCACTCACCACTACTGAAGCAGAGCACTTTGCAGCCAATGAGGCTTGTACCGAAGCAATATGACTCCGAAAATTGTTTGCGGGATTGTTCAACCAAGAGTTAGAATTGTCAGTGATATATTGTGATAATCAAATTTGTGTGAAGCTTTTAGAGAATCTTGTGCTCCATGATAGGTAAAAGCATATCGATATCAAGCACCACTTCATATGTGACACGATTCATAGGAAAGTGATAAAGCTCAAGTACATCTTCATCGATGAGCAAGCAACTAATGTTCTGACAAAGTCGTTTCTCAAGGAAAATCTTGTGTACTTCATAGGCAAGTTGGGGCATGGAGATTACCCCTCTCGTTGAGAGGGGGTGTTGATATGTTTGCAGTACGAATGGACACAAGGTTGAGTGATTACCACTTTGAGGACCCTGATCACACTAGGAATGGTGGAGTGAGGTCCTTTAGTGTTTAGACCATGATCACACACCGAGTAGGGTGGAGTGAGTTCATGACCCTTCTCACACACCGGATAGGGTGGAGTAAGGTCATTTCAACATCTAAACCCGATCACAACCAAGAAGGGGTTCAGTGAGGTATTGGCCTAGAGTGCTCACTAGGAAGGGTGACTGAGTGTTTGCTAGTTAAGGGTCTCGACATTTCTGGCCTAGGGAGAGGCCATGGGATTTAAGGACTTATCACTTTGGAGGAGTGAGTCCCAATATGTTTGATGAAATTGCCATGGGTTTGGTACCACCCCATATATGGCCACTAGAAAATGTTAATGTTGGATGATGATGTTGGTGATAATGGATAACACTTTTCCTTGAAGAAATTTATCAATTTGAGAACACCTATGACAATGATTATGAATATCTCCATAGTTAAAGAGAACTCATGAATTTGTAACTATGGTTGATCTTCATGATGTATATTTGGTCACTTGATGTACTTGTATTTATCATTGTAAAGCATATTTATAAACACTAGAGTCAAAGGAAAATTTATTGAGTAAAAGTCCCATTGCAACTTTTTAAAGATGAAAATTTGAATTTTTGAAATATAATTTTCGGCACCAAAAGTGACAAGTTGGCTTCCCTCCAAGTCAAAGTCAGCCCTAGCCAAGATAAACACCCATTCGACCAAGGAAAACTAATATATAAAGGCATCTCGATCTCCTCCACTTGGGCATTTTCATTCTCTCACACAACATAGTTTTTGGGCAAGCAAGCAGGACAAGAAGGAAAAACGGGACAAATAGAAGGAAGAATTTTCTCTCGTCTCTCTTGCAACTCACACATGTGGATTGGCTACTCTCTCATTCTATGGTTCACATTTTTTTGGGCATATTGTTGTAGGGGACTGAAATTTTCTGGGCATATGTTGCACGATTGAACCTTCTAAGGCAACTAGTAATTGCAGGAGGGTCGAAATTCTAAATCGGAGGCAAAACAAATTGTTGGACCAGATTGGGTGACTTGATTTGGAGGAAAAGACCAGGTTTTACCATAGGTCTAGGTGTCTCTCATTGAAAATGAAGAATTTCTCTATTGAAAAAGTTTTCTTAGTTTTCCCCTTGATGGGTTTTCCTAGGGTAAATCTTGTCTTCCTTTTGTGCATTGTGATCTCTATTGTTCTATTGTTCTTTATGGTTTGAATTTCTCAAGTATAATTGTTGAATGATATATTGGAATAATTTAAAAGAAGCTCTACATTAAAAGTAATTATAAGAATATCAGAAATATGATGCTAATCTATACTGCACCTAGAAAATCAGCATATTTTTTATGGATGACTAAGATATGCATTAATTCTTCATTATTGTGTCATTCCCAATGATAACTCAATTATGATGTGTTGTTTTAAATGTTTCTCCATTAATATCTTAATATACTACATCAAAAGTAATTATCGGACTATCAGAAATATGATGCTAATCTATACTGCACCTAGAAAATCAGCATATTTTTATGGATGAATTAGATATGCATTAATTCTTGATTATTTTGTCATTCCCAATGATAACTAAATTATGGTGTTTTGTATTAAATTTTTCTCCATTAATATCTTAATATACTATATCCTAATGTACTATTTTTTTAAACTCTATAATTGTCCCAATGTTTGTATACATAGTCCAACTTCTATATTTGTCAGTTATGTCTTTCAAGGGTTCTTCAAGGTGCTCTCATTAAATGAGATTCACATTTATATTCTAAATTTTTATTTTACACATCTTTAAGCCCATTTCTTCACAAAATTACAAGAAGAAAACCTAAAGCCTCAAAGTTTTATGAAAAAACTTTCCATAAATCGACTCTTTAGAACAAAACATTAAATTATTGCTGGTAATGGATGTTGCATGAAATATAACTATTAGGCAATAACCTCTAGTAAATAATATTGGCATCCAAATAAATGTGTACTTTAACTATAAATTGGGAACCAATTTCTTTTGTGTTAGTGTACTTTGGGGTATTACTTACTAAATGGGCCGACAAATGAAGAACTTCACTATATAAAAAAAGTTAAAAAATAATTTATGTATCTTTTATCAAATAAATCCACAGAGAATCTATCTTATCTTTATTAGTGAACACTACAAAAACCAAGTGAGCAACATGGAAATCAAACTCAAAATTGTGTAGTTTCCTTATGAATGATGCTTTAAAACACCTCAGCAGCTTCAAATGTAGAACTCGGAAACAAGATTTAGAAAGAAATATTAATTTATAACTGAATGAAACTGAAAGCTAAACACACAGAATTTAAGTGGTAAAACCTTAACAGGGTGTCAAGGAAACCTCCACAGGGTAAGGGATTGGAAACTCTATTAAACACACATAAGTAAACACACAGAATTTACGTGGTAAAACCTTGACAGGGTGTCAAGGAAACCTCCACAGGGCAAGGGATTGGAAACCCTATTAATCAAATGATTCTTTGTACATACAAGCCTCTCAGGCCATCCCATTTAACTTGAGCCTATTTCGTTATTCTAACTTCATTTCGTTACTCAACCAATTAACGGTCAATAAGTAATTTGCCCAAAATTACATTATTTACAATTTGTTATCATATTTTAACAAACTCCACCTTGATAACAATTTTCCTAATCCCTTGCCCATGCCCATTCATCATCTTTTTCTGCAAGCCGAGAGAAGCGAGACACCATCTCAGCTTCTCAACTGTAACTGGCTTCGTGAATATATCTGCATGATTTTGTTGTGTGCAAACCTTCTTGAGAACTACTTTGCCACCTTTGATTACATGTCTCACAAAGTGATACCTTACATCGATGTGCTTGGTCTTGCTATGATACGCTGGATTTGTAGCTAAATGAATAACGCTCTGACTGTCACAAAACACATTCACTTTCTCCTGCGTCCTTCCAATCTCATCAAGTAGACCTTTTAACTAGATTGCCTCTTTACAGGCATCTGAAGCAGCTATATACTTTGCTTCAGTACTGGACAAAGCAATTGTCTCTTGAAGCTTTGACATCCAACTGACTGCTCTTTTCTGCAAACCAAGAGAAGCGAGACACCATCTCAGCTTCTCAACTGTAACTGGCTTCGTGAATATATCTGCATGATTTGTTGTGTGCAAACCTTCTTGAGAACTACTTTGCCACCTTTGATTACATGTCTCACAAAGTGATACCTTACATCGATGTGCTTGGTCTTGCTGTGATAGGCTGGATTTGTAGCTAAATGAATAATGCTCTGACTGTCACAAAACACATTCACTTTCTCCTACGTCCTTCCAATCTCATCAAGCAGACCTTTTAACCAGATTGCCTCTTTACAGGCATCTGAAGTAGCTATATACTCTGCTTCAGTACTGGACAAAGCAATTGTCTCTTGAAGCTTTGACATCCAACTGACTGCTCCACCTGCAAGAGTAAACACATAACCTGTAGTAGATCTCCTTTTGTCCAAATCACCTGCATAATCAGCGTCGACATATCTGCAGACTGAACCTTCACAACCATCAAAGCTGATGCAATGGTCACTTGTGCCTTTCTAATATCGAAGCACCCATTTCACTGCTCTGCAATGTTCTTCTCCTGGATTTGCCATGAACCTGCTGACAACTCCAACTGCATGTGAAATGTCAGGTCTTGTAGATACCATCGCATACATTAAGTTGCCTACCGCATTTGCATATGGTACACGAGACATATACTTCTTTTCTTCATTAGTTCTAGGACTTAAATCCAAAGAAATCTTAAAATGGGAAATGGAACATTAACAGGTTTCACATTGTTCATACCGAACTTTTCAAGTACTTTCTCCACATACTTCCGTTGTGATAACCAAAGCTTACCATTCTTCTTGTCTCTGTGTATCTCCATGCCTAAGATATGTTTTGTTGCTCCAAGATCCTTCATATCAAACGTCCTAGAGAGCTGAGCCTTTAACCTGTTGATTTATTCCATGCTTTTTCTTGCAATAAGCATATCATCAACATACAACACCAAGGTAATGAATATGCCATTGAAACTTTTGAAGTATACACAATGATCATACTCACTTCTGATAAAATTTTGGCTCACCATGAAGGAATCAAACTTCTTGTACCATTGCCTGGGCGACTGCCTTAGGCCATACAATGATTTCCTAAGCTTGCAAACTAATCTTCCGTTGTGACCTTGTACAAAACCTTCTGGCTAATCCATATATATCTCTTCATCCAAATCACCATGAAGAAATGTTGTTTTAACATCTAACTGTTCTAACTCAAGGTCAAGTAAAGCAATTAGTGCTAACACGGTACGAATAGAAACAAGTTTAACTACTGGTGAAAAGACCTCATGAAAATCAATACCTTCAACCTGAGAATACCCTTTTGCAACCAGTCTCGCCTTATACCTCTTGATACTTCCATCAACTTTCCTTTTCAACTTGAAGACCCATTTGCACCCAACAACACTTCTCCCTTTAGGAAGTTCTACAAGATCCCAAGTATTGTTCTTGGCTAAAGAGTCCATTTCTTCTTCCATAGCCTTTTTCCATATCTTGCTATATGCATCATCTACTGCTTCCTGATAACAAGAAGGTTCCCCATCCTCAGTAATCAACGCAAAAGATGAAGCAGAATCTTCATACCTTTTAGGTGTTTTTCTTTCCCTTGTAGACCTTCGTAGAGTGACTGGTTGCTGAATCGGTTCTGGAATTTCTCCAATTTCCTTTACTTCTCCACCTTTTTCATTAGAAGTCTCTCCTTCCTTTCGACTTTTTGGAGAAGGTTTAGTCTCCAATTGAATCTGCTGACTTGGCGATGCTTGTTCCTGTTCAACTTTTTCAACATTTGATTTTAAAAAGAGAAGATTCATCAAATTTTACATCTCTACTAATGAATATTTTCTGTGAAGAAGGATCCCACAACCTATATCCCTTCACTACATAATCATATCCAACAAAGACACAACATTTCAATTTTGGATCTAACTTTGAACGTTGATTTCTAGGAATAAGAGCATAGGCATCACAACCAAAAATCTTCAAATGCGAATAATCACAAGACTGACCCGACCAAACTTCTTCAGGAATTTTACAGTTTATTGCAACTGAAGGTGATCTGTTAACTAAATAACAACCAGTGGATATTGCTTCTACCCACAACTCCTTTTGCAGGTTAGTATTACTGATCATGCTTCTGGCTCTTTCCATAAGAGTCTGATTCATCCGTTCAGCAACGCCATTTTGCTGAGGGGTATAAACAGTAGTTTTATGTCTAACAATCCCTTCATCCTTATAAATTGTTCAAATTCTAAAGTAAATTCACTGCCATTGTCAGTTCTTAAACATTTAATTGATTTGCTTGTTTTCTTTTCCACCATTGTTTTAAATTGTTTAAAAACATTAAATACATCAGCTTTCTTTTTCAACATATAGACCCAAATTTTTCGGGAGAAATCATCAATAAACATTAAGAAATATAATGCACCTCCATAAGACACAGTAGAAAATGGTCCCCACAGATCAGAATGAATGTAGTCTAAAATTTGTTTACTACTATGATTTCCATTCTTGAACCTTTGTTTACATTGTTTACCAAACACGCAATATTTACAAAAATCCAACTTCAAGGATTTCAAATCAGGAAGCAACTTACGGTTCATCAGTACCTGAAGACCTTTCTCGCTCATGTGACCCAACCGCTGATGCCATAGACGAGAACCTTCTTCTAATTTTTCTGATACGATCGCTGCTTCACTAACTTGAGTGCTTCCTTTGAGTCTGTACAAATTTCCGACCTTTTCAGCGTTCATAACAACCAGGGCTCCTTTTGAGACTTTCAGCACTCCATTCTGACCTGTAAATTTATATCCATTCGAATCCAAAACTCCCAAGGAAATCAAGTTTTTCTTTAGTTCAGGTACATGGCTAACATCAAATAATGTTTTAACTGTATAATCATACATTTTAATTTTTACATTACCAATCCCAACAGTCTGACAAGATGCATTATTTCCCATGAATACAGAACTATCATTTACAGTTTCATATGAAGTAAAAGAACCTCGATACGGAATCATATGATGAGAAGCACCAGAGTCTAATAGTCAATTTTCAGCATCTTGATAGACATTACAAACAGGGAGAGCTTCAACAATTAAAACCTCATCAACCATATCTGAATCAACCTAATTTGCTTCCTTGTTATGGTTTTCCGACTCCTTCCATTTCCAACGATTTTTCTTGAGGTGTCCAAGTTTATTGCAATACCAGCGCTTGGCTTTACACTTCTTGCCGCCCTTTGACTTTGATCTGGAAGAACCCCTTGCTTTCTCCCCTCTTTCCTTTCACTGACCTATGGCTACCATGGCTTCTGGTGCAGAAGTCTCAATGCTAGATTTCCTTCGTACCTCTTCAAATAAGAGAGCACCTGCAACAGATTCAAATTTTAATGAATCGACAGTGCTCAAACTAATTGAGGTTATGAAGTGATTCCATGACTCGGGCAGAGAACACAACAAGGTTATTGCTTTGTCTTCTTCCTGCATTTTTACTTCCATATCTAACAACTGGCAAATAAGCGTATTAAAAACATAAAGTGTTCTGCAATTTTTGTACCCTCCTTCATCCGAAGACTATACAATTGTCTTTTTAAATAGATTCTATTTGTCAAAGATTTTGTCATATACAAGGTTTCCAATTTTTTCCACAACCCTTCAGTTGTACTCTCTCCAACAATATTGAAGAGAACTTCATCTGCCAAACATAACTGAATGGTACTGAGAGAAGGTTTCCAATTTTTTCCACAACCCTTCAGTTGTACTCTCTCCAACAATATTGAAGAGAACTTCATCTGCCAAACATAACTGAATGGTATTGAGAGCTCGGGCATCCAAGTCCTCCCAGTCCGAATCTGTCATGCTTGCCGATTTTTTATTTACCCCGTCTAGTGCTTTGTGCAACCCTTGTTGCACCAGCAAATCCCTAACCTTCAATTTCCACAAAGCAAAATTGTTTTTCTCGATGAATTTATCCACCTCAAACTTTGCGTTTGTCATTTTTGCCATTTCTTCCTCCTAGTTTTTCCTCCTTTCTTTAATTTGCAAACTAGGGTCTCCAAAAAAAAAAATTCTTTTCAACTAGGGTTTCAAGGGTTTCAGATTTCCCTTCTACCAATTAAAAAAAAATTCCCCTCTTCTGCTAGGGTTTCAAAAAGGAAAAAAAAAAAAAAAAAATCTTAACTTATCAAACCCTACTCCATGAATTTTCTCAATTCTGATTTGTTAAAAAAGAATTCTGTGTGTTCCTTCAACATGGTCTGCCTTAAATAAATTCAATTTGTGAAAAAAAAAATTATATATATAAAATATATTCCCGCAGCACATTAAAAAAAAAAAATCTTATGATTTCTTCCACAACAAAAGAAAAATTCACAGTTTCTTCCCACAAGAAGTTTTCAGAGAAAAAAAATACCCGTTTTCTTCTAAAATCAACTTGATCTCAAACAGTCGGGCTCTCCTAGTTCATACAGTGAACCCAGCACCGAATTCGATTTCTTCTAGCAGCAATCTACCAAAAATATGTACCCGTATTTCTCAGTAATGCAAAACAGGTTCAATGGCAAGCTTGAAGGACAGGTCTTCCTTGGGTTCCGTTCCAGCGGATCGGTCTCTCCCACTGCAACGACAGTTGGCCTCTCTTGTCACGGCCCTTTCTCCAGCGGTTGGATGGCAAATCGAACGCTGACAAGCTGTGAATGGCAAAGGCAGCAATGGCAGCGGATTCTTGAACAGTGGCTTGAACAGTCAGCGGCTTCAACTTTCTCCAGCGGGAACAGTTGACGGTCTTCAACTTTCTCCAGCAGATTCTTCTTGAATAGTCAGCGGGCTTCAACTTCTATGTGATGCACAAATCGTGTAGCCGTTGATAACCACTACAACCACTGCATAGGTTTGAATGCAGGTTTCTTCTCCCACGACGACAAGTAGGTTTGAGCGTGTTTAAATGCCTCTTGACAGCGAATCACCAGTGCAACCAAAACAAAATCGACTCCTGTCCTCTGATACCATTTGTAGAACTCAGAAACAAGATTCAGAAAGAAATATTAATTTATAACTGCATGAAACTGAAAGTTAAACACACAAAATTTACGTGGTAAAACCTTGACAGGGTGTCAAGGAAACCTCCACGGGGCAAGGGATTGGAAACTCTATTAATCAAATGATTCTCCATACATACAAGCCTCTCGGGCCATCCAATTTAACTTGAGCCTATTTCGTTATTCTAACTTTATTTCATTACTCAACCAATTAACAGTCAATAAGTAATTTGCCCAAAATTACATTATTTACAATTTGTTGTCATATTTTAACATCAAATGTGAATGTAAAGATAAGATATAAATGTGAATACAATCAGGGTTTTTAATCCTTGTCTACTGAATTGTTCATATATTTGAGAAAGTTGGAATCTCAAAGTCTTGCAACAATTGTAGTCAATCATTTTCTCCATCTTTTCCAATAATAGATCATAATAATTAATCACTATGTTTTAACAATATCCAAAAAATTTCCAATTTCTCACCTTTCTATCGATCAACAAAAGGTAATGTCATAATAATGTCAACTTACAACTATATTAATTAAAAAAGAGAATTAAACACTTGCATGATTTGATATCATTCTATAAATTGACAATAGCATTGCTAGAAGAGACAAAAGTATAGATCCTCACAACATTTATTATTATTAACAACATTCATTATTATAAAAGCATATAAAATCTGCATTTCACCATTTTCCACAACAATGCACATCAAATGAACTACACCAATATTACCATTCATTAATTACTAATATTACTGGATTCCGCAGCATTTAATCCATGTTTGGTGTTAATTAATCGCTTCTATAAGTATTTGGCAGTATGTCATTGTCGATTTCTTACCAACCATCAATTTCGAAGTATATCATCTACACTGTAGAAGTATAAAATAATATTTGGCAGTATGTCATTGTCGATTTCTTACTAATCATCAATTTCGAAGTATATCATCTACACTGTAGAAGTATAAAATAATTGTTGACTGTTAAAGTTTTGCTTTGTGTCTAGGCAACCATTTGTCATCATGAAAAACTTTCATATATTATTAAAACGGAAAAGCTTGAAGAAAAATTGCTTATACTCAACAATATATGGATGCTTTGCAATAATGATCGCAATTCATATTTTCAATTTGGGAAAATTTGAATACTTCAATTATTTGAAAAGGCAATGTTCAATCAGTTTTTTCCATTTTTATTTTCTCAAATCAGTTTTTCAATTATGATAACAGTGTTCAATCAGTCTTTCCATTTTTATTTTCTTAAATCCGCCTTTCAACAATGTTATCATCATGTATACTGGAAAAAGTTCAAGCATTTCATTATAATTATATTAATTTAAATAGATTGGATATCTCAACGCTATACATATCAGCATGATCAGGGCATTATAAAGGCAAACCATAAATTTTGTAAATAAAAGAAACCACTACATCACAAGGTGTCTTTATTTATACAAAATGGGAAGACCGTTCCAAAGAGAGCGTGCAATAAATTGTTATAGACAAAATAACTTTCAAAAATGTAGAACAGAAATAATTTGTAAATTTGTCGAGGAATTAGAGCTCAACATTGCTATCAAATATTTTTTAGTACTTTTCCTATAAATATCCCATTATTGTATCTTTCATCAATGTTTTTTGTGGGCTACCAATAATATCAATGCATTTTTAACAGATCACAAATCAAAGAGTAGATACATCATATCCAGAACATGTGAGTGATTAATTAAGTGAAAATTGCTTAATTGTTTTGATATATTCATATGTTGTTCATCATTCCAATGATAAATGCCCTCATCTCAAGTTCTCGAGGACCCCAAAATGTCCTTCAACATGCCGCACAATAAAAACCAATCAAACTCAATTTCTCTGTCACTGTCACTATTATTGTACAAAATATTCAATAAAATTCGATACATTGAAGTGATTAGTAGAGAATGAACATGGTAAATAATGATCTCCAATGAAAATTGAATTCATTAATTTTAGTCATGGCACCCACAATTCATCAGTTGAATGAAAATCACTATATAGTTTACCAAAAAAGTATAAACCCAAGTTTCAAACAAAACAAGTTAGAGGGCTCTTACCAACAAAAATATTTTGTAAATTTCACTCTATGTAGCTATCTTTATTGCCAAAGGCATCTTGATCTCAATGTCAAGACCACGTTCTCCATCGTAAACCTGAAAATTCTAAATAGAACTTCAAATCAGTATACTCACAACAAAGCCAAGTTAGCATCTATCATCACATCCATTGTCAAAATTCATATCCTAATAACCACATCTCTATCAACTAAAAAATGAACTGATATAAAAAACTTACATACATAGCAGTGGGTTTTCAAAAATGATAATATTGTAAAACCTATCAATGACATGTACTGCCATCCTAATTAGTTAAATTCATACTAATCATTAGTACAATTAATAAGATTAATTTCCAATGTTGCACAAGGCCATGTTCCTGCCCTTAATAACAATATTCCACGTAATTCAACGATATAACAACTTCAGCACTCATCAACATCTAGACACTGGTGGAAACTCCATCGAGCATTTCTGAAATGTCTTCATCGTACCCATCTCGTTCCTTACCAGATTCAAAACTCTTGGAAAATTATCCCCATGACCCGTGATTTGATGTGTGGTAGTACAAGGCGTCCACAACACTAAACCTTTTGTGGCGATATTTAAAAACAAAAAGAAATTAGAAATTAGATCTTTCAATGTGGGCTTCATTCACAGTAAATCATAAAACCTGAAATGAAACATGACGAGCACTAAACTAAACTATTTGTCATATTCTCATTTCATGCTCGTTGGAGCCATGTCACACTCTCACGGTGACCACTTGTTGAAATCATCTCACATTGTAAGGTGTAACCGTGTAATCATTAGCTATATTAATTCCTCCAACGAATTTGATCAAATTGCCAATGATCTAACTCACCAATTGGTGTTAGTAACTGCTGTATATATCATCTCCAAAAGAACATTCAAGCCCTACAACAATTCTGGAACCCAGTAGCAATTCTTATGATATAAGGAAAGTCGCATTTGCAGTTTTATGGAATATCTTTTGTTCAAAATAAGCTAATTTTATACTGAATGTTGTAGTTGTAAACCCTACCAACTTTGAGATACCTTAATGATATTAGTCCTTTGATAACAGGTGACAGTTAAAGCAGATACCCGTGTTTCTTCATACACTACTTCATTTCATAGAGGCCTTGTTTGTTCCAAATGTATATTTTAGCACCTTGCTATTGCAGTTCCATGCAAATCAATATTTTCACGACACTGAATAGAATAACAGATTTAGATTAATTAGAGTTTCAGCAAAACAAAGTATTCAACGTTGAGCATACCTAAAAACAAACATAAGCCACAATGGCAAATCTGCAGCTACGGCCATTAATTTCACTGTCAATTGTATGAAAATAAACATGAATTATGGAGATGATAACCAATAGCCCCAAACAATCACAAAGTTGTACATTAGATAAGATCGTATTTTACCCTATACAATGCAATGCAGTGTTCAACATTGTTAGAATAAAAGAAAGATGGACAGCACAGACTAGCTTTATTCGGTTCATTTACAATTACAGTTCTGACCTGTTATTGTACATCCATCTGTCATCTGTCAGCTCCCAACTGCCCGTTTAATGAATTAATAAAAAGCTGGTCAACATGTTCCAGAAGGCACTTTGCAATCACAAATTCCTCTGCCATCATACAAAAACATCTCAGCCGGTGTTACATTTTGGTACATTGCTTCTAGACAATATGCCCGGCCAAAGAAAATTTCCTAAGTTAAAAGGCTGCCATCAGCCCGCAATATGACCAGTCCTGGTGAATGATAACTTCAGATCTACAAAAAAAAGGCTCTACAAGATCATATAATTGATATCTGAGATCATAGCAAGAGCCCTTTTCAGGTGCTAGTCAGCAACTCAAATACACTTTGGCACTTTGTTTATTTGAATTTCAAGATCAAAATATGTACAATGGAAGCCATCAAAGGATATCCCCGTGACACCCTTTGAAAAATATTTAGACAGGCTTCATAAGGCAAGCAGCACCAATTTGAAGACTGCAACCAAAGAACCAAATCCCTTTTCAGCTGTTGCCCTTGAACTCCCACAGATGTCACAATAAAATGCTCGAGAGCATTTGCTCAATTAAGAACTGCTGACTCTGACGCTTGTGTCTCAGTTGCTATCTGGCCAGAAGACCCCACGTCAGTCAATGGGGGAATTTGGGGAGCCGAG
The DNA here is from genome assembly GCA_034641835.2 of Pinus albicaulis. Classification (NCBI taxonomy): domain Eukaryota; kingdom Viridiplantae; phylum Streptophyta; class Pinopsida; order Pinales; family Pinaceae; genus Pinus; species Pinus albicaulis. The sequence goes on along the minus strand of CM076574.1, from coordinate 125,542,284 downwards.
TTTGCGGGTTGGGCATCCTGAACAAGACCCAAAACCACTAATGTTGACCTGAGCAATAAAAAAGAAACAGGAGTCAAAAGTTGAACCAGTAGATAACAAAAACCTGCAACAAAATGCGTATAGGAGGCTAAGAAATGAGCAAGATACCACCTAGGCAAAGAAGAACGAATGTTTGGTTGGCTGGCATGGGCAACCAAAGGTACTCTTAATGCAGGATTCTTGTTAAATGCATTTTCAAGTTGTGCTGCAGGTAACTGCAATAAAAGAAACACAGTCAATCCATAAACTGATAAACCAACCCCACTATTAACAAGAAAAGTAATACACCAAATACAAAGTGGTAAACCTGTAATAGCACATGAAATGAATGTGGCATTGTTTGGTATGCACACTTGAGAAATCCAACCCACAATTTCGGCAATCTCCAGATCTGCAACATATAGAGAATGACGACAGAGTTCATCGAGAATTTTATAGAGAAAAGCAGGCACTTGGCAGGCAGGCAGGCAGTCAATAACAAACGAATTACTTTAAAGGATGTGCAGGACTGCATATTAAAAACCATTGAAAAGAATAAGAAGACAACGAAATCGAAGGCTCCCCTAGGGATCAACGCTAGCAAATCTATGTAAATGGACATAAACACCATCAGGCTAGTCTGTGCCTTAGAATAAATGTCAAATGCAAATTTAGAAAAAACATTGAACCCAATAAGGAAGCTCCAAGCTCTCACCAGATCAATAAGACATTTGAGTTTGTTGTGGATTGGGATTCAAGCAAATGAGATCTTCCAATAGAAGCATAGTTCAGAAAAACTGAAAATTTCGTAACAGCAAAAAATACATGGAAACTATTGGAAAAAATGGCAGAACAACTATTGCAAAATAATTATATATGTTCAAAATATTGTAAACAATACAACTCCAAGCCTGCCTTGAGCTATAAGGATACCAACAGCATATAGATGACACGTAAGGAATGGTAGATTAATTCATTAGATAATGATTCAAATGCTAACACCCGAAATGCAAGCAAACTTCACAAACCCATTCTTATGCACAGGAAAACCAACAGTAACACTTTTTGTGTTGGAAGCAAATCTCTGCAAGCCACCACAAACACCACAAGAAATGGAGATTTAACTCATAAGAAATTATTGAAACCAATTTTAAAACAATATCTGAACCACCACTACCAAAATGATATATTTTTGAGCTGTTCCTAACAGAGATGTGTGATCCAGCAGTAGTATCTGAAGAAGAACAGCCATGTTCCATCCCCTCCTGAACAGGAGCAGTATCAATTCAAATTAAATGAGCAAAACAAACTTTACAATCAGGAGATTGACAGCACTTGCAATCGAAGGGAATGTTATATTATGAGTTCTGGGCACCCTGAGTCACATGGTTTGGGTTCAAGTTCGAATTTGGCAACTAGGAAGTTCAGTTCAAATTCGAATTTTCTGATGAAGTTCTCACCACTAGGTTCATATATATATATATATATATAGCTTTTTCAAAACATGTGTCTATAATCATTGGTCTCGCCAGCATTGTAGCTCATGGTCTCATGGAGAGATGGAGCTGTTAGTCAAGGCCTTGCACTGGGACAATGCTAGTTAATATCATGTTATAACAGATGGATTACCAATCGGATTCTTCTTATGAGGTTTTTCAGATTGAGAGTGACCATGTACCATTATGAATACCTCCCTAGTTAAGAGGGAGTGTTGAAAAGTGTAACTAGGTTCGGTCTTCATAATGACTTGTTATTATGAATTTATGTAATGAAGAAGACAAAGATAATAAAATGTATTTTGTAATGCTCGCCTCATGGGTTTCATGAGCAAGGAGTTTTATTATAGGTCAAAGACGACTTCTTGATGTCTTTAGGTGTTTGTCATATTCTCATAAATGTATAATATAGAGTCATGTATATGTATTATGTAGTGATGTTACACTTGTAAAGACAAATTATTGATGTATAATGTATGCTCCAAGACCTTATCAATATGCTCCATAAAGTCGGCTCAAATGGTGTTGGAAATCTCCTTGATAAAGTTGGCCTACACCCAGTCCGTCATGTCAGCCCAAGGCAGTGGAATAGTCCATATATCAAGGGTGGACAGCGACCTTATTAGCACACAACAAGTTCGGACAAGTTCTGTTATGGATTGCAAAGATAAGGTCTGCGGTTTCGGTGCAAAGTAAGGACACAGATCAGCGAAGAGAGAAAGCTCTCACACATAGATGTCTTGGGTATAAAACATCTGTAATAAAAGTGCAAAGTTCAGGACTGTGATCAGAAGCTAAACAGTGCGAGAAGAAGAGTCACTTCAGCACCGCGCATCACAGTAATTGGGTCAAGGAAATCTAAGGGTTATCTCTGTCTATACTTAAGATAGGCCGAGGACTTCTTTAGTAATATACAGGTCTACCATACAGTGCAGACAAGGGTTTGAAAGGTTGCAAGGTGTGCTAAAGATCTCGGCTAAGAAACCGGATTCGTACTTCCGAGGCCATGTGTCCCGAATCCGTCGAATCAAACACGATTCGTGCAGATTCATGTCCGACGGATCAAATCCGATCGTGTCCGTACAGGACACGATCGTGTCCCAATCCACCGGACACAACCTGCGCGGAAAGGCATCCGATGGTTATAAAATATTGAAATGTCTCTCATTTCTTTCACACTGTGTTGGCTTTGAGTTGACAGAGGAGCAAGCAGTAGCAAGGAGCAAGGGAGTGTTTTCAAGGAGATTCAAGCAACCGGTAAGTACATTGTCTCTCTATTTTTTTGCATTTGGTTTGCATGTGCATATGTTCTACAAATATGGGCATTTTTTGTTTATTTTTTACAGCATTCATGGCTCAATCAAGGGCAGCAAAGAAGGGGCAAAGGAAGGGGAAGAAGGTCCTCATTGCAGATGCCCCACCTATTCCTATTTAATCAGGGTCAGCAAGTGTTCCATCTATTGGAAGTGGGGCTGCAACAGAAGCTTCAAATGTTGAGGGAAGACAACAACTTCAAGACCACAAATATCCATTGTGGAAATATGTCACAAGAGAGGCAAGGCCAGACAGCGAGATGAAGGGAAGAGGCAATGTTGCTTGGAAATGTAGTTATTGCCACAACCATTTCATGAACACATATTAACGTGTGAAAGCTCATTTGTTGGTTTTACCAAGTTGTGGAATTTCAGCTTGTACACAGGTGTCTTTAGCAAAGAGGAAGGAAATGGAAAGAGAGACATTTGTTGGTGTGGCCAATGTGGCTACAAAAACAAAAACAAAAAATAAAATAGGAATGATGACCCCCTTCCATTCTTGAGGAAAAGCACCAACAAGTTCTCATTTGAGAGTTCTAGTGGGGGACAATCAGCAAAAAGAAAGGAAATTGCACTTGGTCCAATGGACAAGATTTTCCAGAAAGAGAAGCAGGAAGAGCTTGATCTCACCATTGCATTTTTTTTCTATCAGAACTTCATATCCTTTAATGTTACACAGTCACCTCTATTTATTGAGATGTGTCGAGCTCCGAGTCAAGGGGCCATATCAGGGTATGTGCGTCCTGGGTCAGAGAAGCTTAGAACCACATTGTTGACAAAGGCAAAGAAAGAGGTGAACAAAATGCTTGCGCCTATTAAATGAGCATGGCCAACATCTGGGGTTAGCGATGTTTCTGATGGATGGACAGATCCAACACAGCACCCACTCATCAACTTCATGGTGTCTTCCTTAAATGGTCCAGTTTTCTTGAAATCAGTAGATGCACTTGGACAATATTGTGAAAATTTTACTGCAGTGTATTGGTTTATTTCCTCCTACTTGATTTAATTAATACACGTTATTTTTAGAAATTAGATTCAAACAATATCGAAAATAAACAACTACAGCCTACACATGCAGATCATTTACTAAATAATTCACTCATGCAACAAAGTGCCACATGGATTTTTGGACATAAGTCCCCGGAAAAACCCAACGCGGGAAAATCGGTTCAGCAGATATGAGGGTTTCATTATTAAGTGGTTCCGAGTATAGCAAATCTGGGTTCCAACCTTGGAAAACCCGACAGAGAATAAAAGATATAAAATTTGCAGCTAACCTGAAGATCTAGTGCCAAATATCTTACTTGGGAAATCCATTAAAAATAATTAATTATTTGAATAACTTCAACACAACTTGAAATTTCTCAAATCCATTTCTGGATCTTGTAGATCAGGTGTACTCTAGCCCCTCCACAAAATTTGGGACCTAGAGCACAATTGATGCTACCCCAAATACACAAAATCTCAACAAATACAAGGATGCATAATATATGGGTGAGTTGTTTATTAAAGTCACCAGCATACAGGACACCCACTCATCAACTTCATGGTGTCTTCCTTGACTCGTCCACTTTTCTTGAAATCAGTAGATGCACTTGGACAATACAAGGATGCACAATATATGGCTGAGTTGTTTATTAAAGTCACCAGCATACAGGATATTCTTGTCAGCATATGGGACAAGAATTGCACATCTTTACATTGTTTGGCTCACTCGTTGAACCCAAAATACTACAGCCATGAGTGGTTGAATGGTCGAACTTCCCGCAGATTCCCTCCTCACATGGATGGTGAAATTTCACAGGGGACGAAAGATGCATTCAAGAGGATTTTTCAGGATAGGGCATCCCTTGATGAGATGGAGGATGCCTTTGCAAAGTTTTCCACTGGCACTAGGCGATTTGCAAGCTATGATGTGATTAGAGACAGGGGGCTAAGAAGCCCTATTCTTGGTGGGCAACTCATGGGGTAACAAGCCCCCCTCTACAACAATTAGCTATGAGACTCCTCTCTCAGGTGACTTCATCCTCTTGTTGCGAGAGGAATTGGAGCACATATGGGAATTTGTATAGTGTGAAGAAGAAAAATCTCGAGCAGTCCAGGGCAGAGACAATGGTGTATGTGCACACCAACCATCGTCTTATTTACAGGCAAAGGGATGAGTGGTTGAAGGGAAAGACAAAGATGTGAGATGTAGATGTGGGATGTCTTTTCTGATGATATGGGTCTAGACAGCGGTATTGAGTTGGCATTGGCCAACTTGGATCTCAATGAGCCAGTGTTAGAGCCTGTCACATTTGATGATGGTGATACTGTAGAGGGGTCATCCTCCACACCAACAAATGCAGAGATGACATTGGATATAGAGGAGGAGGATGCAGCAAAGAAGAGCAGCGATGACCATGATGATGAGGACAATGATGTTGATTACGATGATGAGGATTGATGACTCATGACTCATGAGCTACCTACTGCCTTTAGGCTTGCAGACTTGTAGTTGTTTTGTATTTGCTATCTCTATTTGGCATGTCATTTTCCATTGGCATTGTACTACCTATGTATCACATTTTGATTTTGATGACTTAATGAGAAAACTACAATATCTTGTCTTTCTCCTAATGGATCATTGATGAATATGTCTATTACGTTGTACGATTGTATGATGTATCTTTGTAAAACTTGCATCTAGATGAAGATCTAAGTTTGAATCAATAAATTTGTGTAAGAAATATCTAATTTTTAATATATATATATATATAATGTGTCATGTTCCGGGGGGTCACCGTGTCTACATCCGACACTCGAATCTGCGTGTCCTTGGTGTCCCGTGTCCCCGTGTCAGCTGAGTTAGCATTTCAGCTGATTGGAAAAAGAGACACAAGCATACACAGAATTTAGACACTCCTATCTTTGGTCAAACAAGACCTCGGAAAAACCCATAATGGGGAAAACCAGTGATAATGAGATTTTATTTGCTAGTTCCTAGTAAATTTAAACACAACAAATTAAAACACAGAGGGTAACTCCCTTATAAATTTCTGCTCAGCTCCTTCAAAATCAAGCAACTAAATTAGCCTTGAACAGCGTGCCACTTTGCCCAGAATTCTTCTCCGAAAACTTGGGCCACAGTCCACTATTTATTTCCTCGATGCCTGCAGCCAGCTCTTCTCAGCCTCACATTGCATGTCCGACAACCTGCTGTCGCAACCTCATTTTCTGTGCTGTATCAGCCTCAATTTCTCAGCCTCTGACCTAATTTCTCAGCCTCAAAACGCGGGCTTGTCAGACTTTCCTAAAGCTGTCAGAACCCCTCAAGATTTGTGCACACAACCCCTGAAAATCTGCGTTGAAGGTGGCTGCCTTTCCTTGGTTTTCATGCCAGCCATCTCTGCTTGCTAGACCTTGGAATTTGTGCCAGTTTCCTCTTGCTGTAGATCAATTTACTCCTGCAAAATTCTCTGCTCTCACAGCACTGTTTCCTTCAGCTCCGGTGCTTCTCTCCACAAATGCACATGTAGAATAGAATGAGCTCTCAGCCTTTTTTCTCCCTTTTTAGCTTCATTAAGATAGGAGAACCCTAACCCTTTTGATCAAGGGCTGAGTTTAGATCTCAGCCCTCTAGATCAATGGTGGAGATCATTCCCTCACTTGACCCCCTTTTTCACGTGGTCCCCCCCCCCCCTCATTAATGAACTCCCTAGTCACTTTAAGTTGTTTTTGTACCTTGTACTTTTTCTCCACATAAAATCAACGTAAAAACATAAAGTGATTTTAATGTTACAAAGTACACGGTACTTAACGCCTCATAAAGTGACTTAAAACATGACTTCAATATAAATCATAAAGTCAATAGCTAAAAAGGTGTTATAAAGTGTTCCCCTAGGCAAAAACGAAAATGCACTAGGAAACACTTCCATGGTACCCTTTTCTTCAACACTCCCTCTTACCGAGCTAGGTGTTTCTCACCACTCCCATCCTATCAGTGAAGTACACATGCTTGCCCCTTGGCAATGACTTGGTAAGAATATCTGCAACCTGTTCATCAGTGGATATATAGTAAAGCATCATTGCTCCTCTCTTGACCCCCATCCCTGATGATGTGGCATTTGATCTCTATGTGCTTTGACCGGTCATGAAAGTCTGGATTCTTTGTGAGTTTAATGCAACTATGACTATCATAGTATGTCACAGTTGGTCTCTACCTCTGACCAAATAAGCGATCTTGCATAGCCAAAGAGCCTTGCAATTGGCCAGACTAGCTACAATATACTCAACTTTTGTTGAGCTCAGTGCCACTGATCTCTGCTTCTTGTCGAACCACGACACTGTTGTCGAACCCAACATTAAACACCATCCAAAAGTACTTTTTCGGTCACTAGCACTCCCTGCCCAATCTGAGTGTGTACAACCTGTCAACCTCACTCCAACTCCCCAGATATAGTCCACACCATAGTCCACTATGCCATGTAGGTACCACAGCACATGTTTCGCAACCACCTGGTGCACTCTCCCAAGCTCCAACATAAACTGACTTAATTTGTTGACTGTGAAACAGATATCCGATCTAGTGTTGACCAGATACATCAACGAACCGTTCAACTGATGATACAAAGTGGGGTTCACCAACTCAGGATCTGAAGCATGCATCTTCTTCCAGTTGGTGATCATTTGAGTAGCCATAGGCCTACAATCCTACATACGAAACCTCCCCCGTATGTCCCCTACATATCTATCCTAGCCCACAAAGATATGCCCATCCTTTTGCCAAACCTCCAACCCCAAAAAGTAATGCATCAATCCCATATCAGTCAAGTCAAACTCTAAATCAAGGTCCCTCTTGCAATGCTTTATGAGTCTCTCCTCTCTTGTAATAAACAAATCATCCACATGCATAACCAATCATAATGAAATATAAGTTTGAATCTGCATCACTCGTCTGGAAACCCATTTGCTACTAGTAAGCATCAACCCTCTCGTACCATGCTCTCGGCACCTGCTTTAGTCCATATAAGGATTTCTTAAGCCTACACACATGAGACTCTCTCCCATGCACCTCAAAGCCCTATGGCTGCTCAATGTACACCTCCTCATATATGACCAGATTGAGAAAGTTGGTCTTAACATCCATCTGGTGAATCTTCAAACCCATCTCAACAGCTATGGAGATCACTCCTCTAATAGAGGTATAACGAGCAACTAGTGAGAATGTCTCGTCATAGTCAACTCCCTCTACCTATGAGAACCCTTGTGCCACAAAACGAGCTTTGAAATTATCTGCACTACCATTCGCAGCATGTTTGATCTTGTAGAACCACTTGAAAATCACAACCGACTTCCCCCTAGGTCTCGACAGTATCTCCCACACATCATTCTTCATGATGGAGGCATACTCCTCCAACATGGCATCCCTCCAAATCCGCTAAGTCACAGCCTCCTCGTAGCTAGTTGACTTAGTCTCAACAATGTCTACCACATAGCCACCCAACCTCTCTAGTGGTGTGCTCTCCCTCACTAGCCACTTGGGTTCCCCCATTGTCTCCTATGCTTCCTTCAGGGTCCCACAAAACCATTTTCCCTTCCTCTTCTTTATAGTATCTTCTTCAACTGGTATGGGAAAATCCTCCCCTGGAGCCTCTCCTCCTGATGAGGAAGCCCCTCTTCTGATCTGTGGTGAACCTATACTCTGAGATCTTGTGTCCACTGATTCTAGACTCTGTGAAGCTACCACCCCAAAAGTAGGTGATCCACCTAACCCTAGTGTACCACCAAAAATCTTGATACATGTGGTATGGCCCACTACTAAGGACCTTGCTGCTATCCTCAATGAACCTCCTGAGACCTCCATAAGGCCCTCTCCCCCTCAAAATCTCACATCGTGCCTCATGACAACTTTCCTTTGTGCAAGAATGTATATGAGATAGGCCTTTTTGGTCTCACGGTAACCCACAAGAATTCCCTTCACTACGATGGGTTTCAGCTTCGTCCTCTTCTCCTCAAGGAGGTGTGAATATGTAAGGCACAAAAAATCTTGATGTGCGTAGTCTCAGGCTAATTCCCAAAAGAAGTCTCCTTAGTTGTCTTATTCCCCAAATATGGGCTTCTATTCTATAGATACACCAGTGTTACACGCCTCAACCAATAAAAAGAAAGGTAGCATCTGAAGCAACATAGCTCTCGCTACACCCACTAGGGCCCCGTTCTTCCTCTCTGCCACCCCGTTCTACTAGGGGTTATAAAGAACTATGTACTCCCTCCTGATACTCGCACTCCTACAAAGCTCCTTCATCTCCTTGAAGGGATACTCACCCCCACTATCTGATCTCAAAACCTTGATCTTCTTCCCCATTAGGTTCTCCACAAGAGCCTTAAACTCTTGGAACCTCTTGAAGACCTAATCCCTAGTCTTCAAAAAGAAAATACAGGTCTTCCTGGAGTAGTCATCAATGAAAGTCCCATAGTGTATCAAAGTGTATCAAGTCCAGAATACTACCTACCCTGTTGTCACTGCTCGAGAAAGGTGTCTTAGTGTACTTTCCCAAAGCACATCCCCTACTCACATCATTATGCTCAGTGTTGAACTCAGGTGAATCTGTAATCATCTCCCTCGACACCCTGAATGCTCCACGGTGCATGTGGGCCATCCTCCTGTGCCATATCTCGCACAACTCGCTATTGTTGGTCTACACCACTAAGGCTCTAGTAGGTTGAAACATAAACTTGTAAAGCCTCCCACAGTGGACTCCAATCACTCTAGTAGAAGTGATACTTGATCCCTTGAGATATATAAGCACATGTCCTCCTCGAAACACCACTTCATACCCCCTATCCTCAATATTAGAGACTAAAATCAAGTTCTTCTTCAACCCTAGAACATAAAGAACATCTATCACTTTTAAAGGGTGTGACCACTACCTCTGAAAGGATACTGTCCCCACTCTTGTTGCTCTGACTTTGGAGTTATCTCCAAGCACAACCTCCAAGAATATGCCATCCCTTCTGAGACTCGTGAGGTTGTCTCTCACTCCAATCATATTGCAGGAAGCCCCACGATCTACAAACCACACACTAGAAGGTGTAACACTAGTGGAAGGACTCACCACTAAGGCAAACTTCATGTCAAACCTAGTGGAAAAATAATCAACATCTGTTGAAGTTGCAATGTCCCTCTTCTTTTCCTTCTTGTTGGGACACTGACCCAACTTCCACAAGCAATGCTGATTTTCCACAGCACTTGAGAATCAGGTTCGAGTCTAAAATCACGATCGCAAACACACTCAAACGCCACAACACAAGCACTTTGCACAACGGAATAACAAATAGTAGTGAATCAACTAGTACACAGACAAATTTTAACCCGCAAGTTGCTATATTACAAAATTTAATACAACAATCTTAGGGCTCCCGTACCAGGGATCATGGCCCTTAGAATCAACCATGATAAAAGACACAACTAGGGCTTGGTACCAACAACAATGATGACCAATCTTTCCCTGAACAAAGTACACTTGAATTGCTGATGTAGCTCTCCATAGTCCTTTCAATCCAGGTACCTTGAAAAAACTTGGTGGGTACTTTGCCTTCCCTTCTACTGATCACTGCAAATTCTGCCACTTCAGAAATCCACATATTTTCAGCTCAACAAATTTCCACTATCAACCCTCTTGTTGCTCCAAGAGTGACTGAACTTCAGCCCATACAAGTCTTCCCACTAGCATCTCTCCTGCTCCACCAAGAATGCCAACTCATAAGGTCTTCAAACCTGCCCTCTTCTAGTCTCTTTGGTGCTCCAAAGATAACCAGACTTGAGGCTTGGAAGCTGCTCTCTTATCATTGATTTGCACACCAATAAATCACTAAACTAGGGCTCAACAAGTTACCCTCTTAACTTCTCTTTTGTTGCTCTCAAAAGGACAATTCTTAGGGCACTATACACTGCCCACTTACTGTGACAAGTTTACCTCTTGTCCACAATACTTAGGGCTTCTTACCAACCACTAACTGTTGAGATTTTATGTATTTGGGGTAGCATCAGTTCTGCGCTAGCTCCCAAATTTGGTGGAGGGACTAGAGTACACATGATCTCTAAGACCCAGAAATGGATTTGAGAAATTTCAAGTTGTGTTGAAGTTATTCAAATAACTAATTATTTTTAATGGATTTCCTAAGTCTAACTTAGGAAAATAAAATAATTAAAGTGAATTAATTAACACATGTGTTGAAATTGTCTTAAGTCACATGGATCAAGCAGTCTTTTAATCTCAGTCATTGATGGATGATTTAATCTCGGCCATTGAAGAGTTCAACAAAAAAGTATAAGAGAAAGGCTAGAGGGTCAGTTGAACACACATTTTTTGTAGAACTGAGGAATAGATCTGGAATTCTAGAGCGGGTTAGCTAAGAATTTTCAGTGGAACTTCCTGCAGTGAGGGGTAGTATTGGCCAAGGGAATGTTCTGATTCCAGGGCCAAGAGACAGCAAGAGGCAAGAGGAGCAGCTCAAGGACAGCGCAAAGAGGCTTCAGAGCCACGTAAAGCAGCAAGGACAGCGCAAAGAGGCTTCAGAGCCACGTAAAGCAGCAAGGACAGCGCAAAGGCAACTAGGGCTGCGTTGGGCTAACGTTGGCCATGTAGAGGCAGCATAGGGGCTAACGCAAGCCCTCCTAGAGCCACGCAGAGGCTGACGCAATACCTCCAGGGCAACACTAGTGCTTCAAAAACAGCACTGAGGGTTTATAGGGTCAAATCCGAGCTGAGTCTTGTAAATCTCGTTTGAGGGTGTGGATCAGTCAGATATTTGGCACTAGATCTTCAAGTTAGCTGCAGTTTTTATATCTTTTATTCTCTGTCGGGTTTTCCAAGGTTGGAACCTAGATTTGTTGTACTCATAACTACTTAATAATAAAACCCTCATATCTGTTGAAAAGGTTTTTCCGGGGACTTATGTCCAAAAATCCATGTGTCACTTTGTTGCATGAGTGAATTATTCAGTAAATGATCTGCATGTGTAGGTTGTAGTTGTGTTGATTTTCGATATTTTCTTAATCTAATTTCTGAAAATAACTTGTATAAATTAAATCAAGTAAGAGGAAATAAACCAATACACTACAGTAGAATTTTCACATGGTATCAAAGCGATAGCAAATCAAGCTGAATCTCCAGCAAATCGGCTGAAGAAATATTTTTTCTACAGGGTGGCAGAAGCAGCAGATCGAGAAAGGGCATCTTGACAGCAAGTGAAAGCAAATCCAACAAACATCGTTGAAGCTGCAGAAGGCCTCTAGGCTTACGCAGACGCTCCCTGCGTCACCCAGTCTGGGGTTACGTAGTCCACTTCTGAGCAGTGTTGGGACTGCGCTAGGCCAGCCAAGAGGACGTTGTCTAGTCACTTCTCTTGTTTCTGAAAATTTTGCCAAGATCCAGAAGCAGTGCTTCAGATCTTCAGTAGTGTTGGTGGAGTAGAGATTTTGCAGGTGCAGAATTGTGCCTAGCTAAGGCAACAAAGGCGGGAAGAAGACAGTCATTTAGCAGATCTGAGCCAAACATGTCTAAGATTCGATCAGGAGGATCGAAGAATACTGTCCGTTTGAGTTTTGGTGGAAGATTTCCAGGAGGGAAGTCAGTTTGCAGAAAGAAGTAGTTACTAGAGGGTTTCTAGTCACCAAGAAACCCAGATCCAGAGGCTGAAGTATTGTTTTCTTCAAATCTGAGCAAAGATGGCTCAATATGGACTAAGGGTTCAAGATAGATTGGATGGCATGTCCAACTATGTTATCTGGAAGACCAAAATCCTCTCAGTTCTGGATGAGTATGCTCTCAAAGATCATGCAGAGAAGACACTTGTTGTACCAACCGATGCAAATCCACTCAAGAAGTATGAAGAAAATCTAGCGCGAACGAAGTGGTTGATCATAGAGGGAGTCAAGGACCATGTGATTCCTCATGTTACTGGTAAAAATAAAGCACATGACATGTGGTCAGCCTTGGAAGTGATGTACCAAGGAGGCTTTGTGCAAAGAAGAATGCTTCTTGAGAATCAGATGTGTATGTTGCAGATGATGAAGGGTGAAGAGATAGATCCATTCCTCTTCAGACTTCAAGTTATCCATGATCAGCTGATTGGCATGGGTGCTAATCTAGATGAAGGGCTCCTAGTGAGGACGACCTTGAATGTTGTCTCTAAAGAATGGGAAACGTTTGTCCAGAGCATTCTGGGAAGGGCAGTGTTACCATCATGGGCAGAAATGTGGGCTATTCTCCGCCAAGAGGAGATCAGGAGGATCACCAAGAAGTAGTCCAACAGTGGAGGAAGCGGATTAGCCAAAGTGAAGAAAGAAGAAGAGGAGGATGCAGCGCTTGCATCAAGGGAAAAGAAACAAGGGAAGAAGAAGAAGGACCTCTCCAAGGTTCGGTGCTTTAACTATGGTGATCTTGGTCATTTCGCCAGTAGTTGTCCTAAGAAGAAGGACAAAGGAGCTTCTGATTCCAAGGCTGCAGTAGCAAACGAAGATGGCTCTGATGATGATGCTACCATAAGTGCTCGTGCACCTCGAGAGAAGAGGTGGGGTGACATGGATATATAGAGTATCCATAGATAGATTAGTAGGATCATTGAGTCAGCACTACTCTTGGATCACATACGAGCTACGGGAGCACTAAGACGGTAGCGAGATGAGTCGGGAGATGGTTGCAGATAACCACATTAAAGAGAAAGAGGGAGTTGTAGAGCTGAAGAGTAAGCAACGTGATGTAGACGCAGCAATAATGCAAAGAGGCTGATGGGACTTCAGTGGTGCAGAGAAGCTGGGCTCACGCAATGCAGTGTTGCAGCATGACATTGTCTCCAAGGGGACAGCGTGATTCAGCATCCAAGGAGCCTCAGTGATGGAGGGCAACTTGACTTGTCTGTCAAACAGTTGGGCAGAGTCTTTCAGTTCCTTACTTCTCTGCAACTGAGTTGTAGTGCAGCAAATAACAGTGGCAGTGCTATGGGCAGCATGATGCAGCAATTGGAGAGGGAGTTGCAGTACAGATGTGGCAGTGTCAGTGGCAGTGGCAGGGGCAGCAATATAGAGAGCAGCAATGCAGTAGATGGAGGGCAGCAGGCCAAGCATCAACAGCACATATCCAGTACTCAAGATATTGTGATACATGGTGTGATGTATTGCTAGAGCACACTTCTGATGCTAAGAGGGAGTGTTGAGATTTTATGTATTTGGGGTAGCATCAGTTGTGCTCTAGCTCCCAAATTTGGTGGAGGGACTAGAGTACACTTGATCTACAAGACCCAAAAATGGATTTGAGAAATTTCAAGTTGTGTTGAAGTTATTCAAATAATTAATTATTTTTAATGAATTTCACAAGTCTAACTTAGGAAAATAAAATAATTAAAATGAATTAATTAACATGTGTTGAAATTGTCTTAAGTCACATGGATCAAGCAATCTTTTAATCTCAGTCGTTGATGGATGATTTAATCTCAGTCGTTGAAGGGTTCAACGAAAATTACAAGAGAAAAGCTTGAGGGTAGTTGATCACACACATTTTTTGTAGAACTGAGGAATAGATCTGGAATTCTAGGGCCGGTTTGCTAAGAATTTCCGAAGGGATTTCCTGCAGTGATGGGTAGTATTGATCAAGGGAATGTTCTGATTCCAGGGCCAAGAGATAGCAAGAGGCAAGAGGAGCAACTCATGGACAGCGCAAAGAGGCTTCAGAGCCACACAGAGAAGCTGGGACAGTGCAGAGGCAGCTAGGGCCACGTTGGGCTAAAGCTGGACAAGTAGAGGCAATGTAGGGGCAACGTAGACCCTCCTAGGGTGATGCAAGCCCTCCTAGAGCCACGCAGAGGCTGACGCAGTCCCTCTAGGGCAACGCTGGGGCTTCAGAAGCAGCGCTGAGGGTTTCTAGGGTTAGATCTGGGTTGAGTCCTGTAAATCCCGTTTGAGGGTGTGGATCACTCAGATATTTGGCACTAGATCTTCAAGTTAGCTGCAAATTTTATATCTTTTATTCTTTGTCGGGTTTTCCAAGGTTGGAACCCAAATTTGTTGTACTCAGAACTACTTATTAATAAAACCCTCATATCTGCTAAACCGGTTTTCCGACTTTGGGTTTTTCCGGGGACTTATGTCCAAAAATCCATGTGTCACATTGTTGCATGAGTGAATTATTCAGTAAATGATCTGCATGTGTAGGTTGTAGTTGTGTTTATTTTCGGTATTTTCTAAATCTAATTTTTGAAAATAACTTGTATAAATTAAATCAAGTAAGAGGAAATAAACTAATACACTAGAATTTTCACACTAATAGTCCTCAAAGTCGTTGTTCATAGGTTCATCCAAATCATTGTCCAAACCAGACATTTAATGCTACACCACCTAGCATTCATCCCTAAGAAAACAAATCTCCTCTCTTCAATCCATCCAATCGAGGTGTCAAGAAATACATGGCCCTATGCACAAAGATAGTTGAAGTATTCGACCCTCTTTAGGTCTTCCTATAATAGCCACAATATTACCCTACTGCAGCCAAACCAAACCTCCAAAACTTGAGTAATACCTCTCCCAAATACCCTCAACTTCTGTGCTTTACTTCTAAAGTAGTGTGGCCTTCTTCACAGGTTATAAGACCTTTGTCCAATGTACCTTCAGGGGCTTGATCCTCCCTCAAAAACACAAATTACAATGTTGCCTTATCTTCCCAAAATCACTTACTTGTGCCTATTACCCACCACATTGTGGGTAACATCCCTAGGAGAAATTTTTCTCCATGTTGGACGCCAGCCAGCAGGCCCTTGCAGCCTTCTACTAGCTCGTTGTGCTATTTCTCTGCCACCTGAGCCAGCCATGTAGTCCCTTACACATCTGTATTGATCATATGTTTGATGGTGGGCCTCCTGAATCTAAAGGTATGTCTTGTCATTTGGTAATTGAGAATTGGGTTTACTTATCATGGATTGATGAGGGGATTTGTCGGAAGGAGTGAACTTAGTTTGTGCTCATGTCCCCTTGATCTCTCTTAAGTGTTACCCTTGCATCTTAGTCTTGTTGGATCTTCTTTATTTACCATTTGGTTCTAGGGTGGTACTAATTGGGAAACCCTGACTTTGAGTGCGTGGTCCCACTCCTTTATCTGCATATATTACTCCCCTTCCACTAATTATACTCCCATTCATCATTTCTCCCACCTGGGTCCACATAGGGTAAGCTTCCCTATCCCTTTACCCCCCCCTTGGGTTAGGCCTGGAATGATGCCCCGAAGGTTGAAGCAGCTAAAAGAAAATAAAAAGCATAATTGGCCACACTTAATAGGAAATTGTACCACAATGCAAAAGATGGTCGAGACAAAAATAATTAACACGTGGGCAAAAGTGTTAAAATTGGCAACTAGGGCCAAACTCCACCTTGGACAACTCATATGATGGAGATGATATTTTTATTGAATTCCTCTTTCTGAGAGTTGCAAGATTGATCTAAAGATCATCTTGTTTGGATGAGAAGTGTGATTTTGAATTTATTTCTCACACATGCGCAAATTGTCAAGGTCGGCCAGAAGTCAAATGTAGGCTCATGAAGCCCAATAGATGTGTCTTTTCACCGTCATCGAACTATATAAATAAGAGTGACCTTGTGCCTCATTTGGACATCATTCATTGACACATTCTTCTCTCTCCAAATCAGATTGGTTAATACAGCTTGGGTTCTCTCTCTTCCTCTCTCACACATGTGGTTGAAGGATGCATTTCTAGAGCAGATTGCAGAGCGCAGATTTCAGGGCGTTGACCAGCATTGACCAAGGGTCAAAACCTCATTTTTTACTATAGTTTTCAAGCAAAAAATCCAATCTTTGGAGGCCACATTCTTTGGCACAAATATCGAGGCATTTCGAGCAGTTTGACCTGCATTGACTGCAGCGTTGACTGAAGTTGATCGAGTTTGACTAAAGTTTCAGAGACTGCTTTTGGGCTGATTTTGACACATTTTGGAGGTCAAGTTGACTGATTTTGACCAAGTTGTCTTGGGGACGATTTGTTGTTGATTTGACCAACGTTGACCTTCTAGTTAGGGATTCTGGTTGACTTTTGTTGACTGTTGTTATGATAACGTTGATTTGACAGTGTTTGGTCATGTAAATTTGTATTATGTACTCTCTCTCTCTCTCTATTGAATTATTGAAGATTTATAAAAAGAATTTGATCAAAAGGTTTTCCCTGCATTGGGGCTTTTCCCTAGCATCCGCCAAATATCGTGTCCTCTTGTCATGGCTTGTCTTTTGCCTATTGTTTATGTTCTATCTTCATTTACTATCAATGTTAATGTGCTTGTTAATCTGGAAATTGATATTTAAGGAAAATTGAAGTAAATTGCTCTTAAGCATAGAACATACAATTGTTATCTAAAATTAACATGGAATCAGAGCCCAGGTGAAGACAAAAACCAAGAAAGTGTGAGAAAAGCAATCACTAAGATCTCTTGGACAAGGACAAGGGTCAATGGCTTCCTCGTCCTACTTCAAATCTGAGGATAAGCTCAATGATAAATCTGATAAGCCCAAGCAAGAGTAAGAAAAGCAATCACTGAGATCTGTTGGACAAGGACAAGGATCAATGGCTTCCTCGTCCTACTTCAAATTTTAGGACAAGCTCAATGATAAATTTCATTATCATGCATGGAAGATGTCTCTAGACTTGTCTTTGGAAGAGAATCATATCATGGATTATGTGTAGGGAAAGATTGTTGAGCCTCCTTCTAATGCACCGACTTCCACTAAAACAAACTATAATAAAGGTGAGGTCAAAGCTAAGAATTTCATCACGGATTCCATTCAAAATCATTTGGTTGCTTACATTTCCGAGCTAAGCACATCTAAGGAGATGTATGACAAGTTGGTTAGCATATTCAAGGCTAGCAACGCAAATCAAATCCTCTTTCTCAAGAACAAGCTAAAGGACATCAAGATGGATAGAGGGGAATCCATCCAATCCTACTTCATGAGGATTACCGAAATCAAAAATGATCTTCTAGCCATTCAAGAACTTATTGTTGACCGGGAGCTCGCTCTTATTTCCCTTGGAGGTCTTCCTGTTGAAAAATTGTCGAGTGATGAAATATTAAGATATTCTTTCTTTTCTTTCACAGTTTGATTCCTTTTAATGTTGTGTTTGTTGTTATAACTGAGAACCGAATATAGAAATCAGACATCCATTCAACATATACACAAGATATACCTTGGGGAAACCCAATAAGGGAGAAAACCCCAGCAAAAGATCTCTTTTATTATGTGGAGTAGATAAGCAAATATCAACTTACAAAATCAAACTAGGACAGAAGACACCTGGAGACTTTAATTCCTTAGAGTAAAACTGAAATGGTCATGCATGGAAGAGATAATTGATGGATCTTAAGCTATAGACACTTAGCTTCACTTTGACTTCTTTATCTTCACCTCAATTCAACATACATGGGCTAGATCTGAGAAATATTGCCACACACCCTTGCAGAAAAGTCGATTTTGAAAGCCTGAGTTTGAGAGGTTGGATCAGGCCTGAAACTCAACAGATCTTAAGAGCGTTGAGTTGAAAGGGGAACGCCTTGGTGTCTACTTTCCACCCCAAGTGGAATTTCTGGAAAAGCTTGCCTGGATTCAAAGTTAAGAGTTTTTCTTTCTCTGAAACTGTTTCTGGAAATTCTGGAAAAAATTCTGTAGAAAACCAGTGTGTGAATTTCGTGAGGGACGATGTCCCTTCTCAGACTGGATCTCCTTGAGCGTTCAACAGATCTTAGAACGCCTTGGAGTCTACTTTCTAACCCCACTGGAATTTCTCAATTTGGATGTCTAAAGAGAAAGTTATGGTCGATTTATTAATTGAACCTGTAAACCCTTGCTTGCTGGAAAACTGCTGAAAAAACATAATTGCTTATGTAGAGTGAAGGTTCTTTGTCCTTTTTTATCTTTTTGCTTTGATCCTTCTACAAGATGGATAGGCTTGACTTTTCAAGCTTCTAGAAGTCACTTTTAGGGTTTACAACTTGACTTCATCAAGCCCCCTCAAGCCTAGTACTTTTTCGACCCACTTTATCTTTTAATTCATAAAAAACACTTGTCTTTATAAACTTAGGCTTACATCAAATAAACAGTACATTAAACTTTTACATCTCTACTAGTCAACTTGACAACACTTTTACATGACTCAACAAGGCTTATACATCATTTACATCATTCTCTCACTAGCATGGTCCAGATCACATCATTTGATTTAAAACATTATCTTCACACAATAATAAGAAGAGATCTTTTAACTATGTGATCTTCTAGCTTTTCAATCAATGTCAGAGTTTAGCTTCCTAGGAGTGATCAGTTCCTAGGTAAGCATCATCACAACATGATAAAGAGGCTATCACACATAACAGTCTTCGCTTCACAGGAGTCCACTTGATTTGGCTAGACCACATCTTGATTTTGCATATAGCTCACAAGATGTCCGACCCAGGATTTTGCACTAGTGTTTCACCAAGTCCATGGATTTGACACTAGACCTCACCAAACATTCTTAACTTGGATTTGTCCTGATACTTCACCAACTCCATGGGTTTGGTATCAGTCACCACCAAGGTTCTTAGCAAGCTTCCATGCCTTGATTTATTACAACTCACAAGACATGGTCATATATTCTCATCTACCCTGCTAACTCAACTCAGGGGAGAGAATGACTCTTGAAGCTGCCATTTTTAACACTCCCTCTCAGTGAGAGAGGCATTCTCAACAACCCCAAGTTTGCTCCGCAGGTGCACAAACTATTGAGGAGTCAAAGGCTTGGTCAGGATGTCCACAACCTGTTCAGTTGTTGTTACATATTGTAGTTTGATTATATTTTCTGGACCATTTCGCCGACATGATGATACCTTGAATCAATGTGTTGCGTCTTATCATCAAAGACGGGATTCTTAGCTAGCTTTATACAACTTTGGTTGTCACAAAATATTATTGTAGTCTCTAGGTGATTTTCCTATGTGCAGGAAACCAACTTCCTTAGGCATACAACTTCTTTGCATGCTTCACTAGCAGGAAAGTACTCTGCTTCTGTTGTACTAAGTGCAATTGTCTCATGTTTCTTACTGGACCAGGAGATCATACCAGATCCCAAGTTGAAGCAATAAGTTGTGGTGCTCTTTCTGTCCACTGGACTTCCAGCCCACTCTGAGTCTGTAAAACCATGCAGCGACATACCACCACCTGTTGAGTAGCTTAGACCATGAGTAATGGTCCCCTGTAGATATCTCAGAATGTGTTTACCTGCTACCCGTGTCTCTGTCTAGGATCGGCCATGAATTGACTCAATATGCAATATCAGGCTGAGTATGAACCAAATACAGAAGTGATCCAATCAGCTTCCTGTATAATGTGGGATCCACTGAATCTACACCTGTACTTGTCTCATGAAGCATCCCGAACCTTTTCAGGATATCCACCGTATACTTGCCCTGAGATAGAAATATCTCTCCTTCTCTTTGCCATACTTCCAAACCTAGGAAGTAATGCATTTTGCCCAAGTCCTTCATTTCGAATCTTTCTGATCATGATCTTCCTCCCTCTGATCATCTAAAACTTGACATTCTTCAGGATGAGAGAGAGGAGCTACATCAGTTTCTGTAGGGAACTCCTTTGCCTTTCGGAAAGCAGCTTCCTCATTGAAGGTGACATCCCTACTGACCTCTATCTGTCTTTGAGTAGGGAAGTAAATTTTGTAGGCTTTGGAAGTTTAACTGTAACCGACAAAGACTCCTTTTCTACCTGAGGTTTCGAATTTTGACCTTTTATCTTTCGGGACATGGACATAGACAAGGCACCCAAATACTCTAAGGTGACTGACATCAAGTTTCGAACAAGAAAAGAGTTCCTTAGGAGTTTTATCTTTTAACAAGGCATGGGGGCATCAGTTCTAGATATACACAGCAGTGCTTGAGGCTTCAGCCCAAAGTGAGATAGGGAAGTCTTGGTCATGCAACATGGCTTTGGCTGACTCACATATGGTTCTGTTTTTCCTTTCAGCTACACCATTTTGCTGAGGTGTATAAGGGATTGTCAATTGTTTTCTTATGCCATGTTCTTTATAGAAATCATCAAATTGTTTTGACTCATATTCACCCCCACTATCTGACCTAAGTGATTTGATTTTCTTTTCTGACAGATTTTCGACTTGGGCTTTAAATTCTTTAAACTTGGCAAAGGTTTCATCTTTTGATTTCAAGAAGAATATCCAACATTTTCTAGAGTAATCATCTATAAATGTCAGAAAGTAGATACAGACAAAGGTAAGCTAGACATGAGACCACATACATCAGAATGAACAATCACTAATATGTCTTTTGTTCTTGTTTCACTTTTACTGAAAGGTTTTCTAACATTTTTACCCAAAAGACATCCTTTGCAAATTTCCTTTTCAGAAACTAAAATAGGGGGCATGTCACTTACCATTTGTTGTAGATCTGGGAGAGCCTTGTGGAAGAGATGTCTGAATCTCCTGTGAAACAGCTCGCTACTACTAACAATAGTATGCGCAAGTGCCTGAATAGGTTGTCCAGATAGAAGGTAGAGTCCATTTGACCCATAGCCAATAATCTTTGCCTCGTCATGCCCTTTCTGCTTTGGTCACATCATGACCTGTCTATCTGAAAATGTCACCGTGTTGCCCTTAGCCTCAAGAGCTGATACTAAGATGAGATTCTTCTTCAAATCTGAGACAAGAAGAGCTTCCTGGATATGCAACAAGGATCCAGATGCCAACCTGAATGTAACTGAGCCAACTCACAGTATCTTGTGTGCTGAGTTGTCCCCCAACTCAACCTTCATACTGAATGACTTACCCTTAAAGTCTGAGAGTAATTCCTTGTTGCATGTCATGTGAGTAGGCCCCATTGTCTATCAACCAGTCATCCTCTCTAGCTGTGAGAGACCCTGTCAATGCTGAGACAAAGAGATATTCTCTTTGTGAGGTTCCTTCTTGAGGTTTTACCCGCGGATCTGCAATCCTTTGCCATATGCCCAAATTTATTACATTTGAAGCATCTGAACTTGGAGGAGTCGAAACTCTTCCCTTTAAACTAGGCTTGAAGGTCTCCTTTGGACCTTCCCTTCGATGAAGTCGAGGAGGAGCATTCGACTTCTTGAAGGAGGGCCTTCTCCTTCTCTTCTGGAAAGCAGCTGCAAGTGCACGAGCCTCATCTTTACAGGAGGCTTGTCGAACCATGTTTCTGCTTCCCTCTTCTATGCAATCATGCCATAAAGTCTCAAATGAAGGTTCTTCCATCTCAAGGAATTTCAACTTGTGTTTGAAATACCTCTTTTCACTTGTAGATGTCCTTTCATACAATTGAGTAAGGGAGTCCATGCACTCCTTCGGTGTCATATCTGTAGTCATGACACTCATCACTAAATCGTTGAATAAGCCAAAAATAAATCTCTTAACCTTGGCTTGGTTCCTTCTGAAGGTAGCTCTATCGATGACATTCTCAGGCTAAGGAGGATTAGTTTCAGTGAACCTCAAAAGACCATGCTCCAGGAATATATTGAGGATTCACATCTTCCAAACATGGAAGTTCGAGGACCCCTCAAGTCGATCTTCCATGTCCATAGGAAGAGATGAAGAAGCCATATCAAACCCTACAAATACCAAGATCGTACACCCTCTCTACAAGCTTCAAAACAGAGACTATGTGCCCAATCGCTTTGATACCATGTTGAAAAAATTGCAGAGTGATATGAAATGTTAAGATATTTTATCTTTTCTTTCACAGTTCGATTCCTTTTAATGTTGTGTTTGTTGTTATAACTGAGAACTGAATATAGAAATCATACGTCCATGAAACATATACACACGATATACCCTAGTGAAACACAATAAGTGAAAAAACCCCAACAAAAGATCTCTTTTATTATGTGGAACAGATAAGCAGACATCAAGTTACAAAATCAATCTAGGAGAGAAGACACCTGGAGATTTTAATGCCTTGGAGTACAACTAAAATGGTCATGCATGGAAGAGATATCTGATGGATCTGAAGATATAGACCCTTAGCTTCACTTTGATATCTTTATGTTCACCTCAAGTCAACATACATGGGCTAGATCTGAGAAATATTTCCACACACCCCTGCAGAAAAGTTGATTCTGAAAGCCTGATTTTGAGAGGCTAGATCAGGCCTTTAACTCAGCAGATCTTAAGAGCGTTGAGTGGAAAGGGGAATGCCTTGGTGTCTACTTTCCACTCCAAGTAGAATTTCTGGAAAAGCTTGCCTAGATCCAAAGTTATGAGCTTTTATTTCTCTGAAACTGTTTCTGGAAATTCTCGAAAAAATTCTACAGAAAACCAGTGTGAATTTCGTGATGTACGATCTCCCATATCAGACTGGATCTTCCTTGAGCATTCAACTGATCTTGGAATGCCTTGGAGTCTACTTTCTAACCCCACTTGAATTTCTCAATTTGGATGCCAGAAGAGAAAGTTATGGTCGATTTATTAATCGAACCTGTAAACCCTTGCTTGCTGGAAAACTGCTGAAAAAACAGAATTGCATATGTAGAGTGAAGGTTCTTTGTCCTTTCTTATCTTTTTGCTTTGATCCTTCTAAAAGATGGATAAGCTTCACTTTTCAAGCTTCTATAAGTGACTTTTAGGGTTTACAACTTGACTTCATCAAGTCCCCTCAAGCCTAGTACTTTTTCGACCCACTTTATCTTTTAATTCATAAAAAATACTTTTGCCTTTATAAACTTAGGCTTACATCAAATAAACATTACATTATACTTTTGCATCTCTACTAGTCAACTTGACTAGGCGTTGCAACTTGACAACACTTTTACATGACTCAACAAGGCTTATACATCATTTACATCATTCTCTCACTAGTATGGTCCATATCACATTATTTGATTTACAACATCATCTTCACACAATAATAAGAAGAGATCTTTTAACTATGTGATCTTCTAGCTTTTCAATCAATGTCGAAGTTTAGCTTCCTAAGAGTGATCAGTTCCTAGGTAAGCATCATCACAACATGATAAAGAGGTTATCACACATAACAGTCTTAGTTTCATAGGAGTCCACTTGATTTGGCTACACCACATCTTGATTTTGCATATAGCTCACAAGATGTTCGACCCAGGATTTTGCACTAGTGTTACACCAAGTCCATGGATTTGACACTAGGCAGACTTAACCTGGATTTGACCTGAAACTTCACCAACTCCATGGATTTGGTATCAGTCACCACCAAGGTTCTTAGCAAGCTTCCATGCCTTGATTTATTGCAACTCACAAGACACAGACATATGTTCTCATGTACCCTGCTAGCTCACCTCAGGGGAGAGAATGACTCTTCAAGCTGCCATTTTTAACACTTCCCCAACCATGGAATGTATTCAATACCACTATCCTTAGCAATGATAGGATTCCAGATTTTGATGAATTGTTGACTAGATGCACTCAAGAAGAGACAAGGATGATGGAAAGAGACATGCTTCAAAGAGGAATGATCCTACTGCATTCTCCACTCATGCTAAAAGGAAAAACAACGATGGTCCAAAGAAACAAGGTCAAGGAAGACAGGAATTCAAAGGAGTAAAGGGAAGATGCTTCAATTGTAACAGGTTTGGCCACTATGCTAGAGTGTGTCCTAATAAAAGTGATACACCATGTTATGATGATCACAACCACAATAATTTCAAGGGAAATGGAAATCAAAGAAATAACAAGTTGAACAACAAAGGAAAGAGAAATGCTCTAGCTGCACGATATGGAAATGGTCAACCTACTAAAAAGTCAAGAAACTCCAGGTATGAGGAATCTAATGTTGTAGATAAGAAAAATGATTTTTATCTTATCTCTGCCCTCACTACTGCCTCTCCTCCAAACACATCGGACGATTCGCTGATTGATAGTATGGTATCTCAAGGCATTTCACTGCGTACAAAGAAGCCCCTCAAATTTGATTGAAAAGGAAACCAATTCGGAGATCATACTTGGAGACAATGCCACCTTCTCGTGAAAGGGACAGGGACTTCTACTCTTCATTTAAATCAAGGTCAAATCCTTCATCTACAAGATGTATTATATGTACCTGACTTGAAGAAGAACCTGGTATCTATTTCGGCGATGGAAGACAAAGGCTTCAAGCTGGCATTTATTGACAGGAAGGTACGCATTTGGAAAAGGAACTTCAAAGATGCTTTTACACTTGCATTTACTGTTGATAGCCTTTATCAGGTTGGAGAAACTCATTTGGGAGCCATGACATGCAACACTTCTCTTCAATATGAATTATGGCACCGGAGGTTTGCTCACCTTCATTATAAAGCTCTACCTGATGCAAGGAAGATGGTCACTGGTATGCCTGAATTCAAAGTTTATCATGAAGGTGTTTGTCAGGGTTGTGCCGAAGGGAAACATAAAAGGAGACCATTCCCCTTCAGTGATAGTAAGACTACCGACATTCTACAATTGATCCATTCTGATTTGTCTAGTATGTTGTCCATAACATCTTTGGGAGGATATTGCTACTATGTCGTTTTCGTGGATGACTTCTCTCGCAAAACTTGGATCTATTTCTTGAAGAAGAAGGATGAAGTATTTAAGTGGTTCCACTCTTTCAAAACCTTGGTTGAAAATCAACCAAGGAAGAAGATCAAAATATTGAGGACCGATAATGAAACTGAATATGAGTCAAATGAGTTCAATGAATATTGTAGAGAAGCTGGCATTAAGAGGGAGACCACTATTGCTTATACTCTTGAACAAAATGGAGTTGCCGAAAGGAAGAATCGAAGCATCATTGAAGCTACTCATGCCATGCTTCATGACCAAGCCCTATCGAAATTTTTAAGGGGAGAAGCTTCCAACATTGCCATGCACGTTCAAAATAGATGCCCACATCAAGCATTGGACTCCAAAACTCCTTAAGAAGTTTTCACCAGTAAAAAACCTGATGTTTATCACTTTAGAATTTTTGGTAGTCCTGTATATTTTCCTGTGCCAAAGGAAAAGAGAAACAAGTTGGATGCATTTGGGAAGAAAGGAACATTTGTGGGCTACAGTGAAACTTCAAATGCATATAGAATCTATGTGCCTAGTTTAAGGGAAGTGGAGATAATTCATGATGTCACCTTCAATGAAGATGTTGCCCTTGGGAAGATTAGAAATCTTCCTATTTCAAAGAAAGACAAAGATGAAGATGCAGGAAAGCAAGAAGAGCGGAAGGATGAAACAATGCCCGATGTTGAAGGTCTGATGGATCCCATGTTGAAATTTGGTTACTGGAGGACAGGTGGTTCCCTAAAGCTTTGATCTTTGGCCTAGGGAAAAGTGTCCAAAAGAATTTAATATTTCTCATAAAGTGGCTTTATAAAGTTATAAAGTAAAATCTAATTTAAAAGTGACTTTAAGTGAAAAAGTTACTAAAATCTAATTTTAAAGTGACTTTAATAAAGTTAATGTAAAATTAGAAAGGAAAAGTGACTTTGGAAATAAATGACTAAGTGGGTCTTTATTAAAGTGGGGTGAATTAAAAAATAGAAAGTGAGATTTAAAAGAGCATTTAATCTCAGCCCTAGATCTAAAGCTATTTCGGCCATTAGATTTGGGGATAACCCAAAAGTCACTTAGAGTTCTATTAAAGGAGGAAAAGGAGAAAAAAGGTCATTCATTCATTAATTCTTTCATAAACAGATTGAGAGAAGGAGAAGGAGAAAGCTGAAGAGAATTTTCTGAGCAGTGAGAAGGAGGGGGGCAAAAAAACTAACTTTCAGCAAATCTATACAACAGGGCAGAGCAACAAGTTCGAGGCAAGTGGGCACGAATTTCGAGGAGAGAAAACTGCAGATTTCGAGGGACGCTGTACAACCATTCCGACACTGTTTTCGAGGTTGTTCGTACAGTTTTGAAGGCTGTAATTTCTGTTGTAATTGTTCTGTTTTGTGGGCACGAAAATCGAGGTGGAGTTTGGCACGGTTTTCGAGATAAGTTCTATTTCGAAGTTGCTGTAATTTTTTTTGCTGTGTAAATTTCTGCATCACTGTAAAAGCAAAATATTCAGAAAATAAAGAGAAGCTTTCGAACTGGTTTTCCCCAAGAGTTGTAGGGGGATTTTTCAGGGTCATGTTGACCAAAAATGACTGTGTTAAAATGTTTTGTGTGGTTGTTTTAGTCCTGCTGATTTTTATTTCTGCAATTTCCAGGACTGTGAAAATTTTCCAGAATTTGTGTTTTCAGAAAATATTTATTTTCCAACGTGTTGAATGTAAGGCTATGGGAAAAGGCAGTTAAATATTTGGAGAAATAAGGTGAAACTGAAAACCGGGGTGGGTAAATAGAAATTTCTACATGGTATCAGAGCTTGGGTGCTGAAAGTGCAATTTGGGACAGCAAAGAGAAAAATTACAGGTTGTTGATTTTTCACTCAAAAAATTCCAACAAGCTGATTTTTCACACACAGAAATTTTATCTTTACTACAGCAGTGCTATTTTCAGTTTTTAGAACAGCAAGGATGTCATTGGGATTGAGGGTGGAAGATAGGTTGGATGGGCATAGTAATTACAACGTTTGGAGAGAGAATGCAGAGCATCTTTGAGGAGGGAGAAGTCTGGGATATCATGGTTCATATCCAATAGCAGCCTGTTAATATGCCCAATGATGCTGTTCAGTTGGCAGCATTTAATAAAAAGAATAACAAGGGAAAAAGACTGATTCTGGATGGTATTAAAGACCATGTGATTCCTCATGTGAGAGGAAAGAGACATGCTCATGAGATGTGGTCTACCTTGACCAATCTCTATCAGAGTACCAATGAGAACAGAAAAATGGTCCTAAGGGAGAAACTGAAGACCATTAAGATGGAGAAGAATGATAGTGCAACTGGTTATCTCACAAAGATAACTAATGTGAGAGATGCATTGGCAGCAGTTGGAGAGGTCATTCCAAACACAGAGTTGGTGCGGATTGCAATGAATGGCCTTCCTACTTCATGGCTGAATTTTGCTGATGGGGTTTGTGCACGTGAGACCCTTCCCACATGGGAGAGGTTTTGGGATGATTGCATTCAAACAGAGATTAGGAAGAGTCAGCTTGGGGAAGCCAAGCCAGTTGAGCAGAATGGGGATGTAGCATTGTTGGCCGGAGGCAAGAGAGACAAAGGCAACAAGCATGCTTCCACAAGTGGTGGTGGGGGCAAAGGCAAAGGTAAAGGTAAACAGGAGAACACGTAGAAGAACTACTCCAAAGTGAAGTGTTGGAATTGTCAGAAGATGGGACACTATGCATTTGTGTGTCCGGAGAAGAAGAAGAAGGGGAAGAACCAGACCATGGCAGCATCAGCAGAGATTGAGGACTTTTCAGATAGATTTGACCAAGAGTTTGGGTTCAATGCTTGTGAGTCCACTAGTGCAGGATCACCTGCCACGGAGGTTCAGAGAGAGCATGCATTTCCCTCGACTAGCGGAGCATCTTCGGGTATCTGATATGTGGACAGTGGGGCTTCACGTCATATGACAGGAGTCTGCGAGTACTTCTCAAAGCTTTCAGAGAGTGGCACTGATATAGAGGTAGTACTCAGTGATGACAGAGTTGTTAGAGCAGTCAGTCTGGGGACACTGACATTTGATAGGGAACCCAAACCTCCCTTGAAGGTGTCAGATGTTTTATATGTGCCAGGGATGAGGAAGAACCTCATATCCAACTCAGCATTGGAGGACAAAGGGTATGAGATATTGTTCAGGAGAGGACAGGTGCTGATATATCCCAGGGGTACTCCAGCTGAGTCAACTGGAGTGATAGGTGTACGCCATGCAAAGGTGTAGAAGTTTGCATTTCAGCCCCTTATGGCATTGAGCAATAGCACCGATAGCAGAGTTAGCAGTTCTGAGCTGTGTGAGATTTGGCACCGCAGGATGGGCCACATGTATCATGGAGCCTTGAGGACATTGCGGGAGATCACTACAGGTGTGCCAGATTTCAGTATTGATCACATTGATACATGCAGAGGATGTGTGATGGGCAAGTTTGCCAAATCCCCTTTTCCCAGCAGTGACAGCAAAGCGACTAGGATACTTGATTTGATTCATTCCGATGTGAGCGGTCGGATGTCTCATGTTTCCTTGAGTGGATATGAGTATTATGTGTTATTCATTGATTATCACTCCAGGAGAACCTAGATTTATTTCTTGAAGACCAAGAGTGAGGTCTTCAAGAGGTTTCAAGAGTTTAGAGCTCTTGTGGAGACACAGACAGGTCGGAAGATCAAGTCCCTAAGGTCGGACAATGGAGGTGAGTACACCCTTGGAGAGTTTGTTGAGTATTGTGCGGAGGCAGCCATTAGGAGGGAGTTCACAACTCCTTATAACCCCCAGCAGAATGGGGTTGTGGAGAGGAAGAACAGATCCATCATTGGGGATGCCAAAGCCATGTTACATGATCAGGGGTTACCTTTGTTTTTGTGGGAAGAGGCCTGCAATACTGCTGTATACTAGCAGAACAGGTGTCTGCATCGTGCCTTGGGGCATGTGACTCCAGAGGAGGCTTTTTCTGGGAAGAAGCCTGTGTTGGTCACTTCCGTATCTTTGGGTGTATTGCATACTCCTACGTACCCAAGGAGAAGAGGACCAAGCTAGAGCCCACCACAGAGAAGGGTATCTTTGTGGGCTATAGTGAGACCTCGAAAGCCTTTCGGGTCTATATTCCTGCTTTGAGGAAAGTTGTTATCAGGCGGGATGTGAGATTCGAGGAGGAGAGCTTTTAGGAGGTCTCGGGAGTTAGAGTATCTGGATCAGCGAGACCCTCAACAATAGTTGAGTCAGTCACAGAGATCCAGTGGGCAGGGATCAGCAAGATCAGAGGTACATCTATGACGATGTCTGGTCCGTCAGTGAGCAGTGGCTCGCAGAGTCAGAGGGGTGGTGCTTCGGGCAGCATGCAGAGCAGTCCACAGAGCAATTCACTAGGGAGTCCACTAATGGACAATTCACACAGTACTTCAGCGTCTGCATGTTCAGGTTCATGCAGGAGGACAACAGACAGACAGCCAGGAGTTCAGACTTCTGATGAGGAGGAGGAGTTTCATTCTCCAGTGGGAGAGGTGTGCTCAGGAAGAGGAAGCCCAAGTGGCTTTAGGATACCTTGAAAGAGGCCACATCTGTTGCTGCGCCTAAGAGGCCGGTCAGAGAGAGCAGACCACCTGAGAGGTTTTGTAGCTATATGGCAATGGTTGCCAACATCATTGACTCTGAGCCTTCTAGCTATGAGGAGGCAGCTAGCCAGCAGGTCTGGAGAGAGGCCATGCAAGAGGAGTATTCTTCTATCATGAAGAATGATGTTTGGGAGGTGGTGCCGAGGCCTGAGGGCAAATCCGTGGTAACTTCCAGATGGCTTTACAAGGTAAAGCATGCTGCAGATGGCAGCATTGAGAAATTCAAAGCGAGGTTTGTGGCTAGAGGGTTCTCCCAGGTAGAGGGAGTTGATTATGAGGAGACCTTCGCCCCCGTGGCTCGATATACTTCGATCCGCTCCATTATATCGATAGCAGCAGAGATGGGTTGGAAGATCCACCTGATGGATGTGAAGACCGCATTTCTCAATGGCTTCATACAGGAGGAGGTGTACATTGAGCAGCCACAGGGCTTTGAGGTGCATGGGAAGGAGTCCCATGTGTGCAAACTGAAGAAGGCCCTTTATGGCCTGAAGCAAGCTCCCAGAGCTTGGTACTCCAGGATAGATACATACTTGCAGGAGATGGGTTTCACAAAGAGTGAGGCAGATCCGAACTTATACTTCATTGTGATAGGTGAAGAGCCTCCCATTCTGGTGCTATATGTGGATGACTTGGTCATTACGGGTGCAAAGAGACTCATAGAGCACTGCAAGAGAGATCTTGCATCGGAGTTTGAGATGAAGGACATCGGCTTGATGCATTACTTTTTGGGTTTGGAGGTGTGGCAGGAGGAGGGGCATTTCTTCCTGGGGAAAGGGAAGTATATTGTGGACATCCTTGGCAGATTCCACATGGAGGCTTGTAGACCCATGTCGAC
This sequence comes from Pinus albicaulis, assembly GCA_034641835.2. Classification (NCBI taxonomy): domain Eukaryota; kingdom Viridiplantae; phylum Streptophyta; class Pinopsida; order Pinales; family Pinaceae; genus Pinus; species Pinus albicaulis. The sequence continues at coordinate 125,511,383 of CM076574.1, read as the reverse complement.
ACCGATGATCACCAACTGGAAGAAGCTTCATGCTTTGGATTCCGAGTTGGTGGATCCCACATTTGGTTCGTTGATGTATTTGGTCAACACCAGACTAGATATATGTTTTGCACTCAACACGATGAGTCAGTTTATGTGTGAGCCTAGGAAGGTTCAGTGGATTGCTGCAAAACACATTTTGCGATACTTGCAGGAGACAATGGAGTATGGTCTGGATTATAGGCAGGGGGGTGGAGTGAGATTGGCAAGTTACACTGATTCTGATTAGGCAGGTTGTGCTTCTGATAGGAAGAGCACTTCAGGGTGTTGTTTTGGGTTGGGTTCGGCAGTGGTGTCGTGGTTCAGTCGGAAATAGCAATCAGTAGCATTGAGTTCAGCAGAAGCAGAGTATATGGCAGCCAGTGTAGCTAGTTGTGAGGCAATCTGGCTTCGCAAGATGTTTGGCTTATTTGGTCAGCCGTTGAGACCTTCAGTGATTTACTGTGATAATCAAAGTTGCATTAAACTCACGGAGAATCCAATATTTCATGATCGGTCAAAGCATATCGGCATCAGATATCACTTCATCAGAGACTATGTGAAGAAGAGAGCTGTGAAGCTCAAATATATTCCCACTGATGAGCAAGTTGCAGATAATCTTACCAAAGCCTTACCACGGGGCAAGCATGTCTACTTCAGAGATAAGATGGGTGTGGTGAGGAACACCTTCCTCGGTAGAAGGGAGTGTTGAAATTTGGTTACCAGAGGACAGGTGGTTCTCTAAGGCTTTGATCTTTGGCCTAGGGAAAAGTGTCCAAAAGAATTTAATTTTTCTCCTAAAATGGCTTTATAAAGTTATAAAGTAAAATCTAATTTAAAAGTAAATTTAAGTGAAAAAGTTACTAAAGTCTAATTTTAAAGTGACTTTAATAAAGTTAATGTAAAATTAGAAAGGAAAAGCGACTTTGGAAATAAATGACTAAGTGGGTCTTTATTAAAGTGGGGTGAAAAAAAAATAGAAAGTGAGATTAAAAGAGCATTTAATCTCAGCCCTAGATCTAAAGCTATTTCAGCCATTGGATTTGGGGATAACCCAAAAGTCACTTAGAGTTCTATTAAAAGAGGAAAAAGAGAGAAAAGGTTATTCATTCATTAATTCTTTCATGAGCAAATTGAAAGAAGAAGGAGAAAGCTGAACAGAATTTTCTGAGCAGTGAGAAGGAGGAGGGCAGTAGCACTAACTTTCCGCAAATCCGTACAGCAGGGCAGATCACAAAGTTCGAGGCAAGTGGGCACGAATTTCGAGGAGAGAAAACTGCAAATTTAGAGGGAGGTCGTACAACCATTCTGGCACTGTTTTCGAGGTTGTTCGTATAGTTTTGAAGGCTGTAATTTCTGCTGTAATTTTTCTGTTTTGTGGTCACGGAAATCGGGGTGGAGTTTGGCACGGTTTTCGAGATAAGTTATGTTTCGAAGTTGCTGTAATTTTTTTTTCTGTGTAAATTTCTGCATCACTGTAAAAGCAATATTCAGAAAATAAAGAGAAGCTTTCAAACTGCTTTTCCCCAAGAGTTGTAGGGGTTTTTTCCAGGGTCATGTTGACCAAAAATCAGTGTTAAAATGTTTTGTGTCGCTGTTTTACTCTGCTGATTTTTATTTCTGCAATTTCCAGCACTGTGAAAAATTTATAGAATTTGTGTTTTCAGAAAAATATTTATTTTCCAGCTTGTTGAATGTAAGGCTATGGAAAAGGGCATTTAAATATTTGGAGAAATAAGGTAAAACTGAAAATCGAGGTGGGAAAATAGAAATTTCTACAGCCCATTGGTCCACCTCTTAGTGAGCCCTCTTCTTCCAAAAGGAGACCCTCATGGCTCAGAGACACTCTTGAAGATGTCGAGAGACATATTGCACCGAGTGGTACATTTCGTGAAAGTAAGAAGCCGAATAGGTACCAAGGGTACTTAGCTGCCATGAGCACCATTGTTCAATCTGAGCTTGGCACGTTCAAAGAAGTCGTGAAGCACCAAGTTTGGAAGCATTCAATGAATGAGGAGTATGAGTCAATCATGAAGAATAATATCTGGGATGTCGTCCCTAGACCAAAGGACAACTCTATTGTCACCTCTAAATGGCTTTACAAAATCAAACATGGAGTTGATGGGAACGTCGAAAATTTCAACGCCAGGTTTGTTGCCCGAAGCTTCTCTCAAAAGGAAGGTGTGGACTATGATGAGATATTTGCACCGGTTGCATGATATACCACCATTCGTTCAATTATTTCCCTTGCTGCCTCTCAGGGATGGAATCTACATCAAACGAATGTCAAAACTACTTTCTTACATGGCTCGCTTAAGGAGGAAGTTTATGTAGAACAACCCGAAGGGTTTGAAATTCTAGACCGAGAGTCACATGTATCCAAGTTGAAGAAATCCCTCTATGGGTTGAAGCAAGCCCCCAAGGCTTGGTGGTATGAGAGGATTGACAATTATCTTATCAAGTTGGGGTTTATAAGAAGTGAAGTCGATCTGAACCTTTACTTCAAAAATGAAAATTACAAGCCTGTCATTTTGGTGCTCTATGTAGACAATCTCTTTCTAACAGGTGCAAACCCTCTCATTCATCAATGCAAGAGGGAGTTGGCTTCTGAATTCAAGATGAAGGACCTAGCATTGATGCATTACTTCCTAGGTTTGGAGGTCTGGCAAAAGCCACGTGAGATTTTCCTTTCTCAAGGAAAATACATTGTTAAGCTACTTGAAAGATTTGGGATGGTGGACTGCAAGACTGTGACTAATCCAATAGAACTCAACTTCAAGAAGCTATGTGGAAGTCTTGTTGGGCCCGATTTAGGAAATCATTGCGAGTCTCGTCAACTCGAGGGGGGGCTGATGTTATTGGTGAACTCCTGTCATGAATACGTTGAGTCAATTTATTGCCGAGCCTCATCACATACACTGGATTGCTGCCAAGAATCTTTTGAGATATCTCTGAGGCACAATCAACTATGGATTTATGTCATATGATATACTGCCACGAATTTGAGGCTCCATGGATATTGATGTTAACTGGGTTGGCATTGTAGTGGATCGAAAGAGCACATCTGGAGGTTGCTTCTCACTAGGCGTTGCTTCAATGTCTTGGATGAATAGCAAGCATAAATTAGTTTCTTTAAGCATCGCCGACGTCGAATACATTGTAGCTAGTATGGCTTGTTGTGAAGTTGTTTGGTTGAGGAAGCTATTTATGGAGTTGTTTGAGCATGTGTTGGATACCACTGTGATCTATTGTGACAACCAAAGTGGGGTTCGTCTTTTAGAGAATCCCGTGTTCCACGATCGCTCCAAGCATATTGATATTAGGTACCACTTTATCCGGGATATGGTACAATGGGGAGCAATAAGGCTCCATCACATTGGGACTGATGACCAAGGCACAGATATTCTCATGAAGCTCTTGGGGAAGGTCAAAAACTTAACCTTCCATGAGAGACTTAGAGTCATAAAAAGACCCTCCTATGAGGGTCCCGCATGAGTTGGACTTTGAGCTCTAGGAGCTCAAGGGAGCTTGGGGTTACTTCTTTGAGCTATGAGCGGTCATAGGGTGAGTGGTTTACCTTCCCCAAGTGGTGCGTTGTGCACAAGGTGGGTGGTTCACCATCCCCTGTGATAGCCCGTGTTGGTTGATATATGAGTAGGATGAGTGGTTCACCTTCACCTACTAATGCCCCAGCATACATCCTACCCATGTAGTCTGGGACTCATGGGAAGTACCTCTCATCTAGCCAATGAGTTTGGAAATGAGGATAGAGAACATAGCACTACCAATGGGTGCATCATGTATTGTCGTACTCTCTATGCTAGGATGCATGGTGTTCAACAACTTGATCTGGGATTAAGTCTGATTAAGGTTTTACCTCTGGATGGACTTTGGGTCAGTGGAGAGTGGCAAGGTCTTGTGACTCACTCTCAATCAATTCTCCTTCATTATTTCCTCATAGTTCAACAGAGCAGAGCAATGCAAAGATGATAGAGATGGTACAGGTTGACAAATGGATTGGCAGGTGGACTTCTCCCCAGTTGAGAGGGAGTGTTAAAATTGGAAAGTAGGGCCAAACTCCAACTTGGACAGCTCATATGATCAAGATGATATTTTTATTGGATTCCTCTTTCCGAGAGGTGCAAGATTGATCTTAAGATCATCTTGTTTGGATGAGTAGAAGTGCGATTTTGAATTTATTTCTCACACGTGCAAATTGTCAAGATCAGCCAGAAGTCAAATGTAGGCTCATGAAGCCCAATAGATGTGTCATTTCACACTCATCGAACTATATAAATAAGAGTGACCTTGTGCCTCATTTGGACATCATTCACTCACGCATTCTTCTCTCTCCAAATCAGATTGGTTCATACAGCTTGGGTTCTCTCTCTTCCTCTCTCACACGTGTGGCTGAGGGATGCATTTCTAGAGCAGATTGTGTGGCGCAGATTTCAAGGCATTTATCAATGTTGATCGAGTGTCAAACCCTTACCTTTGACTGCAGTTTTCAAGCAAAAAATCTGATCCCTAGAGGTCACATCCTTTGGCACAAAAATCAAGGCATTTGGAGCAGTTTGACTTGTGTTGACCACAACGTTGACTAAAGTTAACCGAGTTTGACTAAAGTTATAGGAACTATTTTTGGGCTAACTTTGACTCATATTGGAGGCCGAGTTGACTGACTTTGACTGAGCTGTCTTAGGGACGATTTGATGTTGATTTGACCAACGTTGACTTTCTGGTTAGGGCTTCTGGTTGACTGTTGTTGACTACTGTTATAACCAGGTTGATTTGACATTGTTTGGGCATGTAAATTTGTATTATGTACTCTCTCTCTCTCTGTTGAATTACTGAAGAATAATAAGAAGAATTTTATCAAATATTGTGTTTTCCCTGACATCTGCCAAATATTGTGTCCTCTTGTCTTGCCTTGTCTTTTGCTTATTGTTTATGTTCTATCTCCATTTACTATCAATGTTAATGTGATTGCTAATCTGGAAATTGATATTGGGCTAATAAGGAAAATTGAAGTAAATTGCCCTTAAGAATAGAACATACCATTGTTATATAAATTAACAAAATTGGCCAACACTTAATAAGAAATTGTACCACCAAATGCAAAAGATGGTCGGGACAAAAATAATTAGCAAGAAGGAAAAAACCAAAACATGAGCTCTACTCCATACCCATGGTCATCACCTTGATTCCATAGGCCCTACATGAGCCTCCTTTATCATTCAGGAACCCATGGTTGTCCCAACCCCTGGAGGGCAACAAATCACCCTACCTAAAGGGGGTGATTACTATTATATCTTACACACCATGCTCTTATCCTTCGAGCCCTAAGTAGTTAATTAAAGAAAAATCATAAAAGGAAAAAGGCACATAAAAAAGGGTGGAGAAATCAATGTCGAGGCACCTCATGTACCACGATTGCTCCCTCCTACACATTATATACCCAGGTGTGGGCTTCCCCTTATATAGTTGCCCTTATGCCCCAATATGTGGCCCAGGATTGCCTCGCATTCCCTACTTCATTTCACTTATTTATCCCTTGCCACCCCCATTGGAGGGATGTACCTTGGACATAATATCCCCTTTAACGGCTAAAGCCACCTAATAAGGTACTTAGCTAACCCCCTTTGGAGCATGGAGACACTAGCACATGCCAAAGCCCACTACGGAAGGGCATGCATTGTGAAGTGTCCACCTTGTTATCCATGGTTTGTAAGCTCTTTTGCACGATTACTCTAATGACTTGTTGTACTGGAAGGCTAGGAGATGCATTGGATCTTATACAAGATTGTAGGTGGTTTCCATTTGCATTTGGTCTCCCGATACAGGGTCCTAACCCCTAGAGGACTATACTGGCACATATAGGATGTGCATAGAGCCTCCACAGCAACAGACAACACTCCACGGATCCCCACCGATGTTCAAAGACTACTAGCGATCCACTTTTGGGATGATGATGATGCGCTTCGTACACTATGCCTAGTAGGCCCCACAGGAGCCCCACACTCTTGACACGTGTCCCAAGACTTGTACAATGTCATGGCAGTGTTCAATTCATCACTCGAGCCCTTGCAAAGGATCTACAGCAATCTTCAACTCATATGGAGACCCATGGGGTCATTTATGTGCTCCCACATCCACTGGGAACACCACAGGTCTACTACTTGGAGAACAAGGGGCCACCCCTTTGTCCATCGTATTTTGAGGAGTTTATTCATCATTATGGCACTTCTCGAGATTACTAGGCCTTTGGAGGGCCCTACGACATGCACATAATATTATTTGACCTCCAGGGAGGCTTATTATTCCATTTTGTGAGCTAGTTTAGTGGGCTTGTCACCAAAAGAGGTTTTTTTGCACATTATTTTATTATTAGGGGTTAATGTAGGCTCATGGGCTAATTCAAACTCTTAAAAAGGGTATAAAATTTGGATTCATTTGTATCATCACTGGACTGGGGATCTCTCTCTCTCTTAAGAGAATTTCACATTTTTTTCTTGGTGGAGATTTTTGGATGATGGATGAATTTTGATGTATGGATTTGGGTTATGTCTATCTTGGAGCTTCTTATGTGCAAATGTGATGCCGGTTGGATATACTCTCTAACATTGTAAGCGTAAATTTGATCCCATTTTTCTTGTCGCTGCATACTGTTGGATTTCGCTATAATTAGGACTAGTTGTTGAATGATTGAAATGTGGAATTATGCATCCGTTTAGCTTAATCTATGTATGGGCCATTGTTAGATGAATGAAATGTCCTAGAGATGATTTTATCTCGATAAGCTTCCACCATTTGTATGAAGTATAAATGCTTGAAGGTCGCTTTCTTATCTTTCAATTAAAATTGGACCAACGTGACTTTCTGGGCCTCCTTGAATAGGAAAATGAATTCTTATTCATTATAATCCTTGACTCCATATCCCCAACTGAATTAGCCACTGGTCCCTCACAAAAGGGTCATCAATTTCCCTTATTTTTCACATTTATGCCCTTTTCCCCAAATCTAGCCCCATTAGGCTACCTAGGGCATCAAATTCTCGAGAATCTAGCCACAGGAAAACTTTGATCTCCTAGAGGCAACTACATTGGTGGGTCCCCTCACTTTCCGAATTTGGGCCAATTTTGAAATTGGAATCTCTCGGCACCTCATGCCCTAGCTCTAGGACCAAGTTTTTCCCTGTGTTTCCCAAGGCTAGCACCTAGCAAAATCAATTTAACCTTTTTAAGTAAAACTTCTTGTTTGATCCTTTCCCCTCACCTTGTCCAAGATAGGAGCATCATTGGTTGCTATATTCCATCCCCGAACCTGGGTCGGGTCCACTTGGTCCCATGTGGTCCCAATTGTTGTTAAAGACTATTCATCAAAGACTATTTGGGAATCCAAATTCTTATAGGATTTTAGGGATCGAGAAATACCTCTCCAAGTTGTACCCTTCATCCTCCCCTTGCAATCCTCACCCCCCTTCCCCTAGAAGATCAAGTCCCTTGTTTAAAAGGAAATCAAGTCTCACTCTTTATTTTATCCTAGAAAAAGGGTTTCTAGGGTCACTTCACACCTATTCATTAACATATCTTTCATAAATGGCTCCCCTAAAACATCGGGACTCCTCACAACGATGAAAGTCCATAAAGAGCAAGGAGCCTTAGCTGTGGTGACAGCGGGCTAAGTTTCCATTGTTGCCCTTAACCTAGCAGTTACCCTCTTAGGAACCCCTTTTAGGTCTCCTGTTAGTTTGTGTGGTAACAGGATGCTTGCATCCAAGAAGAGGCTCAGAAGGATTCCAAGGCCAGCAAGCAAGGAAATGGTGAGGAGAACCTAGACCTGGCTAGTTTGGCCAGGAAGGGAAAAGGGAAGAGTTCAAAGGGTATTGGTGAAGGATCACAACTAGAGAATAAGAAAGACTTGACCAAGCTCATGTGTTTCATTTGCCACAAGAATAGGAATTATGCATCACAATGCTTAAAGAAGAAGAAAGGGAAGGGGAAGTCATAGCAAATAGCAGAATCTGCAAAGGTACAACTTAATGAGTTTGCGGTGAAGTTTGAGGACTTCGCATTGGTCTCTTGTCTATCTACTAGCACAATCACCAATAGTGCTTGGTACTTGGATAGTGCTGCATCATGCCATATAAACAAAGCATGGGAGTTTTTTAACAGTCTGATGGAGAAAGATTCGATTGTTAATGTGAAGCTTAGTGATGATGCCAAGTATGCAGTGAAGGTACAGGGAACCATTATGTTCCAGCTCGAGCCAGGAGGAATAATGGAAGCTAAGGACGTGTTGTTTGTACCAGGACTACAAAAGAGCTTTCTCTCAGTCCCAGTGATGGAGGACAAAGGATATCAAATCATGTTCTCAAGTGCTCACTTCGTCTAGAAGATGTTAGCCTAGACACAACAATATCCATCGACCTTAGAGACGTCAACTTATACATATTGAAGGGAAACTTGTTCAAGCATTGGTACATGATAGTGACAACCTATGTGAGTTTTGGCATAGGAATTTGGAACACTTGTACTAAAGGGCATTTTCGATCCTAACAGTGATTGTCAGTAGTCTCCAAAATTGCAGTATTGTGCAGCTGAGCATGCACTTGGAAAGAATGCCAAGGCTACTTTTCCAAGAAGCGAGAGTATGTTCAAGGGGATATTGGATTTCATCCATTTAGATGTGTGGGGACCAATGTCAATGGCATCAATATAGTGAGAACTATATTATGTCACCTTCATTTATAACTATTATAGGAAAACCTGGATTTTCTTCATGAAGACCAAGGATGAGGTGTTCTTCAGTTGATTACTGGAGTTCAACACCCAGATGGCAAACAAAACACATAAGAAGATCAAGGTCTTGAGCTCAAACAGTGGTGAAGAGTACCCCTTAAATGACTTCAAGGATTTCTACAAGGAGGCAAGGATCAATAGGAAGATGACAGTCTCGTAAACCCTTAGCAGCATCAGGTTGTGGAGAGAGAATTGGTCCATCATCAATTCTTCCAAGAAAATGATACATGACTAAGAACTTCCTATGTTTCTTTTAGTAGAGGCATGTAACACAATAGTATATATGCACAACAAGGGTTTCACATGATATTAGGAGATGAGACTCCTAAGGAAGCTTTCACAAGTGTGAAGCCAAAGATAGGACACTTGAAAACCTTTGGCTCTCTAATATACATCCATGTGCCTATAAAGGAGGTGAAAGTTGGAGCCTTCAAGACATTCAAGGAATCAACCTTTATGTGGGGTAGAGTTAGTAGCTCCTTCCAATTTTGTCAGGAGGGTCATGTGGCTTGAGCATACATTGAGGTATGCTTAGGAGCATATGGAGGTTGCTCAGAGCACATTTAGAGAGAGTATGCCTCTAAAGAAGTTTTCGAACTATATGGAATTAATGACTAGCATCATTGAAGTGGCAGGAGACAAAAGAGATTTCAAGAAAATCCATGGTGAAGGATGATGCATGGGACATTGTGCTAGGACCACAAGGAATGCCAATTCTAAGCATAGTTTTAAAAATTAGAACTCACTTTTGAATTGGCCCACCTATCTAACCAAGTTATTAACTAGATCAAAATGGATTCAATGAACTAGATTTGAAAATAAATAAATAAAATAATCAATTTTTAATGGAAAAAAATAATAATAATATTTCAAACCATTAGAAACAAACTATGCAAATTTTGCTCATTTATATATGTAAGGGTGGACATTTCAAAATCAAACCAAGTGCAATGCATATCAACAATAAAATATGTGATCAATTAAGTTAAGAATGCAAAAAGCTAAAGGTAAATTGACCTAGTACAAATCATTGATCAACATAATTAATCATCAAACTCATAATGATTCACCACTACTATAAATGGATCATCAAAAAGAGCTACATAAACATCATCATGCTCAAAGTCTTCTAATATGGTAGAAAATGCAAAAGTTTAACAAGCCTAACCAATGACTTTGGTTTGAATGAAGAATTCATCTCCTCAACCTTATAATACGGTAGAAAAAGCTTAACATGCCTAAAGAATTATTAATTTAAATTTTATTTTGGCTCAAGTGAAGTGTACATTTTTGTTAAGTTCATGGCAAAAGAGTTAACAATTAATACCACCAACATCAAAGGAGTTTAACAATCAATACCACCAACATTAAGGTACATAAAAGGCTTCATAGTCTTGCTTAAAAGCCAACCCCATCCCCTCATACATGATAGAATTTAATGAAAATGTTGCAATCCTACCAATTATAAAATCCTAAAAATTGTTAACTTCATTATGAAATCCTACTTTCTACATATGAAGTCCATTAAGGTTGCAACCACACTCAAACTTTATGAAACAATTAATGGGAATTTATAGCATTTATTCTTTATAAAATGACATGCACGTGTTATTAGATGTTTCAGATTTGTTCAAAAAAAATTGCATCTTTGTCTTCCTCGTTAGCATTGGAGAACTCTTCATGCCCTAATGTGACAGACAGCTATACAACGATAGAGGCATAAGGTTGTAACTCCAAGCACACCTAGAAAGGGTTGTGGCTAATAAAACTATTGGAGAGTTATATTGTAGATGTGTTGAACGTAAGGAAGGATTTCATCCATTTGCATGGATGTTTGGAGTTGTACATTTTGAGGATAAGTACAATAATCACATTGGTTGCCTTTGTTTGTCTATGGGTCTCAATATTGAAGGAGGAGGAATTGGTGAACTCGGTGTCCATCATGGACAAAAAGGTTGGACCGAAAGATACCTAGGAACCTATTTGTTTCTATTAGAAAGAATGGCCTTCGAAAACACAAAATGAACACAAGCATGCTCGAAGAAGAGCTTAGCAGTTTCTTATGTTGTGACAATCTTCTTGTAAGGTGTCGAAATTTCATCTCAGAGAAACCAATCAATAACCACAAAAACTCAAAAGCATCATAATAACCCTTATTGAGAGAAGAACTAACATAAAATCCACAGAGAATGACTCCCAAGGCTTATTTGGAGGGCAAATGAGGGTACAATACTAGCATCTTCATTGCAAGTTTTACAATGGCATAGGTGATGCACAATTTGATGTATCTTCTAACACCTGCTTCAATATTTGGGCAATAGTATTACTTACGCAGCATTGCAACTATCTTCAAAGGTCACCATGTTGAATTACCCCATCAACCCACTATAGTGTGCCTCCCAAATCATCTTCTCACACTCGCTTGAGGAAACACATGATGGCCTAGATGGCATCAAAATGCATTTTGAAAGTGAAATTCTGAAACTTGTTTTCCTACTGTTAGTGTCTAACATGTAGCAATGAAGTCAGAATCCCTAAGATACAACAAAGGTCACTCTTAACTCTCATGTCCACAAGAGTTGAAGACTATACTCAATGCCACAACCAAAAGGCAGTCTACAAATTGATTGGTTTTTCCCTTGTACTTGATGTTTAGGTGGCACATTTCATGGTATGTGGAACACTTTTGATGGCAATCATTCTATAGCTTGCCTTGACATTACAAAAATCACATGGTCCTATGGTTGGTGTAGATGAGCATATCCTTTTCTAGACAATATCATCAATCTCTTTGCCATAGCTGTGGCATTGACAAACCTTGTCAAGTGTTGCATTGCTAGAGGCCATAAAATGTTCATATTGAATGAGGACTCACTACAAGCAATGGTGACATTTCAATTCCAAGAACGATTTATGTTCTACCTTGACCCCAAACAAACTTCACCATGGTTTAGCTTCATTGTGCCTTCACCCTCGGCAACCTAGCTCCAAGAACAAGCAATATGAGAAAACCTCAACAAGAACTTGTGCCTTGACTCCACCCTTAGGCCACCTAACTCAAGGAACAAGCAATATGAGAGAACTCCATTAGGGAATTTGGGTAAAATTTAATCCTAGGAAGTTGTAGAGATCCATCAATGTCTTCAAGGCCAGCCAATCATAAATTGCATGCACCTTGATTGAATCGATATGCACTCCAATCCCATCCACAATGTACCCCGGATATTGAGTTCTCTACAAGTTGAATAAAAACTTCTCCATGTTGGCATAGAGCTTGTGTTGTTGCAAGATGCCAAACAATTGCTAAAAGAGTGTGAATGGACACTATGTCATCCATCATCCTTGTGAATTTTGTTAACACATTAGTCATGTTGAATGACATAACAAACCATACAAGAAACCTCCTTTAGAAGATAAGGTTGTCTTCCACACATGAGTGACTCAAGTAGCACCTTGTGATCATTTGATTTAAAACAAATTTAAATACTTGACACATTTAAGTTGATTGAGCATATCATCAATTGGGGGGATGTGGTCCCGATTATTAACTAATAATTTGTTCAAGCCATTATGATCTATAGAGAATCACCATGCCCTTTTCTCCTGAACTAGTGCATCAAGCTATTGCAGGTTGAGAAACTAGTCTAATATGGCCCTTCTGTATTAGCTTATGAATCTTGTGCTTAATCTCATCATTCTCTAGGACGAAGCATCAACAATTTGAAACAAGAAATTTTAGCCCAATCCTACCTATGTTTGAAAATAAAAAATGTCTGCAAAGAATACAACACTTTCAAAGTGCACTCTTCAAATAATTTGAGGTAGTGCAAGTAGTAGATAATGTACAAACTAAAATTTACATAGAAGAGAATCCACACTATTTTGATTAGAAAACGTTGCCATGAATATTGTACATTTTCCAATACCAGATCTAATTTAAATTCCCACCAAGTTATTTTATGCCCAAAAGATATATTCACTTAATAAATTATTTTTTGAAAAATTGTTGAATAAAAATACACTGGTATTTTAACCTATGTTGCAAGAAACACCTAAAATGGTAGCGTACCTGTACCGGGGACAGACCAAAATGTTAGGTCCCTATATTACTAGTATAGTCTCTTATTGTTGTTAGTGTAACCCCCTTATTGTTATTATTGTACCCCTGTAACCCCCATATTGTTATTATTGTGCCCTTAAATTATTATTGTTAGGTCGGCTAGGATTACATTGTGCCCCCACTAGGATTACATTGTGCCCCCATGGACTCCTATATATAGAAAGGAGGTTTTGTAATCTGTATCATCCAAGAATTGTTCATTCATGTAATGTGCTGGAGGTTTCCCCCTCGAAGTGGCTTATTTCTAAGCTGTTGATATCTCTTTTCTTCTATTTTTGGAGCTGGTTTCTCAACATTTGGTATCAGAGGTTTGAGATTCTAGGGTTTTGCTACTCCAAACAGGTCATCGTGGCATTTTCGCTATACCTTTTTTTCTACAAAGGTTCAGAATCTGAAATTTTTAGAGTGCAAAGCCAAAATCCTTAGGAACATTGTCGCAAAATTTCAAAGCTTGGTTCGCAATATTTTCGGAGATATGATCTGTGAAATTTAGGTCATTTTGCAAGCTCCTGAACTTAACCTAAACAGGTCATCGTGGTATTTTCGTAATAACTTTTTTTCTACAAAGGTTCAGAAGCTGAAATTTTTAGAGTGCAAAGCCGAAATCCTGAGGAACATCGTCGCAAAATTTCAGATATTGGTTCGCAATATTTTCGAAGATATGATTTATGGAAGTTAGGGCTTTTTTAGGCTTCTGAATTTCATCTCAAAGAGGTGATCATGGGAAAATCTTCATAGCTCTCTCTCTCTGAGCATCAGATTGGAATGTTGTAAAAAGTGGCTGCAAGTACATGGACTGTAGTTTCGGTCTATCAATTTCAGAGCCAAAGGAGGAAACAGTGACACGTGGCAAGTCGTACAAGTTCGCTCTACTAAACCAGTCCAAAATTGGGTCATTATGGGAGATTGGACATAACTTTGTCTTGAAGAATCCAAATCAGATCAGACCTGTGGCATTTGAAAAAAGCTTCAGAGGGCTACTACAGAGTTGAATTTCAGATATTGAGGATCTGCAATTATAGAGATAATTCAATTTCAATATTGAGCTCCTCCAAAGCAAGTAAAAGGTGTGTAATTTTTTTTTTCGAATTGCATAAGTCTTGTTTGAAGAATCAAGTTGAATTGATTCCAAGGGCATATTGTAGAATAGATATCAGTATTGGATTTCTAAAATGGCCCCTAAAAAGAATTCAACACCCATTAAGCCTTTAGAAGGCTCTACTATGACTCATGAAGACGAAAAACGCCAACATGACATATCAAAATTACAAGAGCAAGTGCAACAAATTTTGCTCTCACAAAGAACAACAAAAAATGAAATGGAAGTTTTGAAGAAAGGCGTGGAAACTAAGATGGATGGTTTGAAGAAAGGCGTGGAAGATAAGATGAATGGTTTGGAAGCTAAGATGGATGGCATGGAAGTGGGCATGGAAGCTAAGATGGATGACATGGAAGCTAAAATCGATGAAAAAATGAAAGACAACATGGAAAACATGAAGAAGGATCTAAAAGTAGACATCGAAGGTTTGGCAAAGTTGATGCAAGAAATGTTTCCTAATGGTGAAAAGATAGTAGAGGAAACTCATGATGAGAACAAAATAAATGTTAATCGTGATTTCATAAACTCTAATGTTGGAGGCAAGAACCACCATATTCCAAAAATGGATATGAGGAAGTTTGATGGAAATGATCCTGCAACATGGATACCACAAATGGAGCAATATTTTGATCTCAATAATGTGAAAAACACACAAAAGGTACGCATTGCAACTTTATATTTACAACAAAATACATTTGTATGGTATCGATGGCTTTGCTCCCGTAAAAAAATTCACTTGGTCAATTTTTACGGAGGAAATGATAGCACATTATGAGGATACAAAGAGCAACACTTTCTTTAGCCAATTGATAAATCTCAAACAAAAGTGTTCAGTGGGGGAGCACATTAAGGACTTTCAAAAATTGAATATAAGGGTCACTGATCTTTCAAAGGAACACAGGATCGATCTCTTCATAGGTACTTTAAAGGATAACATCCAACATGAAGTTCGCATTTTGGAACCTGATTCATTGGAGAAGGCATTCAGGTTGGCAGGAAAAATTGAATGTAAAATTATGGCAACAAGGAAGCCTACCACTCACTTCTATAAAGATGGAAGAGTTGCTACTCCTAGATTTCCACAACCTACAAGGTTAACACCACAACAATTGCAAGAAAAAAGAGAAAAAGGGCTTTGCTACAATTGTGATAGCAAATACACTAAAGGTCATAAGTGTGCTGAGAAGAAATTATTTTCCATAGACTATGAAGAGGAAGAAGAAAATGAACAAGAAGAGGATATACACCAGGAACCAGCCCTAGAAGAGGAAGAAATGAGTCCGACCATATCGTGTAATGCATTGGCGGAATTACCACTCCTCAAACTCTCAAGATAGAAGGACATATCAAGAAGTAAAAGGTAATAGTGTTGATTGATTCAGGTAGCACCCATAATTTTATTCATTCTAAGGTAGCCAAGGAATTGAATTGTTTCCTATACCCAGCACCAAAATGTCAAGTGATAGTTGCAAATGGAGGAACTATAAATTGCTCTGGAAAATGCCATAATATCAAGCTAACCATGGGGGAATATGTATTGAATAGTCCAATGTTTTCCATTCCTATGGGAGGTGCTGATGTTGTACTAGGAGTACAATGGTTAAAATCTTTCGGGACGGTAGTTTTTAATTTTCAAGAACTTTTCTTGAAATTTTTTTCAGAAGGAAACGAAGTCGAATTATGGGGTATTGCAGGGAAGCCAGGAAAGATAATAAGCTCTAATGTCATGACAAAGCTTCGAAAGAAAGAACAACGAGGCATAATTGCACAACTATGCTCACTAGAAGTTCCAACATCAAAATCATCTATTTCTGCAGATCTCCAAAAAGTCTTGACAATCATTCCAAGGTGTTTGAAACTCCCAAAGGACTCCCACCTATTCGTGATCATGATCATGGTATTCATTTGATTCCAGGAAGTGTTCCTCCAAATATCAGGCCTTATAGATATCCTTATGTCCAAAAGAGTGAAATTCAACGTATGATTGCAGAAATGTTAGAGGCAGGTATAATTCAACCTAGTCAAAGTTCTTTCTCTGCTCCTGTAGTATTGGTACACAAGAAGGATGGATCATGGCGCATGTTTCCGGATTATAGGGAGCTCAATAGGCTCACCATTAAAGATAAATTTCCCATTCCTGTGATTGATGAATTATCGGATGAATTACATGGAGCAATTTATTTTACCAAGTTACATCTTCGTTCAGAATATCATCAAATTAGAATGAAGACTGAAGATATTCCAAAAACAGCATTTCGAACTCATGCGGGTCATTATGAATTTTTGGTCATGCCTTTTGGCCTTACCAATGCACCTTCTACATTTCAAGTGTTGATGAATTCCATTTTCAAACCCTTCCTTAGAAAATTTGTGCTAGTGTTTTTTGATGATATACTAATCTACAACAGGTCTTGGAAGGATCATGTTGAACATGTTGACAGGGTGCTCAAACTATTGCAGGAGAAACAATTATATGCAAAAACATCCAAATGTTTCTTTGGAGTACAAGAGGTGGAATATCCGGGTCATATTGTATCTCACGAGGGTGTTAAAGTAGACCCTAACAAAATTAAAGCCATTAAGGAATGGAAAGTCCCCACAACCATAAAGAAGTTGCGAGGATTTCTCGGGTTAACAGGGTATTATCGCAAGTTTGTTAAGAATTATGGGAGAATAGCAACACCTCTAACAACATTATTGAAGAAAGATGTATTTTCATGGACTCCTGAAGCAACTAAGGCCTTTGAACATCTTAAAGAGGCAATGTGCCTAGCACCGGTCTTAGCTACGCCAGACTTCACGAAAACCTTTATTGTGGAATGTGATGCCTCAGGAAATGGAATTGGTGCGGTTTTAATGCAAGAAGGAAGACCCATTGCTTTTGAAAGTCGTCCAATCAAATGAAAGTATTTACAGAAACCTATTTATGAGAAGGAAATGTTAGCAATACTGCATGCACTAAAGAAATGGCGAACTTACCTAATGGGAAGACACTTCAAGGTAAAAACTAATCATGATAGTCTTAAACACTTTTTGGAACAAAGACTATCTTCAGAAGAGCAACAAAAATGGGTCACAAAGATGTTGGGTTATGACTTTGGAATAATATACAAAAAAGAGAAGCTAAATGTTGTTGCAGATGCACTCTCAAGAAAGAATGAAGAGGTGGAAGCATTGCTTTGTGCCATTTCTATTATCCAACCAGATTGGATAACCAAAGCAAGAAATGAATGGAAGAAGGATGAAGAAGTGTGGACACTAATTCAAAAGTTGCTGCAAGATCCTAGTACATCTGATACATTTAGTTGGAAAAATGATTCCTTATGGTACAAAGATCGCTTATATCTTTGTAAGAATTCTCAACTAAAACAAAAGATTCTTTTGGAATTGCACACTTCTCCTTTAGGAGGACACTCGAGATTTTTAAAAACTTACCACAGGGTGAAGAAAGAATTTTTTTTGGATGGCCTTAAATCTGATATTCAAATGTTTGTGGCGCAATCTTTGGTTTGCCAGCAGAATAAAGTTGAGACAATTAGGACCCCGGGTCTTCTACAACCTTTATACATTCCAAGTCAACGTTGGGAGGAGATTTCAATGGATTTTATCACAGGTTTACCTAAGTCCAACGAAAAGAGTGTCATCATGGTGGTAGTTGATAGACTTACCAAGTATGCACACTTTTGTGCATTATCCCATCCATTTAAAGCAAGTACAGTTGCTACTACATTTATGGACACAATTCAAAAGCTACATAGAAACCCAAGGGTTATTGTGAGCGACACAGATCCCATTTTTACTGGAAATTTTTGGACGCAGTTATTTTCTTGTTTGGGTACTCAATTAGCTCATAGCTCATCTTATCCTTAGTTTTAAAAAACGGCTGATTCGAATCGGCCGTTTCCCTGGTCGACCGAGCCATTAGGCTTATCGGTCCGACCAGGCACAAGAAACGGCCAGTTGGCCGGTTTGTTACCGAGCCGGCCAGTTTTTGTACCGGCTCGGCTAGCTCGGTAACAAACCGGCCGACCAGGCTTGGTCCGAGTTAACTCGGCCGAGCCAATTCCGTCGGCCAGTGGGCCCAAAAAATCGATTTTTATGGACTTGAAACCGAATTTAATTCTGTTGTTAGGTTTGTTTGAGGTTTTCTGAAGAGTTGTGGAGTTGGTTTTTGGAGCAGCTTCATGGTAATGTTAAATTCTTAAAGTAAAAGTGACATCCTTTTACTTAAATTTTTAACATTACCATGAAATGACTCAGGATGTTTGAGAGTGGTTCCAACCTCATTGGATTTCATATGGAGAAAGTCAAATTTTAGATCTCATTCAAAATCCAGCAGATTTATCAGTTTTTCAGGATTTCAGGATTGGGTTATTGCAATGTTTCCATCGAATTTTGTCATGTATTAGGGTATGGAACTCAATTTAATCAAGAGCACCAATCCCTCTATGTACCTTGATGACATGATGTTAGTGACATTGGTTATGTTTTTTGTTTTGATCTCTATATCATCATCCTGTATTGGACAGTGCACTAGGTGCAATTTTGATATAATGGATATATTCATGAGCCTACTTTGATCATATGTTGTCTTTTGTGAATTATCTATATTGTAATGCTTTGTGTTTGGAAACATGAATAAAAATCTTTAAATTTATGTTTTTGTACAAAAAAATTAATATTTAATGTATTTTTTACAAAAACCGAGTCATTGAAACTGAGTCGACCGAGTCATTACCGAGTCATTACCTCGGCCTGGTAGCTGACCAATTCCGTTTTTTAAAACACTAATCTTATCATCCTCAATCCAATGGTCAAATTGAGATAGTAAATAAATGTTTGGAAGGATATCTTCCTTGTTTTGTATTTGATAAACAAACACAATGGGTCAAGTGGTTACCTCTCGCTGAATGGTGGTATAACACTTCCATACTGCAGCAAAAATAACCCCATTTATGGCACTTTATGGATATCATCCACCATCCATCACATCATCTTTAAGAGAAAATTCGAAGGTTCAAGCAGTGGAAGATCACATCGAGCATCAACAAGAAGTTCTCCAACTCTTAAAGGATAACCTGAATTTAGCACAAAATCGAATGAAACAACAGGCAGATCAACATCGCAGCGAAAGAAGTTTTGATGTAGGAGATTGGGTATTTTTACGGCTACAACCATATAAACAAATGTCCCTCAAGCAAGCTAGGAAGGATAATAAATTATCGCCAAAGTACTATGGTCCTTACAAGGTGTTGCAAAATATTGGTACTATGACATACAAATTGGAGCTTCCTGCTTCTTCACGAGTGCATCCAGTTTTCCATGTTTCATGCTTAAAGAAGGTTATAGGTGAAAATCTTCCAGTTCAAACAATATTGCCAGAACTTGATGAGGAAGGAAAAATCATATTGGAACCTGAAGCGATCACGGAAACAAGAACTCGACAGCTACGGAATCGATCAATTTCAGAGTATCTCATCAAGTGGAAGAACTTACCCACTGAAGATTCTACATGGGAGGATGAGAATAATATACAGAAGCACCCAGAGCTAGTCAAGCGTTGAGGACAACACTTTTTTGAAGGAGAGGGGCATGTTAGGTCCCTATATTACTAGTATAGTCCCTTATTGTTGTCAGTGTAACCCCCTTATTGTTATTATTATACCCCTGTAACCCCCATATTGTTATTATTGTGCCCTTAAATTATTATTGTTAGGTCGGCTAGGATTACATTGTGGCCCCTATGAGCCTCCTCTTTTCTTTAAAAAGGCACTTCATTCACTCAATTCTCACACATTGTTTTGCAAGAAGAGCTTCCTATAGCACCAGCAAGGAGTTTATTTGTGTTTTGGAGCGTGGGCAGCAAGAGGAAGGGCGTGCGCAATAGCTCGTAGGGTGAGTTTTTCATTTCCTAATTTTGCAACATTCATGGCTTCTCAAAGTTGTTTTTCAAGTGCCCCTAAATCCACTCAAGCAACCAAGCAGCAAGAATATTATCCTCTATGGAAGTATGTTACCAAAGTGAAGCAGATGGGTTTTGGTGATACATGAGAATGGAAGTGCAATTTATGAGAAAATGAAAAGATCTTCAAGGGATCTTGCACAAGAGTGAAGCCTCATATTTTGCATGAAGAGATAAAGGGTATTGATGTGTGTGCACATACCAAAAATCCAGAGCTAAAGGCTCAATTCAAGAAAGAGAGTGATGGTGCTAAAAGGTTAAAGGATCAAAGAAGCAAAATCGGCACAGGCACTACCAATCCTTGCATGTCTAATAGCATTGAGCCAAGGATTGTTCAAGAAGCAAGAAAAAAGAGGGCACTAGAAGTAGAAGCAGAGTTATCAAAGCCATCAACTCCAATTCAAGATAGCAGATTTTTGAAAATGCTTGATAGTCATGGTAGAGAAGAAGTTGATTCAAGAGTGGCATGGGCCATCTTTGCTTGTGGCATCCCTTTTAATGTGGTTCGATCCCCAAATTGGCAGGGTTTGGTGAGAGAAATTAACAAAGCTCCTCAAAGGTTACAAAGGCCCAAACTATGAAAAAGTCAGAACAGTTTCGTTGAATTAAGAGAAGCAACTTATTAATAATGTTCTGAAACCAATTCATAACTCATGGGGTAGTACAGGGCTTTCCATTATCTCATATGGTTGAACTGATACAAGCCCTTGATTAATGCCATTGCATCATCACCAAAAGGAGCCATGTTCATCAGAGCAAAATATTGTTCAAGTAAGATAAAGGATAGTAAGTTCATTGCTAATATTTTAATTTATGTTATTGAACAAGTAGGACAAGAAAACGTGGTGCAAGTTATCACAGATAATGCACCTATTTGCAAAGTTGCAGGTTTGATTGTTGAGAGTAGATACAATCACATATTTTGGAATCCTTGCATTGTCCACAATTTGAATCTGATTTTAGAAGAGATTAAGGCAAACACATAATGGATTAAGGAGGTCACAAGGTAGGCTAGGGAGTTTATAAAATTCATCACCAACCACCACCAATCTCAAGCAATATATCGAGAATAATCCAAATTGGAGTTGTCGAAAGTTGTTGAGACAAGCTATGCCTCAAACTTCATCATGTTGTGTCGCCTTATTGAAGTTAAAAATGCATTAATGAGTATGGTGGTGGGTCCAACTTGGCGCTGACTGTGTTGAGTTTTCTTGAATGTTAGGGTAGCATCGAATGTGCTCTAGCTCCCAAAATTTGTGGAGGGACTACAGTACATGAGATCTCCAAGACCCAGAAAGAGATTTGGGAAATTTCATCCAGTTTGGGAGATAATTAATTAATTAATAATTTTAATTATGGACCCTAAGTCTAACTTAGGAAAATGAAATTATTAAAGGTAATTAATTAAAACATGTAATGAAATTGTCTTATGTCACATAGATCAAGCTTTCTTTTAATCTTAGCCATCGATTCAAGATCTGATCATGGTCATTGGTTTCCCAACTAGAAAAGTATAAAGCAAAGGCTTGGGGTCATTTGGAACACACACATGGAGGCAGAGCACTGAGATTAAGCTGAAGTTCTAGGGCAGGGTTTGCTAAGAACTTTCAGAAGTGTTTCAATTGCAGAGAAGGTTAGTTTAGGCAAAGGAGATGATCTGATCCCAGTGCCTAGAATTAGCAAGAGGCAGAAAGAAGCTTCCAGAGGCAGAGCAGATAAGCAAAGGCAGCAACAACAGAGAGGGCAGCAGTTGCGCAACGCAGAGGAAGCTTTAGCTAGGGAAGTGCTACGCAATCCCTCCTAGGGCAACGTTGGTCAGCAGGAGATCCATTTGGGTTACGCAGAGACCCTCAGAGGAAGCATAGGGTCTGCATCACCCATAGTCTTAAAATCGGTCAGCTTGAACCAGAAACCAGTCAAATCGGCTGATTCATTAGCTGACCGGGACAAACCAGTAGAAAAATCGGGTTTGACCCTCCTCTTCGCAAAAAAAAAACAGTCAAACCGGTGCTAACCGACTGGTTTAGGATGGAACCGACCGGTCTATGGTCAAACCAGTCGGTTCCATCCTAAACCGGTCGATTCATTGCCAAGCTGTAAATTTATGTAAATGTTCTATGTTTGATGCAACCTTACTTTCTCTTCAATATTAGACAACAATCACATAAACAATAAAGTAAAATGTTGATAGAACATACTAGTAGATCGACATAAGACAAGCCAGAAATATATAAGTGTGTTGGTGCATTACGACGGTCAACAAGATGCTTCAACCATCAAAGTCTCAATATGGTCAGCCAACCAGCAATGTCACACAACCCTCTAGGACAGTCAAATAGTCAACCCAAAAGTCAACGTTGTCAGTCAACGGTCAATGCAAACAGCAACAACAGCTAGGTCAACGCTGAAAAGTCAAAGTCAACATCTAGCCTCGAAAATAGTGCCAAAAAAAGCAGATTAGGGAAATCGAGATTTTGGGAGAGTTTCAGGTCGATTTGACCTTCCATTGACCAAAGTCAACGCTGGTCAAAGTTTGCGTAGAAACCCTAGACCAAAACACAAAAAAGTACTGTTGCCAGATTTCCCACGTGTGGAGAGAGAAGAGACTCCAAGTGATCGAACCAAACAGATGAGGAGAGAGAATGTGTGAGGATGAGATGAGTGAAATGTCCTCTAACATTGACCTTATTCATATCCATCATTGAGGGTGTGTGACACATTTGCTGGGGCACAAAACGTTAAGAACGACTTGCACATATTTTGAATAGATTAAAAATAAATTCAAAAATAAATGTTCTGCTCATCGAATCAAGATGATATTTAGATCGATCTTGCACCTCTCCGAAAGAGGAACCCAATAAAAATATTGGTATCTTCATCTGAGCATCACAACATGGAGTTTGGACATAGTTGTCCAAAATTAACACTCCCTCTCAACTAGGGAGAACTCCTTCCACCTGTGCAATCCAAACATCGTACGTCATCCCGCTGTAACTTGCTTCGCTGGCTTCTTTACTTCAAAACAGAAGTGGGTCAATCACAAAGACATCATTCCCGGCTGACAGATTCAGCCCAAAGGTCTGAAACCTCTTTAGGACTCACAAAGAGTCTCATACCAACCCGAAGTTGGTTTATTTGACCCGAAATCAGTAGGAGGTCTGAAACCTCACTAGACTTGCTCCCAGATCAAGTGGTTGGACCATGCCATCCTAAATAGAGAGTAAAGCAATCTCTGATGCGTCCATCAGTCTTTGCTACTAGTCTCTAGCTTTTCCCACCTCGCTGGCCAAATGAGAGGTACTTCCCATGAACCCTGAACTCAATGGGTAGGATGAATACAAGGCACAGATAATGAGAGGTGAACCAACTCAATCATCACAACGATGGGGAAGAAGCACACCAACAAGGTTCGGCAAGCCTAGCCCTGTGGTTGCTTATAGCTCCGAGAGGCTATCCCCAAAGCCCCCCAGAGCTCCCAGAGCTCATCGTCCAACAGAAACCTCATAATAGGGTTATTCCACGATACTAAGATTCTCATGGAAGGTTAGGAACTTGACCTTCCGCAGGGGCTTTGTGAGAATATCCGCGACCTGCTCATCAGTTCCTATATGATCGAGCCTTACGACGCCTCGCTGTACCATATCCCGGATAAAGTGGTACTTGATATCAATATGTTTGGATCGATCGTGGAACACGAGATTCTCGGACAACTGAATCCCACTCTGGTTATCACAGAGTATCACGATGGTATCTAGCACATGCCCGAACAGCTCACTTAAGATCTTTCGCAACCAGACTACTTCACAACAGGCCATACACGTTGCAATGTATTCGGCCTCTGCATTGCTCAAAGCCATCGGCTTCTGCTTCCTGCTCATTCATGATATCGAAGCGGAACCAAGTGTGAAGCAGCATCTCGACGTGCTCTTAAGATCCACCACACTGCCAGCCCAATCGACATCAGTATATCACAGGAGTGTCACGCTCCCGGCAGTGTATCTCAGCCCATGGTTTATCGTGCCCCGAAGATATCTCAGAAGATTCTTGGCACCAACCCAGTGAGTGTGATGAGGCTCAACCATCTGTTGACTCAAAGTGTTCACTGCAAAACATATGTCCAGACGAGTGATCACTAAGAAAATCAGGGCCCCTACGAGTTGACGATACTCAGTAGGATTTGCTAACACGGGCCCAGCAACGCTGCCACTAAACTTCTTAAAGTTGAGCTCCATCAATGTCGACACGGACTTACAGTCCACCATATCAAATCTTTCTAGAAGCTTCACAATGTATTTTCCTTGAGAAAGGAAAATCTCGCCAGGTTTGTGCCAGACCTCCAGGCCTAGGAAGTAGTGCATTAGTCCTAGGTCATTCATCTCGAACTCAGCAACAAGCTCCCTCTAGCACTGATGAATGAGAGGGTCAGCACCTGTCAACAAGAGGTCATCCACATACAGCACCAAAATGAGAGGCTTCTCTCTATCAACCTTGAAGTAAAGGTTTGGATCAGTGTTACTACGAGTGAAGCCCAGCTTCATCAGGTAGTAGCTATCTATCCTCTCATACCAAGCTTTAGGTGCTTGCTTCAGTCCATAGAGGGCTTTCTTCAACCTGTAGACATGGTTGTCCCGATCCTGGACTTCGAACCCCAGAGGTTGCTCTACATACACCTCTTCCTTTATCGCACCATGCAGAAATGCGGTCTTCACATCCATCTAATGAAGACTCCATCCTTGCGTAGCAGAAAGGGCTATGATAGATCGAATGGTGGTATATCGAGCCATAGGTGCAAATATGTCATCATAGTCTATGCCTTCCTTTTGAGAGAAGCCACAGGCAATGAATCTTGCCTTGAACTTTTCAGCATTTCCATCAGATCCATGCTTGATCTTGTAGAGCCATTTCAAGGTGACAATTGCTTTGTCGTCCAGTCTTGGAACCACATCCCAGACATCATTCTTCATTATGGACTCATACTCTTCGTGCATAGCATCCTTCCAGACTTGATGCTTTACGACTTCTTCAAAAGATCTAGGCTCAGATTGTACAATAGTAGGCATGGCTGCTAGATACCCTTGGTATCTACTCAGCTTCTTGATTTCACGGAATGTCCCCCTTGGGGCCATATGTCCCTCGGCATCCTCGAGAGTGTCCCTGAACCATGATGGTCTCTTCCCCAATGAAGGACGTGGATCAATCGGGTCCATCGATCCTTCAGCATCGAGCATCATCTCATCCTTCGGTTTTTCTTGATTTCAAGGCCTTACTTCATGATCTTCCTCAGATCTCAGAAGATTGACTACTTTCCTCAGGGAAGCATCTTCATCAAAAGTGACATCGTGGCATATCTCCACTTCCCTTTGACCAGGCACATATACTCTATAGGCCTTCAAAGTTTCGTTGTAGCCCACAAACATTCCCTTCTTCCCAGAGGCATCCAGCTTGCTTCTCTTCTCCTTCAGCAAATGAAAATAAACAAGACATCCAAAAACCCTAAAATGTGAGACGTCGAGTTTATTACCAGAGAAAACCTCCTCGAAAGTTTTGGAGTCCAATGCGAAATACGAGCATCGGTTTTGTATGTACACAGCATTGTTCGCAACTTCTCCCCATAGAAACTTCGATAGACCTTGGTCACATAGCATGGCACGGGCAGCTTCCACAATGGTCATTTTCTTTCGTTCAGCAACGCCATTCTGCTCGAGAGTGTAGACAATTGTGGTCTCCCTCTTGATGTCAGCTTCTCTGCAAAAGTTCTTGAACTCGTTCGTCTCATATTCAGTGCCATTATCGGTCCTCAAAATCTTGATCTTCTTCCCTGTCATATTTTCCACCAAGGCTTTGAAGGTACAAAACCACATGAAAGCCTCATCCTTCTTCTTCAAGAAGTATATCCAGGTTTTGCGAGAGAAGTCATCTATGAATGTCATATAATAAGAACATCCTCCCAAGGATGTCACGGGCAGCATACCAGACAGAGAAGAATGTACTAATTGCAAGACATCAGATGTCTTTGTGATGCTTGAGGGGAGAGGTCCCCTTGTATGCTTTCCTTCAGCACAACCCTGACATACACCTTCATGATTATTTGAGAACTCAGATATCCCCGTCACCACCTCCCTTGCTTCGGGAAGGACCTTGTAGTGAAGGTGTCCAAACCTCCGGTGCCATAGTTCAGTCTGTCGGATAGTATCACATGTCATCGTTCCCAGTGGACTTCCTCCAACCTGGTAGAGTGTATCAACTCTAAACCCAATCAAGATAGCTTCCTTGAAGCTCTTCTTCCACATGCGCACCTTTCCATCAGTGAATGCCACATTGAAACATTTGTCTTCCACGACTGATATAGACACAAGGTTCTTCTTCAAATTAGGTACATAGAGTACATCCTGCAAGCAAAGGACTTGACCTTGAGACAAGTGGAGGGTCACAGTCCTTGTCCCTTTCACGGGATATGTGGCATTATCTCCAAGGATAATTTCCAAATTAGTATCCTTCTCAACTATATCAGAGAGTGCTTCCTTGAACCCAGTGATGTGCCTTGAGGCACCACTATCTATTAACCAGACATCCATAGTGTCAGGTGGAGATGCAACAAAGAAGGCAGATATAAGAATGAATTCATTTCTTTTATCAACAACATTTGATTCCTCGTACCTGGAGTTTCTCGACCTTTTGAAAGGTTGAGCATTTCCACCAGAGGGAGCCTTCCTCTTTCCCTTGAACTTGTTGTTCCTTTCATTGTCATTCCTCTGGTTGTTGTTGTTGTCATCACCATCGGGAGAATCCTTCTTGAAAGGGAATTCTCTAGCATAGTGACCTGGCCTATGACAAGTGTAACACTTGCCCTTCTTTCCTTGGGCCCCTACTCTTCCTTTGTTCTTTGGACCACCAAAGTTCTTCTTTCTAGAATGAGCAACGTAGGCAGCATTTCCTTCATTTTCATACTCCTTCATTCTTGTCTCTTTTTGAATGCATATCGATAGTATTTCGTCAGAGTCAGGTATCACATTATTATTGAGAATGGTAGTGTTGAACACATGCCACTCGGAAGAGAGCCCTCCAAGTGCGGTGAGTACCATCTCTCGATCAGCTATTGTCTCCCCAATAGCCAGTAGATTGTTTATGATCTCGGTCACCTTCAAAAAATATGATTGAATAGACTCATCCCTGCCTTTCTTCAAATTCTTCAATTGATTCTTGAAGAATAGGACTTGATTCGCATTGTTGGCCTCGAACATGTGGACCAACTTATCATACATCTCTTTGGATGTGCCCAGCTCAAAGATGTAGGCAACCAGACTCTTGTGAATTGAGTCCCTGATCATCAGCTTTGTTTTGATCTCCCCCTTCTTATACTTTGTTTTGGCAGCAGCAGTTGCAGTGGATGGAGGCTCTTGGATTTTACCCTGCACATAGTCCATGACATCTTCGTCTTCCAACATAACATCCAATGTCGTCTTCCAAGCATGGAAGTCATCCTTCCCAGTCAATTTGTCATCAGCCTTGAAGCCATTGTAGTTTGAGGAACCCGTCCTCTTCTTCAGTGATTGCTACAAATTAGGGCTTTGTCTTCACCTCAGCTCTGATACCATGTAAATGTAGATGTTCTATGTTTGATGCAACTTTATTTTCTCTTCAATATTAGACAACACTCACATAAACAATAAAGTAAAATGTTGATAAAACATACTAGTAGATCGACAGAAGACAAGCCAGAATATATAAGTGTGTTGGTGCATTACGGCAGTGAACAGGATGCTTCAACGGTCAACCAACAAAGTCTCAATATGGTCAGCCAACTAGCAATGTCACACAATCCTCTAGGACAGCCAAACAGTCAACTGAAAAGTCAACCCAAAAGTCAACGTTGTCAGTCAATGGTCAACACAAACACCAACAGCAGCTAAGTCAATGCTGAAAAGTCAAAGTCAACGTCTAGCCTCGGAATAGTGCTAGAAAATGCGGATTAGGGAAATCGAGATTTTGGGCGAGTTTCGAGTCGATTTGACCTTGCGTTTACCAAAGTCAACATTGGTCAAAGTTTGCGTCGAAACCCTAGATTGAAAAACAAAAAAGTATTGCTACCAGATTTCCCACGTGTGGAGAGAGAAGAGACTCCAAGTGATCGAACCAAACAGATGAGGAGAGAGAATATGTGAGGTTGAGATGAGTGAAATGTCCTCCAACATTGACCTTATTCATATCCATCATTGGGGTGTGTGACACATCTACTAAGGTACAAAACCTTAAGGCCGACCTACACATATTTTGAATAGATTAAAAATAAATTCAAAAATAAATGTTCTGCTCATCGGATCAAGATGATCTTTAGATCGATCTTGCACCTCTCCGAAAGAGGAACCCAATAAAAATATCGGTATCTTCATCTGAGCATCACAACATGGAGTTTGGACCTAGTTGTCCAAAATTAACACAGGCCAACTATGGACCCCACATAATGCATTTTTGTGAGTTTTGAAGCTTTTTTTTAGGGAAATTTAGAGTTGTTTTCCTCCAAAAATATCCCCTCTAAGAAAAGCATGCCTACCCTCTCATTTTCCTGACACATCCTTAGCAATGTTGGCAATTAATGGTATTGGTATCTTCATCTAAGCATCACAACATGGAGTTTGGACCTAGTTGTCCAAAATTAACACAGGCCAACTATGGACCCCACATAATGCATTTTTGTGAGTTTTGGAGCTTTTTTTAAGGGAAATTTAGAGTTGTTTTCCTCCAAAAACATCCCCTTTAAGAAAAGCATGCCTACCCTCTCATTTTCCTAACACATCCCTAGCAATGTTGGCAATTAATGGTAATGTTAAATTCTTAAAGTAAAAGTGCCATTTTCCTATATTTTTCATTTTGATCCTTTTACTTAATTTTTTAACATTACCATGAAATGACTCGGGATGTTTCAGAGTGGTTTCGACCTCATTGGATTTCATATGGAGAAATTAGAATTTTAGATTTCACTCAAAATTTAGCAGACTTAATGGTTTTCAGTGTTTCATGGTTTGGGGGTTTGCAATGTTTCCATTTGATGCTATCATGCGTAAGGGTATGAGATTGGCATTTGATCAAGAGCATGAAACCCTTTAAAAACCTTGATGTTGGTGGCATTGATTGTTGAACTTTGTTGATGTTGGTGGTAATGATTGTTGAGCTCCCCTACCGTGGCCTTAACAAGAATGTACCCTTCACTTGAAGGAAAACAACTAGTTAGGCATGCTAATCTTTTTCTACCGCATTTTAAAGTTGAGGAGATGAACCCTTCACTCAAACCAAAATCATTGGTTAGGCATGTTAAACTTTTTCAATTTCTATCATGTTATAAGGTTGAGCAATCCAAGTCTGAAGACTTTGAGCTAGATGATGTTTATGTATCTCTTGTTGATGATCCCATTTCTAGTAGCGATGAATCAATGATGAGATTCATGAGAGACCATGTTGCTCAGTGATTTGTAGTTTTGATGTCTATTTTGCTACTACTACTACTACTAAAGTTGTAGAGGAGTTTTAGGAGTCCTCAAACTTTGAGCCATATTATTTATGTAGCTCATGTTGATGATCTAGCGATGCTGGTTCGAAAATGAAACTTTAATTATAAAAATACACAAGAGGTATTTATAATAATAAATATTTATTGATATGATATGAATAAGATGATTGAAAGTTACAATGAGGCCCTGCTTATATACCCATGCAGGAGCCTTTTCACGAATGGGCATGTCTTTTAGACATGCCCTTTCATTAACCTAATGACTATTTTACATAATCCTAATTGATTATTTAGTAATTACATTTATTTGTATTTATTCTATTTTATACAAATTATATTCGTTACATTGCCTCTTCCTTCGGAAGCTTTGCCCTCAAAGCTATATTGTTGGCAATTGTCTTCATCTTGCAATTGTCATATCGGCATATGGGACCTGACTTCACTAATACTTCAACTTATATAAATTACTGGTAATATTATTTTTATTTTTACTTTTAAATGCGGTCTTGGAACTAGAATTCCATTTTTTTAACTTTATATATATATATATATATAATTTTATTTTTTAATAATTATATTAATAATTAATTTATGATTATATTAGAATAGGTATACTATAATCATAGTCGAATATCAAATTGTTGTCCAAATGTGAGACCGTATCACAAACGGTGTGACCCTACCATGCACCTGGCTAAAAAAAAATTACTAAGCTTCAATGATTTGTCGGTTAGCAGCGGAAAAGGTGGATATATGACCGCAATGAACTCAACCAACATCCTCCTCCACTTGAAAATTATCCTGGCAATTTGGGCACGATGAAGTAACGTTGTCGCTGTCACTAATGTGCTCGCGTGAAATAGCAATGGCATCTAGCAGAGTTGTTGAATTTCGGGCAGGTTCCTAGTGTATGCCTCTTCCGCATACTGTACAACCTAGATACTCAATGATGCAAATCTCGTGAAACCTGTGGCTGCAAGGGAGTTCACTTGCCATTTCGCAAAAAATTTAAAAAAAATTGGCAAACTATGCAAATGTTATTTTTATTGACATTCCCCTCTCGAATCATTATTCGAGGTAGCCGCAACAGCTGGGATGCGTCGACTTGTAGCAACAACGTCAATGGAAAACGATTGTCCAACTCCATCAACGCTCTCTCTAACTCCACCGCCATTTCACGATGACAATCACAGATACCACATGAAGAGGCGTCGCAGATCACGGCATAGTTATAGCAATTCTCCACGTCGACAC
Organism: Pinus albicaulis; assembly: GCA_034641835.2. Lineage (NCBI taxonomy): Eukaryota > Viridiplantae > Streptophyta > Pinopsida > Pinales > Pinaceae > Pinus > Pinus albicaulis. The sequence goes on along the minus strand of CM076574.1, from coordinate 125,480,624 downwards.
CGTTCCTATATCGCAATTTATAAGCACCGAATTTGACTCGTGCTCTTAATGAAACTGATGTTCGCCAATAATCGCCGCCTCCTCTTCGGGAGAAAAAATCGTTCTCAATGTTGAATTTCCAGCGAATCTGTTCAGGAGATTTTCCAGTAATGATGTCAGCAATAGTCTGAGAGGTCAAGTCGAGTAAACTGTAGATGTCAAGGTAGTGGGCAGCCATTGTAACCTCCAAAAGTTTGGGTACATCATCCACAAGAGGCTTTACAAATTCTGCATCCCAACTTCTGACACTGTCGGTAGGAGAATATTCATGTACGTGATGGTATTCGCAATAATGTTTCACCATTTTTAAGATGTGGCTTGAAACGTTTTGCAAACGAATGGGTGTCTCAGTCTTCCCACCCTCAATCGCCATTTTTAGCACATTTGACTTCAATGCCGCAGCCTTTTCCACCTCAAATAGTTCGCCATCTGAACTCTGTAATATAGCAATGCCATCATTATACTTCTCTGAAGCATTAGCCATGGCCGACAGTTGTCTGTGGATATAAGTATGAGGTCAAAACGTCTTTATCAAACTTTCAATCCGTTCATTTATGGCTTTCGTCTCTGGTTTGAATTCCATTCTAACTTGTTCCATGCATTCACTCACAAGTTGTTGTTGAAGTAAAAAATTTCGATTCTTCATGATCTGAACTATGTAGCAATCAATTACAAAGATTCGCTTTTTCTCAGTATCAACATGATCAGTGACTTTTTCCTCTTCAACAACCTCTGTTATTGGAACCCATATCCTCCTTTTTCTGGATCTAAATTTGTGATTGAATTCAAAATCGTCAGCTGCAGTGATTGTTTTATTGTTGGGTTGTTTGACAAGAATTTCATATTTTCCACATGCAAGTGAATTTAAGACTGCAACAAGATCTGCATCTGGCAAATTCAATTGGCATTTGATGTCTAAATACTTGCGTGAAATCTCAGCAGCAAAAACAACTGAGACTCCTTGTACATTCTCCATGGAAACTGACATGGAAGGTAGATCGAACCCATTTGATCTATCACATGTTGAACTCACGGTATTTAGAAGCGGCTTGATATTATAATTTGACTTTTCTCTCACGATAGATGCTTCTTGTAAAGTAGAATAAGAATGAAAAGATTTCAAGCCTTTACAAACTGCAGATGCAAGGATAGCTTGTAAATATCCAGTATTGAGATTATCTGCAGAAATATCATCATTATCACCCTTTGGCCTTTTCTTAGATGCAAAATCTTCAGTTGAGGATTTTCGAATTCTTGGTACAACTGTGGATAAACTTTCTTTAACCAACATCATTGCAGACTCAAGACTATTCTGAATTGATTCAGATGCCGGTAGGGCAGCAGTAATCACTACAGGGACCATTTCAGGGGCACTGCTGCTTTCAATTGGGTCATGATAGACAGAAATATTCTTATGCTGACAATCACATGGTTGTTCCATAGTCTCGTGTTTGGCATCATTTTCAGCCTTCTCTTTTGGTGTTGATATTTTATTAGTATGATGATATGCAGGCCCTACAGGGTTATGGTTAAAATCTGTGGTATCTGATTTCTTGAAAACCATCTTACCCTTTTCCATTTTTACTTTACTATCAGGCTCCTGAGAGAAGTGGGAACCTGGGCCTGGCATCAACTTTCCGGAGTCATCCTCCATATTAGTCTGACATTCACCACTGTTGGGACACAAAACTAGATCGGATACAGCAAATGGAGGAACACATGGTCCATTCAGATCCTCTTCTTTTTGACTAACACAATGTCCAGAATGATAAACATCACTAATGGCAATCTCATTTCTTGTATAAAAGGCACATTTATGTCCTGTGAAATATTTGTCTCCACATTTCCAACATTTCCCTTCCTTTTTTCCTTCAATATTACGCATTGGTGGGGGAATATATTTGCTTGAACTTTCCATGGATGTTCTACTTGATTTTCCCTTGGCATTACTAACTGCCTTCTCATTATTACAACATTTTTCATCTTTTTGTTTCTCATGATTTCCTTCTTTTTCTTTTTCCACATTTTTATGAAATTGTTCATCTTCTCTATTATAGATTACTGCAAAAGAAATTTTACAACGTGCAGAAATTTTTTTATAACCATTTGTGATTTCTGCACATGAATTCTCTAATTGCTGAAGCTTTTCTAGAATTTTATTAATCTTCTTACTTCCTTCAGGATCTTCACATAATGGCACATTGTATGGTAAACAATGTTCCCGGGCTTGTATACTACGTTCATAAGCTTGTAAGACGATGTTGTGCGACATGGCTTTGATATGACTCCAATAGCGTCGATATGGCTCTGATACCACTGTAGCAACAAAACTTGTATGTTTGTTGACTTTAATAGCAAAAATGGCTTTAATTATAAAAATACACAAGAGGTATTTATAATAATAAATATTTATTGATATGATATGAATAAGATGATTGAAAGTTACAATGAGGACCCGCTTATATACCCATGCAGGTGCCTTTTCACGAATGGTGCCCTTTCATTAACCTAATGACTATTTTACATAATCCTAATTGATTATTTAGTAATTACATTTATTTGTATTTATTCTATTTTATACGAATTATATTCGTTACATATTTTTTCGATGATATGTATTGCACTTGGTGCCATTTTGATATATTCACCGTTACATGGTATATAAATGAGCAAACTTTGCATATTTTGTCTCTATTGGCTTGGAATCATGGTTACAAATCTTACAAATAGTTTTTTATTAAACATTAATTAGTTACTATATTTTTTTTTTTAAACCAATTCATTTAGACCTGACCAGTACCGATTAGGCCGATTCCAGTCAGAAATCCGGTTCATTAAGTCCACCGGTCCGGTCATCGGTTCTGGTTCTTTAATACTATGGCATCATGTAGTAGATCTAACAAGAAAATGTATAAAAATGGAAAATATGCCCAAGAAATAACACCATTGAAGATAGAACTTCAGATCTTCATTAATATCAAAACCCTTAAGGTAGGGCAACACCATACATTCACTCCTTAAGGAAGGAGATCACTCCACAAGCCATATTCTTACCCATACAATAATCCTTCACATCTCTCAATGGAGAGTCTCTAACCTCTATATAGGTTTCATACATGCAATACCATGGGTAGTTACCATGGGTCTCTCAATACCATACATCCAATACAATGGGCTTATCACTTTATTCCCTTGCTACATGTGGTCCCTTACATAATGTGGGTTAACCACTTTATTTATTAACTATGGCCAATTTATTTATCATTCTTATATTAATACATCATATTATTCCCTTGGGTACCTCCCTCTGTACCCTATATTATCCCCTCTAGGTACACTACATTACACCCCCCTTAAACATGTTTCGTCCCCGAAACATGAGAAGAACACAAATAATAAGATCTACTCAAAAGAGTATTCCACTGGTACCATTCATGTGCATCTCCAAGGGAAAGGTGAACACTTGATCTAGTCGGTGCCTTGCTCGCTTGAGATGGAAGCGGGTTCTGGTGGTTCTTCATTGTTGATGTGTTGTTAATGGATCGTCGCACCTCTCGATGTGTCGTCCAGGGGTTGTTGTCCTTGTTGCTAATTCGTTGCCACCTTGCTGGTTGTTGTCTTGCTGGGTGATGCGGGTGGTGATATGTTGAAGCTTTAACTAATGTAATATCTTTCCTTAATTCCTCCATGATTGGTGATGGAGTGGTGTCTGGTTCCTTTATTGGTACTTGCTTTGATGTCTGTGTTTGGCTGTCTACCATCAAAGGCTCATCATCTGATGTGTCTGCGTCATTAGATATTTTTGCTCCGATACCACTTGTAGTAGATCTGACAAGAAAATGTATAAAAATGGAAAATATGCCCAAGAAATAACACCATTGAAGATAAAACTTCAGATCTTCATTAATATCAAAACCCTTAAGGTAGGGAAACACCATACATTCACTCCTTAAGGAAGGAGATCACTCCACAAGCCATATGCTTACCCATACAATAATCCTTGACATCTCTCAATGGAGAGTCTCTAACCTCTATATAGGTTTCATACATGTAATACCATGAGTAGTTACCATGGGTCTCTCAATACCATACATCCAATACAATGGGCTTATCACTTTGTTCCCTCTCTACATGTGGTCCCTTACATAATGTGGGTTAACCACTTTATTTATTAACTATGGCCCATTTATTTATCATTCTTATATTAATACATCATATTATTCCCTTGGGTACCTCCCTCTGTACCCTATATTATCGCCTCTAGGTACACTACACGTCACTCATTCTGGGGTTACGCAACCCTCTCCAGGCCAACGCAGAGGTTGAAGAGACAGAGGGTTTCTAACCAAAGATATCTGCAGATTAATCAGTGGATCGAAGAGAGTTGTTTTGTTGTTGATTTGGCGGATTTCCAAGAGAGGAAATCAATTGTCAGAAGGAGAAGAGGGTGTCTGTTTCGCCAAGGACCCTAGATCCAGATCTCTAGCATAGAGAGGACGAATTCATGAACTACGTGATCAGGATAGGTTGGACAGCGTATCCAACTTTGCAGTCTGGAAAGCCAGAATCATGGTAGTCATGGAGGCATACGGTCTAAGGGACCATGCAGAAAAAGTCTTGGCCACGCCAATGGATGGTGTTCTCCTGGCGAAGCACAATGAGGTTGCGGCACATGTCAAACTCTTCATAATGGATGGGGTTAAGGACCATATTACTCCACGCATAGCTGAAAGAAAACAGCTCATGAGATGTGGAAAGCCTTGACAGCCCTTTATGAAGGGAAGTCCGTCCAGAGGAAGATGCTTCTAGAGAATTAGTTGCGGTCATTCATGATGACCAAGGGAGAAGAGATAGAGCACTTCCTCTTCAAATTACAGACGATCAGAGATCAGTTGTCTGCCATGGGAGCAAAGGTGGAGGATGATGTGATGGTAAGGACTGCACTCAATGCAGTCACAAAAGAGTGGGAAACCTTTGTCCAAAGTGTCTTGGGCAGAGCGGACCATCCCGACTGGGACAACTTGTGGGCAATCTTACGACAAGAAGTGTTTCCAGTGCGACAAACTAGGACATTTCGCCAGCAATTGTCCACAGAAGAAGAAGGACAAGGAAGCTTCTACTTACAAGGCTGTTGTGGCAAACGATGGTTCATAAGATGACATAGCCATGAGAGCTCATGAAACACGAAAGGAGGGTGACATGGATCTGTAGAGCAGCTATAGAGTGGGAGCAAGATCCTTGAGCAGCTCATCCCTTGGATCACATCCGAGCTAAGGAAGCCTTAAGAGAGTAGCGAGACAATTGGAGCAATGGGTGTAAAGAATCATGGATGGATAAGAGGCAGATCTGAAGGCTGAAGGGAGCAGCGCAGTGCAGATGCAGTAGCAGCAGTTGCGTAGGGGTTGATGTTACTTCAGCAACGCAGAGCAGAGCTACAGCAGCGTAGAGGCTTCAGGAGGACAACGTAGCGCAGCAGCAGCGTGAGAAATTCCAGCACAAGGAGTTGATGTGACTTCAGCAGTGCAGAGGTAGTCTACTTACGTAGTGCAGAGTTGAAGTTGTGCATCATCCTCCAGATGACAGCACAGATCAGCAGCCTATGGAGTTTCAGTGATGAGGATGTAGCCCAACTGACTTGCCTGTCAAAGATTGGGCAAGAGCTTCAGTTGTTTCTCTCAACAACTGAGGTTGCAGCGTAGCAGATGGCAGCACGGATGCAGCAGATTGAGAGGGAGCCGGAGTACAGATGTAGGAGTGGCGGTGGCAGCATCATGAGAAGCACTACAGAATGGCAGCAACAGCACACTAATGAAGGGTAGCAGGTCCAGCATCAGTGCAAAGACCCACACGAGAGATCAATGCAAAGGTTCGGGGTGAAGCAGAGTTGTACTAGAGCACATTCCTTGCTAAGAATTCATTGTTGAAAGCAATGGGAAGGGGAAGGCTCCACATAAGGGCAAGGAGGACAAGGAGGTGGCGAATGGAGTGAAGAAAGCCTTTCAGAGGATGTTTCCAGCCTCTTTCCAGCCTAGCACACTCTCATCATCAACCTCAAGTAAATCTCAGCCCCCCTCTCATATGCTCCACTTGCAAAAATTGTGCTCACTCAAACTTCCAGTTGCACACTTCTCATTTTCTTTGTAGTCTTGAGTTTCTCACTCCTCTTGAAAAAACCACTCTCCCAATGAATCAATATTTCTTTCACATCTCCCTTAGGCTTCTCTTATAATTTCTCATTGAGCTACATTCCTAGAACTAGATCTCCTAAGTGATGGATGGCTAGAATTAGATCCTAAAAACCCCACTTGAAATCAACGAGTAATATTCCCAATTAGCCTTGCTAATTGGAATATTTCATTTTTGCTTTATTTTGCCGCTTTAGCTAGACATAATAAATAAATTGAGAAATAAGAGGGGTCACCTCACTTTAGTCATCTCACTTTATAAATAAAGTGTTCTTTTCCTAGTAGATGAACGTTGTAACTTAAAGAGGGGGCCTTGGGGGTCCACGTGATTATGATGGGGGGAGGCCTCAGGCTGACCCAAGGTAAACTGCGCAGGTCAGAGAAGAGTAAGGGAGCAGTTAAATTTTGGAGGGAATTTGGCATTATAAAAGGAGAGGTTCTCACCTCATTTTGATCATTCATGATTTGATATTCTTATTGATAGCTAGACTTTGTCTTCTTCAGCACGCCGGTTGTTTAGTCGGTCTGCAGCACTGTTTAGTGCACGAGTGTCTCCGGTCGGAGATCTCACCCTTAGCCTCGGGGGACTTCGAGTGCCGGCCCTGGTAAGGTTTTCCGGTTTCACCCTTAGCTTCGGGGGACTTCGAGTGCCCGCCCTAGTAAGGTTTGTTCTGAGTACACTTTTCAGTTCCAGTAGCAGAGCAGCAGCAGTTTCTGAAGCAAATCTGAGGAGGAGAAAGCCCTCTAGTGGCTGCGCAGTTCATTGAGGAGAGGACGCTGTCTCATCCAGGGAGAGGACGCAGTTTATTTCAGGAGGGTGAGGACGCTGTCCAAGGAGGGACGCAGTTCAGTTCTGGCCAAGGAGAACTCTGTCCATTTCTGAAGGATAGGGTTGCAGATGTGAAGGCCTATTGTTAGATCTAGCTTTGGGAGGATAGATCTTGGCAGATCTAGTCTTAGCATGGTGTATTCAGTCTTTGTATGTTGGTAGATCCTGGGGTTTCAGACCAGATCCAAATTTCTTTGGAGAGTTCCATCCGATGAATATTGCAGCACTGCATTCGTATCCAAGGGTTAACATCGATCCAGCCCCAGAGGTCAGAGAAAAAGAGATATTGTCGATCCAACATAGATCCCAAGGTTTGTATGATCCGATAGTGGGAGGACGCAGATTAGGGAGAGAAGGACGCAGTATCCTGGTTTGGAGGTAGCTCTCCAGATCCTGGCTGGACCGAGTGTTCGTGACAATCCACTTGCAGAACGCCGATCCGAGGAGCACTTGGGAGAGGGGCAACATCGGCCGCTTTCTAGCCTTCTGCTGGTCGATCTATTGTCCTGAGGCGCCCCTGTCATACCGTCACCAGCAGAGACAATGGCTTACTGTGGAGGGTTTGGCAGCTTTCAAAATTTCAGCATCAACAGCAGCCCATCTTCGCCTCAGGTATAAATGAGACGTCATTCTGTTAAAAATGCATTTGTCCTGCTGGAGGGTCATCACTTGCCCAGGGCAAGGATAGGGCAATCGATTCTCGATTTATTTGTGGCCCTCTCATGTACCTTCGGACAACGAAATTTTACGGTATTACATGTGTCATGATTCAAATAATCGTTCACTTTGTACTTGTATTGGTGTATTTCATTTATTACTGCTATTTCCCTTTGGGGATATTACACAATATACACCGGCTCACTCGTGGTCTATGACATCGTAAAGGAGACTGTTAAGGTAGCAATATTGCTATAACCTGGTAAACGCAGTTGGAAAAAGGGCCAAAATAAAAAGGGTCAAATTTCGAAGTTAGGAAATAGGAAAAACGTTTTCTGGGTTTTTCTGGGTTTTGGGCGAGGATCACTTTCCCAGATTCCTGGAGTTTGTTTTCTATTGTGGAGGGTTTAGGGTCTACGGCCCGACTCCGGCCGCGATTCATCTTCGGATTACGAGCTTGTTTGGGAGGCCAGCTGTCCTTGTTGCGGCCATTTTGTCGACCCGAGAGGGTCTCCACTTGCCTAGGGCAAGGATAGGTGCACTTGCTCGATTTGTTGTACTCACTCTCTATGTATTTTCCGATCCAATAAAATGGCTAGGTTCTTGGTATTCCATGTGTTGTGATTAGGTGATACGGTTCGATATTATATTTCTAGCGCGATCAACGGTTACGTTTTATTCTTCCCTTGTTCCCCTTTGGGGATATTACAGTGGTATCAGAGCATAATTCTGGCTCAGCTTGTGGTCTATGACATCCGAAAAGAAATCATACAGAGCAATAGCAGTTGCAATTCCAGAAACGCAGTTGGAAAAAGGGCCAAAATGAAAAGGGTCAAATTTTGAATTTTGGAATTAGGAAAAACGTTTTCTGGGTTTTTCTGGGTTTTGGGCGAGGATCACTTTCCCAAATTCCTGGAATTTTCTGAATAGTTTCAGTGGATAAATCAGAGGTTGAAGTTAAGCCACAGTATGGTTTTGCAGCAGCCGTGCAGTTTCTGAGGAGCCTGTAGACATATAGCAGAAGGAGCTGATGGCAGGTGATGTGGATAAGAGGAGATTTAGGGAGACAGATCAGCGGAATCCAATGGAGGCCATGTTGGCAAAATGGACGGAGAAGTTGACTGAAAAGATGGATGCAAAGATGGATGCATTCATGCAGGAGGTAACCAAGAAGGTTGCAGAGGGGACGCAGAAAGAACCCCCTAGGGTCTTTCAGGTGGGGGAAGGATCGAGCGCGTCTAGTTACATACCGGATGCTATTCCCATTGTGACAGCGCAGAAGGTCGATTCCATGGACACGCGACCTACCATGCCTACTTTTCCGGTAGAGGAAGAGGAGCGAACGGAACCAGGAGAGGTGAATCTAGCTCAACATGCGACTCTGTTTGCGGATTGGCGGAGCATGGGACAAGAATTCATGGATGCTCTCCCTTTCGATCAATATATCCAGTTCAGATGTGGCGGCAAGACTTATGAGCAGGAGCGACACAAGGGACGTGGCTCCCACCGTGATAGTCACCGTGCAACGAGCAGATTCCATTTACCGACATTTGACAGGTCATCCAGGCGCTCAGGAAGAGCTTGGGTGGACAAGTTGGATACCTCTTTCCAGCTTGACCGAGTATCGGAGAGGAAAACCATTAAAATGGTTACCTCGCACTTGGAAGATGAGGACACACAGGATTGTAGGGAGTTCGAGGATACACCTAGTGTGACACAGGACTCCCCATCATTAGAGCCCTCCTTGACCGTGCCGGTTGATATCGTAGTGGAGGAGATAGAGCCTACCCCGGTAGAGCCATCCAGGGAGGTGATGACTGGAGCCGTGTCCGAGTCTTCGGATGGTAGCAGCACACAACAGATGGGTGAGGTGTCAGGAGATGTATCCACCCCCGATGAGGTAACGGCAGGTACAAAGATATTGGATGATGGTCGCAGACAACAGTATCATCGGCTTCGGACGGACTTTCGAGTTTTGAGGGAGAAGGCCGCGTTGGTACGGGAGACCATTTTGTTGCAGGACCAGGAGCTGGAGGGTATGAGAGCGACTTGTGCCAAGTCAGCGGCCAAGTTGGTCCACATTGGGGAACAACTGGATTCCCTGATGGTACAACCTGAGGGCACATTGCAGCATCAGATCATTCCCCTTCAGGCATGCATGGATGGGACTAGCAGTATTGTTGGATCATCTCTTCCCGTTGGAGATAGAGAGGCAGAGCCACCTAGCCAGATCTCATATGTTGACTTGGATAGCGGTATGAGACGATCAGAGTTGTACAGGGTACAGCATCCATATGTTGAGATTGGATGGAGAGAGATTTTGAGTTGGTACTCGATGGAGCGGGCTATGGAACACAATGATTTGGTTCCCTTCTCACAAGAGAAGATAGAAGATGGAGGACATCTTCGGATGGATAACATCTCTCATGCTTGTGTTGGATACCCCTTGAGCCATACACATCATGATGGAAGGTTTTTGCCTACCACCTATTTGATTCTTGATAGGGTCTCATTGATCCTTGAGGAGTTCATATTTCTAAATCCCATGAAGTGCAAAATCAGCAATCTGATGTGGGAGGATGGTAGCCCTCATGGGAGGAGTACCAGGATGAGGAGAAGGAGGCATCCACAATGTATTGAGTGGATGTGGTTGATGAGCAAGGAGCTAGGAGGCTATTTGCAGATCTATGACGCCAGGCAGCAGGAGGCTTGGCTGCGCTGGTTACTCTTGAAAGAGTTTGGCCATCCCTTGGCAAACACTCTTCCTAAGAGTAGGGGGATGGGGAAAAGATGGATGGATACTTGCATCATGGAACAGCATAGAGTATGGATGCATGGTGTTGGGGTGTTACTCATATCATTCATTGTGTCTTCATCACATGAGTTGTTTGATGGAGGTATGGCGAGACAACACAATGTCTTGTTGCTTGGGTTGTTCCTAGGAGAGCAAGGGCAGATTTGCTCTCACACTTTGTATGATGTTGCAGGAGAAGGAGATGGCACAATCTCCATGGTCTTTGATTGGGAAGCACTTCCACCTTGGGAGGTATTCCATATTTATTGCAGCAATATTAGAGGAGTCTTTGACAAGGAGCATGTCAAAGAACATAGTCTTGTACTGACGGGAACTCATTTGCATGAGCTCACAGCGTTGTCACCTTGGAGCAGAACATTATGGAGGAAGTATGCGCAGCAGAGATATGGTGGATCTATAACCCATAGGTCCCAGGATCACTTCATATTTGGTACACAAAGAGGAGGTAATGATGATAGAGACATCTATGGCATATTCTTCTTGACTTGGGTTTCCAAGCATGGGGAGGCTTATCTTCTTGCAGCACATGGTTCATTCTTCTTCATAGCATGCCTAGACACTATGGAGGACTCATTCATGGACCCATATGCCATCTTACTTCCAGCTTATGGTCAGATCTGTATAGGAGGCTTGATTATGAGGGGGACACATGAGCTGAATGTGCCTTTGAGTATTTTCTGCACTTCATGTTCTAATAGGAGCATGGGAGGAGGCATGGCCACCACTACTACATATATGTTCTCTTTTGATGTGGGCCATGAGATCGATATTCATCCATTGTACAGCCATGGGCAAGTGTGTGGACCTATGTTGTTGTCATATTCAGCCATTTGCTATCCATTAGTAGATGTGTTGGATCTTGTACATCGCTTGCCATGTGATTCTCTGAGGTTGCAGTGGATGAGACTGCACTATGGTTTGTTTTGGGCCAACTTGTTCTTCATCGATGGAGGAACCTTCTATGGTGGATTGTTTTTCACTTTGCCATTTGAGGGCAATGATTTTGCAGCCCAGGATCAGCATAGACTCTACACTTGTCATGAGTGGAGAGAAGGACAGCATGAGGTAAGCTATGATGCTTGCCAAGTTCATATTTTCAACCCACCTTCATTACCAGAGCTTGAGGTGGAAGGAGATTTTTGGGAGTTGCCTTGTTGGGAGGTGACTCATTTGGTCTGGATGATTGCTTGGAGATGGAGGATCCACAGGAGGGAGATATTCCTCATTATATTTTCGACTCCATGCCTTGATGGGAGAGAGATGATGAGCTGGTGCACAGTCGATGGGACAACTTACACAGCCATAGATTCAGAGCAGCAGCGGTCATGGTCTTCAGTCATAGCTAGAGGCAGTGAGCAGTCCGAGCCATGGGGCTTGTACGATTATTGGCCACAGTGGCGATGGGATCGGGGAGGACTATTGATTGGCTGGTACCATGAGAGGCCAGTTTGGGATCCTGGCATTGAGATATCCCTTCATGTCAGGGTGATGCAGGAGACAGAGAGGTTTCAGTGGGACCCAGGCACATTTTGCAGTATCGGCAGGGAGCATCAGCTAGAGAGTAGGCTTGTTCCAGCATTGCTTGAGAACAAGCAATTTTTGCCGGATGAGGATGCCACTTGGGAGAGCGAGCAGACCTTACAGCATCCATCACTTCAGTTGCTTGAGGACAAGCAACGTTTTGCCGGGGGAGACTGTAATATTCCCAATTAGTCTTGCTAATTGGAATATTTCATTTTTGCTTTATTTTGCCGCTTTAGCTAGACATAATAAATAAAGTGAGAAATAAGAGGGGTCACCTCACTTTAGTCATCTCACTTTATAAATAAAGTGTTCTTTTCCTAGTAGATGAACGTTGTAACTTAAAGAGTTTCCTTTAAATTCCCAACTAGCCTTGCTAATTGGAATATTTCATTTTTGCTTTATTTTGCCGCTTTAGCTAGACATAATAAATAAAGTGAGAAATAAGAGGGGTCACCTCACTTTAGTCATCTCACTTTATAAATAAAGTGTTCTTTTCCTAGTAGATGAACGTTGTAACTTAAAGAGGGGCCTTGGGGGTCCACGTGATTATGATGGGGGGAGGCATCAGGCTGACCCAAGGTAAACTGCGCAGGTCAGAGAAGAGTAAGGGAGCAGTTAAATTTTGGAGGGAATTTGGCATTATAAAAGGAGAGGTTCTCACCTCATTTTGATCATCCATGATTTGATATTCTTATTGATAGCTAGACTTTGTCTGCTTCAGCACGCCGGTTGTTTGGCCCGTGTGTCACAGCACCCCTCTTCGCCTTTGTGCAGCCCTACGTGGCTCTCTCACTCCTACTTCTGGGACTGAGAGTGCCGCCCTGCTCTTTTCGGTTTCACCCTTAGCTTCGGGGGACTTCGAGTGCCCGCCCTAGTGAGGTTTGTTCTGAGTACACTTTTCAGTTCCAGCAGTGAAGCAGCAGCAATTTCTGAAGTATATCTGAGGAGGAGAAAGCCCTCTTGTGGCTGCGCAGAGGAAGAGAAGGAAGGACGCTGATTCTTGAAGGAGAAGGACGCTGTCTCATCTGGAAGGAGGACGCTGTGCCTTTCAGGAGGGGAGGACGCTGTCCAAGGAGGACGCAGTTCCAGTCTGGCAGAGAAAACGTTGTTTGGGAGGCAGGAGGACGCTGTCTAGCCCTAGAGTGAGGACGCTGTCCATTTCTGAAGGTAAGGGTTGCAGATCTGAAGGTTTATTGTTAGATCCAGCTTTGGGAAGGATAGATCTGCATCTAAGTCCCGTATGTATGCATCTAGTCTCTATGCTGCGCATCCGGGGTTTTGCACTAGATTCAAATTTTGAGAGTTGCGTGATCTCAAGAAGACAAGTGATCTAGTTCGCATTCAAGAGCACATCGACTAGCCCTAGAGGCTGTAGATCTGGAGAGATATTGTCAGATCCAGTATAGATCTGAAGGTTTGGTGGCAGATCTGATAGGGGAGGACGCAGATCAGGGAGAGAAGGACGCAGATCTGGTTTGGAGGCTTCAGATCTGTCAGATCTGAGTGTTCAGGAGCAGATCCACTTGGTAGGACGCCGATCTGAGGAGCAGACTTGGGAAGAGGCAGGCTCAACAGCGTTCTCTAGCCTTCAGTGGCTGATCTATTGTCTGGAGGGTTTCCTGCGCTGTCACTAGCAGAGACAGCGTTTTCTATTGTGGAGGGTTTGCAGTCTACAGCCCCAGCTCCAGCGCAGTTCATCTTCAGCTTGCAGAGCAGCTAGGACGCTGTCCATGTTGCAGCCATTTGTCTGTTGAGAGGGTCTCCACTTGCCTAGGGCAAGGATAGGTGCACTTGCTCTGATTTATTGTACTCCTCTCTATGTATTTTCTGATCAATAAAATGGCTCAGTTTCTGGTATTCCATGTGTTATGATTCCGGTGATGCGGATTTAGGTATTATATTTTCTATATACGTAAGCATGTTTAAATTTATTACGGTTATTTCCTTTAGGATATTACACCCTTAGTTCTCTGTAGCAATCACAATCCCATCACCCACTGATCGATCCATTCCCACATCTCCATTGGTGGCGAATTTAGGTCACATTTTTCAGAAAGAAACTAATGTATGAATATGTATATAACCTTTTAAGGTTGAACAACATAAATATGATGAAAGAAATGCTCACATAAAATCACACTACCTACCTTGGGATCTGTTCAAGAGTTCTCACACCCCATCCTCGCTCTTACGTTTCAAAACTTCCAATTTAACACCCAGAAGGCCTTTTTGAAGTTCCGGTTCACACAATTTGGCCCACAATCACACCTGCTGTTACTCCACAACGTCTATTGTGAACCATCCAAGCTGTAACAATTAAAAAATACTTGAGAATGTCCATGCAATATAAACGGAGGATAGAGCTACAATGTTCATTCTCTGCTTAAAAAAAACCAACTTCAGATATAGTTGATTCCCTCAAATAAATTTGAACTTCAAAGCATGCAGATAGTAAATTCAATTTTGAAGAAATTTTCTTTTAACAAAACATATCTCTAAACACAATCACCTATGATGTACACTCAGCATACAAACATGTACCAAGGAAAAGAGATATCCCAAAACATGAATGTGAGCATTTCAGGTGTGGCCAATAGAGAGCCCAAAGGTATGTCCCTGGAATTGCTGGGATGTACCATACCATATGCCAATGTTAAGGAGAAGGCCCTGGGGTATACATGGCTATAACCCCCACAAGATATCCCAAAACACCAAAAGAGCACTGAATATGTGCTCTTTCCTTACTGCTAATGAATAAAGAACAAACACAGTGGGTACCTAGTTTTATATGTGAGCACTTATTATTCACTATAGCTCTTGATATTCATTGTGGGTACTAGAGTCTAGAAAGAGCTACATTTTGGAAGTGGGTAGTCTGTGGGAACTTGTAAGAAATTGATTTTTACATATAAGTCTGTGGGCAGTGTGTTGAGTACTCATGAAAGCTACTTTTCACATGTGGGTAAGCTCATGGGCAGTCTGTAGCCCCTTATGAGAGATGAATACTGTCGCTGGTTGTGCATGTAGGTAATGCCAGAGACAGCATGTGGGCGGTTGAGAGACCTGCCTTAGATGACTGACACACCATTCTAGTGCAGACATCAACCATTTTGAAATTGCAAGGCAGTTTTCTTAGACTCTCAGTTCTTTGCTGTTATGGCTCTCAAAAGGCTCCTGGCACCCACTCTATGGGATCAATCCACTGTTGCAGTAAACCAAGAAGGAGGCAACGAATACAATAAATGCAACAGATAATTTGAATGGGCCATGATGTCGTTCAAGAACAAGGTGCATTAGCCGTAGAGTAGTTACAGCATTGCCATGCTTTGTTATTAAAGCTGATCCTACACTGAAGCAGAAAACTGTAGACAAACAAGCTCTGCTAATGGAAAAACATATCCTACTTCTCAACCCCTCCCTTTTTGGTGGTGCAGATCCTACTTGTACTCATGCATGCAAGGTGCATTTTCTTAAGTACAGTAGTTACAGCATTGCCATATGCTTTGTTATTAAAGCTGACCCTACACTGGGCTCAAGAAACTGTAGACAAGCAAAGAAAGCTCTGCTAATGAAAAAACATATCCTACTGCACAACCCTCCCTTTTTGGTGGTGCAGATCCTACTTTACTCATGCATGCATATTTTCAACAAAAAGGCACCGCGCCCTCCTAGAATTCCTCAAAAGAGGCAATCTCTTCCCTCTGTACCAGCATTGTTTGGTGATGGAATCATAATTTTAAAAACCAGAACTGGGTTTTGAACTGGGCCACCCTATCTAACTGGAATTCAAACCAGATCAAACGGGATTCAACAAACTGGACCTGAAAATAGTATATAAAATAATTATTTTTAATATCTCAAACCATGATTCAAAAAACATTAGATACAAAATATGCAAAGTTTGCTCATATATAGACCATGTAAGAGGTGAATATATCAAAATGGCACCCCATGCAATACACATCAGCGACAAAATGCATAATAGCATCCCCTTAATATTTTGAATGATGCCTTGACTATGTAAAATAGACGACTCTCAGTTATACCATTATCATCCTTATCATGATACATCAGAAATAACTATCAGCCGCAATCCTGCAAACTGGCAAAGTGGGCATAAATCATAACATGAGCAAACTTTTTCCCTTTCTAAAAGTAAGACCCGTCATAAGATCTCACACAGAAAAATAATAAAAATTAAAACTGAACACGTGGCCTCCAGAACATGAAGCTTCTATACTGATTTTTCCATGCAGATGTGTTGATGTGTGTGGCTAGGGCAGGTACTTTGCACAGGCCTAAGTGTCTACGCATGCAGAAATTGCCCCAAAGTCTCATAAGGCACTTGCTCAAGTATGAGTAAGTCCCTATTGTAACTAACCTAACTCTGAAAAGCATATAAATTTACTTTAGGGATTATATTTTCTCAACCATCGATCTCAAGTGAGCGAATCAAATCACGCCCATCAATCACTGAGATTAGGGTTGTGGATTTAGCTCAATGTAAAGTTATAAGCAAGGGTAAGGAGATAAGAAAATCACCATATAGCAGCAAAGTCATTGAGAGGCATCTGAATGGTGAGTGGAGAAGGCTTGACCAGCTGGATCAGATCAAGGTGTACTTTAGGGATTATATTTTCTCAACCATCGATCTCAAGTGAGCGAGATCAAATCTTGGCCATCAATCACTTTGGAGATTAGGGTTGTGGATTTAGCTCAATGTAAAGTTATAAAAGCAAGGGTAAGAGGAGATAAAGAAAATCACACCATATAGCAGCAAAGTCATTGAGGCATCTGAATGGTGAGTGGAGAAAGGCTTGACCAGCTGGATCAGATCCAAGGTGTGTTGTAAGCGTAAATTTTCAGTTAGCCCATTATCCTAGGACGGGAGCCCAAGAAGTAGGTTCTAATTTAATGAAGAGCTGGTTGATTGGGAGATCAAATCTTGGTCATCAATCACTTTGGAAGTGGGGTTATGGATTTAATTCAATGTAAAGCTAAGTCTGATATAGGAGTTCGATTCCTTTGGATACGGGATTCGAGAATCGAGATTTGGGATACGAGTGACCCAAACGGGACACTTACGGGATACGATACGTTATATATTATTTTATTAAAATATATATATATATATATATATATATATATATATATTAAAAATTAGATATTTTACACAAATTCATACAAATTCATTGTCCAAACATAGATTTAAGATCTTAGATAATCATACATGATACATTGAAATTTGATACGGTGATACATCATACAATTGTCAAATTTACTCGAAAGGCAGATAGTAAGATCTTTGTAGTTTCTCATTAAGTCATCGAAGTCAAAATGTGTTACATAAGTACAACAACAATGGAAAATAGAAATAGAAAATACAAAAAAACTACGATCTACAAGACTACAAACTTGCAAACCTCAATGAGTCATCAATCCTCATCATCATGCTCGAATCTCTTTGAAAAACTCTCTTTCTCCTTGCTAACCCTTTCTTCTTTAAACCCTTGCTCCTTGCTCACTTCACATACAAATCGGTGAGAAAGAATGAGTGAAATCGTTTTTTATAACCCAAATCGCACTTTGCTTTTGTGAATCCGGCTAAAGGATTTGGTCGTGTCCGTGCAGTCTGATCGAGTTCGCCATACTGTCTGAGATACGACGAATCCAGGTGAATCGGAGTGCGAATCTTGGAGTATCATTATCCGATACATGGGATTCGAGTTGAGGCCCTGGGGACAGATCAGGTTTCTTAGATGTAAAGTTATAAAATTAAGGGTAAGGGAAAGAAGAAAATCACACCATATAGCGACAAAGTCATTAGAGAGGCATCTCAATGGTAGGTGGAGAAGGGAGTTTGATCGGCTATATTAGATCCAAGGTGTGTTGGCCTTAAATTTTTCGATTAGCCCATTATCCTAGGACGGGGCCCAAGTAGGTTCGGTTATTTGAAAGCCCAATTGATTGGCGAGAATTTGTATGTGTCACATGTGATTGAGATTGGTTGTAATTTTACTTCTATTGAATAATTACTATTTAAGAACCTGATTTGTGCATTTTTAGAATTGAGGCTTCTATGATTTGAGTTATTTTGATCTTTTCCTTTTGAATCCATCACATTGATCATTTTTGTGATGATGTTTCAAACCAACATGACAAACGAAGTAGTGTTAAGTTCCCTCAACCTAGTTGTGTATTTATTCAATAGACCTATTATTTTCCAAGGTTAATAGAGTGTTGTTTTGCTAGGTTTAGGGAAATTAACATGATAGTAGAAAAAAAAAACTCTAAGAAGTTGATCTCAAGGTGTTAGGTCCGTTACAAGCATCGTCATGGCCATGTTTGGCCTAATCATATGGTAAAAATAAAAATTTGAAGGCAACATGGGGAGCACGCCATACAACTGTGTCGAGTGAAGGTTGTAAAGTCATACGAAAGTACAATGATTGTATGTAAATAAGTCATACACACATGGAGAGTAAAAAAGAATAACGAGACTCATGGGGAGCATCACCAACGAAGGGTCGAGCAATCAAGTTGTGTGTGAAGCGAGGAGATCCGTAGCAAGCGGTCAAGACGGTGACAAAAGTGCGGGCAACAAAGAGTTATCGACGGGCCAGAGAGCCATAGCTTGGGTGACAAGCGGCATGGCAAGATCAAAGAAGGTACTCGGGCGAGCTACCGGGATGACCAGGCCAGGTAGGATGTGGCTAGTAGCCAAGGAAAAAAGGCCATTAGGGTCGTTGGTGTTGAGAAATCTAGGGAATAATAGTTATGGTTGTTAAATTTGATTTCTCTTTAATCCATAAACATTTCTTGTGACATTATTAATATCATTTAGTTATGTGTTATCATCGAGACAAGTACGATCTAAAGATTGTTGTTGAGAAATCTAGGGCATAGTAATTAAGTGATTTCTCTTTTTTTATTAATGCTTGCTTGTTAGTTATTTTTACTTCTTTAGATTAGGAGCTTCGTTTACTTAGTTATTAGTGTTCTTCTTCACCAGAAAACAATTACAATACCTAAACCATAAAGAGACGAGAGAAAGAATAGGCTATAAGCCAGGCCAAAACACTCTCACTCTTTGAGAGAGAAAACCAAAACACATTCTTCTTCTTATAGAGATTCTAATTGATGAATACCAAGACCATGACCCTTGACCTATTTTCCTCTCAAGGGCAGAGACACAAGTTTTCTTGATGAGATCCTTTGGCAGATAGTCGACATTCTGTTGCTTTTCTTTTCTCGGCTCACTCTTCTTCCTCAGCCTTTGTCCTCCTTCTAGAATTAACCTCCTTCTTGTCTCGGCCTTCCTTCTAGACTTTACCTTCTTACAATTCTTGTCTCGACCCCACTTCTAGATTCAACCTTCTTTCAACTCTGCTGGGAGGAGTGCTACTCTTTCGGCTAGAAGCTGTACGCTGCCGGTAGCGCTTGCTTCCTCACACGTGAAGATAACATAAACCCCAAAAAAAATCGAGAAAAGAGCTCGGATTATACTCCTCTTTCCTTTGTTGTACTTCGCTATAATATAGCTACCTCGTTGTACATCGTACTTTTAACTTCAAACTTTATCCCCAAAATTTTGTCTGACGAAAGATGCTATTACACTATATGTAGTTGTTTCCCAGGTTATAAGCCGACTTGATATCAAGTTGAGCCGACATGTCAGTTGGAGAGATAAGTAATTCCACTTTGAAGCCGACTTGAGGTTAATGCTTGTGCTTGGTCTTAGGCTGTGACATTTCTAATGACTCCTTCATACAGTGTAATATGCCCGAGAAGGGGTCTTTCATACATGACATGACTCAATTTGACTTTTTATAAGCTAGATGAATCAATCTACAAGGCTCACGATGGGAGCCATCACACAAATAAAATTCCTTGCTCATGAAACCCATGAGACAAGCATTATGATAATTTTATTTTCTTTCTCTTCCTCAATTACATAAATCCACAATTACACATGTCATTATGAAGACCAAGCCCTGAATACACTTTTCAACACTCCCTCTTAACTAGGGAGGTATTCATAATAGTATTTGGTCATTTCAATCTGGAAAATTTCTTGTACGAAGAATCGGATTGGTAACCCATATGTTTCGCATCATATCAGCCGGCATTGTCACACCTTAAGGCCTTGACCAATAGCTCTATCTCTCCACGAATGCGAGCACAATATTCACGAGACCAATGATGTATAGACACCCTCATCATTGTCTCTCTTGGAGCATACCCACCGGGTTCTCGAGGTGTGTTTCCACCAAGACTATTCTTATCTTGGATTCCGGTCCTCAGGAATCTCGGTCCTTTACGACTACTTTTATCTTGGACCTTCTTCATCCTCAAAAGAGCATCAAATGCTAGATGTTTACCCAATCCTCCATTACGTCTTCAATGAAGACAAGAATGATGTGTATCTCTCCCTCTTAATTTGGGAGGACATATCTATTATAACAAAGTGTACTCATTCCTACGGAAGGAGAATCTTTAAGCTCCCTCTTGGCTTAGGAATTTACGAGTTTCTTCCAAGTAATAAACTTGTTTCTAGGCTCCCTCTTAATTAGGGACCTCGGCGGCTCCTGGTGGGATGATGGGCAACAGCTCATGAAACTCCTCCCTCCTGATGTCCTTGTGAATTTCTTTTCGTTATCTAGGAGTCTTCATGTGGGACTTCTCTACATAGGGCACGAGCCATCCATCACTTTCATCCATGACTCGACCATGTCATCATCGAAAAGTGATCCATTGAGTCCATATTAGGCCTTCCTCCATGCCATGATGCTTTCTTCATGCCATGTTTACTTAAGGATCTTTGTCCTACTGCATATTGCATCGATGGTGGAAGACATCCACGAATCTTGCCTTAGCATTTTGCACAAGCCCATCAGATATTTGTTCAAAAAATAAATGAACATTAAAATCAACATTACCTTTGTGATGGTCTTTCGTCATGATATCTTCTGGTTGCAACAACATCACGCATACATATCGACACATCTCCCAAAAAGATATATATTGTCAAGGTCTCTTTCTTTTTCGGGCTCCATCGTTCTTCTGTATCTGCCTTGGAGATATCCTAGTCAAATCTTCTTGGTCTGCGGAATGTTGATTGCCTTTTACCATGGTTGCATATTCCATGATCTCTTCCTTTCTTCACCTAATTCATTCCCGAGAGCTTCCAATCGAGTTCTCCAATTGTAGTCCAACCATGTTGATTTCATCTCTAAGTGAATGTGTGACCCATGCATTCTGCATCCCCTTGAGAGGAGAGATCCTTTCTTTTGATTATGCTCTCAAGATAGGATTGATCCCATGTTACTTGCAACCATATGACACTTGACACTTTAATATTGAATATAAAGCATACATGCACCTCATTTTCCCTTTGGGTCATCCACTTCTGCCCGATAGCTTCCTTGATTGAAAGAGCTTCGTCCCTTGATGCCTTCACTTTTATGTCATCACCATCATCCCATGAATTCCACAAATTTGGAATTCTTGATGCAGAAACACCTTCCCCTTCATGATTGGTGAACCTTTATGAAGATTCCATCGAGGAAGAATCTTGAGGATCAAAAGTATCCCCATCAACAAATTTTCCATTTGTGAGATGTATGATGAACCTTGTACTAGATGACCTTGTCATTTGTGTTTTGATGAGATTCCCAAGAGCTATACACTTGACTGAAATTCTAGCGGCTTTCATGCTTTTCTATGATGATGTCTGCGGCTCTTGCTTTCAATGCTTCCACGATGCGTTGATGCATTCCATTATTTTACTTAGTGAATCGTGATAGCCATATCTTAGAGGAGCTTAGGAATTTGAAAAGAGCTTATATGAGGAAGACTATTCAATAGTGGAGATTTGTGCTATCCTTCTTGGACTTCTAATTTTCAGCTTCCTCCTTCCTCGGTGATATGGTCTTCTTCTCTTCCTCTTTTGTTATTGTCCTTCTTAAGCTTAGGACAATCTCTCCTAGTGCCCATATTCTTGACACCCATAGCATTGTATTTTAGCCATGTTCTTCTTTTTACGGGGACCAAACCTTCCAAATTTTCCTTACTTCTTGTCATGTGACATATGCCTAATTTTGCTCTTTGATCCCACATCCAAATTTTGCCTTTAACACCTGGATTCTTCAATCTTGCATAGTGACCTGACTCATTAAGATGATAGCTTCTTTCTTCCATAAATACTTGAAGTAAAGTTACCCCATTCCTGCGGTAGTGCATTTAGTACAACTATTGTCATTTCCCTATCCGCTTATGGCTTCTCCCGGATCTTGTAGTTGATCCGAATTTCAAATATCCTCATAAAGTATGAGGCTATTCCATCTTCCCTTGACATCTTCGGCTGTAGAGTTCTTTCCTTAATGAGATGACTTCTCAATGGGTGCTTACAGATACTTTCTATCGATTTGTCATCACTTGAAGCAAGGAGCTATATCTATCACCCCCTCTCAAGCAGGGAGGAGCTCCCTCTCAGCTCCGGGAGAAGTGTCAATGCCTTCGGCTACTATGATAGCCGCTCTCGGAGCTCTATTTTTATCATCACACGTGCGAACTTTCTTAGAGCTCGCAAATTAGTCTATCTGACATTGGTATGTTATAAACTTCAACTTCTTATCCATGGAGCTTGTTTTCTTATCTTCTTTGTAGAGCATAGGCCATCTTATACATCCTTCCCTTCAATAGATCATAGTGTTGAACTAACGGTTATGTCATCCTTTTTCTTTCTCGAGAAAGCGATCTTTTAGTAGTCCACATTTGGCTATCATTCATACGACTTCCTATTTCCAAATCATGCTTCTTCCAGGGATCTTCCATCCAATCACGTAATTACCAATGACATTCTACAACCCTCTTCAGTGCTTTATTTCAACCCAACTGGGATGAGTTCAAAAATCAAAATGAACATCCAAATTAAAGTTACCTCTTTATGATGACCCTTTTCATAAACTAATCATCATCAAGCTCGAACATGGCTCCTTTTTGAACATGATTATCGAGCCATACATGACACATTTATCATATTTGTTCTTGTGATGCCTCGACTCCTCAAACTAAGTACCAAGCGACAACCCAATGGAGTCATCATATCCTTCTAGTGAATCTCATTCATATAGCCAAATCATGCAAAACCTAATACTATATCATGTCTTCATTAACATCATGGTCTTCCTTCAATCTTCATCGAAGTGTTTAGCGTAACATATCTCGTATTGTCTAGCCACCACTCATCATTTCCGGGATGAGATCCATCGTCTTTCTGCTTGAATCGTGACTTCTTAAGAGGTTTGATCCAAAAAGGAATAGAGAGTAGACAATTACAACGACATCATCATGGTCATTCTTCCCCAGAAGAAGAACTCATTTCATGACATCCACGAAGGAGGATCATAAATGATCCTTATTGTTGGCTTAAAGCCAAAGTCTTTATATCGGCTAGTTGATAGTTATATCAAGTTCATGAATTCTTTTAGCATGTTGTTATTAACTCTTCCAGGCATCAAAAATTATAACATCGCTTAGTTGCTCCAGTACCAAGGATCTAAGGGTCCTTACGGTTCCTCCTTCCATCATGCTTGCCATAATAGATGATCTACTCATCCTTCTTCCTTTACTTTATTATTACCCCTCTTTACATTCATCCAAGCAAAGTATACAATAACAAAAACATGATGTCAATCTCTAAATGTTGTGGTTACCATGAGACTTAGAGGAAGGAAACCCATGCCGAAGGAGAAGAAAGTCTTTGTCTAGCATAAGAAGTCAAATTTTCTCTTGGTCACGTAGAAGTTGTTGGGTTGTTGGAAAGGCCAAGAATTGCGGAGGTATTGTAGTTGGTAGAAGTGGAGTTGTTGGGGGAGCAAAATTAGGTTGTTCTTTGGGTGAAGGCTGTGGACAGAAGAGACTACGAAGTTTGTTGGATCATCTTGGAAAGTTGATCGGTGAAGGAGGAAGGTCTTTGTTCCAGTCTAAGGTCTTTTTCTATCTCAATTTGATTAGTGGAAGAGAGTTTGACTAGGTTTTCCCCTAAAAATGGGGTCTTAGCCCTAGATGATTACCTAATGGTGTCGTTGATCGTCATGTTTTGATTTGATGATTTTTGATGAAAAGAAGACAAAGAAGAACATAAATAAGATAATAAGAATACAGAATAACACAAGTAATTATAACATAAAATATTTTTACTACTATTTTCTAACAATAGGAACTATTGGTGTCCACCACACTCATATTGTTTGTGAGATCATCTTCATTTTTATTCTATCTTACATCATCATGTATAAGAGTTCAAGGAGCATATTATATCCATGCCTTCCGTGTCATACATAAGGAAGAGTCCCTTCTTCTTCATGTATTAGTAATCAAGTGATGACATGACTTTATCTATCTCTTTTTAAATACTTATACATACCTCTTCCTTCATGTGGTCATCTAGACCAATGTGCAGTGCTCGACATCGGGATAAAATCGTGAGAATTCAGAAAAAACCAAAAAATTGTAAAAATTGGGGAAAATATCGGTAAAAAATCAGCAAACATCGACAAAATTAAGATACCATAAAAATATCTTTAAAAATCGGCAAACATCGACTAGGCCAAAAATCGTGATTTCAAGATAAAATGAGATACATCGAGATGTTCGCCTTTCTTGATCTAGACTTTCTTCGGTGGCTTCCTTTCTTTGTGAAGATGAAAATGCTTCAATTTGAAATGTTGCACTTTTCTATCATCATGCCTTCATCCTTATAAATTGTGGATTCCACACTAGTTGGAATGTGATACTTGCTTCTTCACATAGTGATGACCCCCTTTTAACAAGGATTGCAATGGAGATCTTGATGATCCTTAATGCGCAAATGTTCCTTTCTAATCATGATGATGTATGATGATCTCTTTCTATCTTGCAAGATGACTTTCTTCAACCATGGGCTAGCTGCTACATAGTTATTCTACTATGCTTCTAATGATGATGCCATGAGCTACTTCCTTTCTATCATGTAAAATGATTGCTTCAACCATATAAATATTTTTACATGTTTCTAATATGAAGCCATCTTAATCAACGCTTTACAATGCATCTTTATCATTATTTTCATGACTACTATCTCGGTCATAGTAAGGTCTTTCACTTCCTCCTTATTTGTCTTCTTCTTTTATGGTTCTTCTACTTCTTCGGTGACATAGCTTCATTTCTTTCCTTTCTTTTCTTGTTGTCCCATGAGTTTAGGAAAATTCCTTTTGAAATACCCATATTCATTACATTCATAGCATTGAATCTTAGATATCTCGATTTTCTTTTGATTCTTTCGGCAGCTCAAATTTTCCAAACTTCCTTTCCTCCTTGCCATTGTTGCATATCTGCTTGTGTTTGTTGATTTGATCGAACATAGGTTCTTGCGCCTTTAATCTAGCTTCTTCAATCTTGCATAATGACCACGGATCGTTGGATAGGTGGCTTCCTTCTTCCCATAGATGCCGATACAAAGTTCCCCATTCATCCGTGTGCATTGGGCTAGCCTAGTCATCTGAGATCTGAGACATTGTTTCTAAGTTCTTGTAGTTGGTCTTTAATTTGAGATACCTTCATGAGATATGAAGCTACCCCTTCTTCCCTTGAGACTTCCATCTTGTATATTTTGGTTCTTAAAGATATGATTACTCTGGGTATTTACAAAAAACAATTCCACCAATTTGTCATAGATCTCTTTAGATGTCTTCAACTTTGCTACATAAGGGATAGAACCAGCGGTTACTCTATGAGGGATCCTTTAAGCCCTTATTTCTCCTTTCATGTACTTTGACGGTGCTTGAGATTGCTCTTGTGAAGGTTTGGTGATTGAGCCCTTAACATGTTCAACAACTTTATTCTCCATGAAAATTAAGTCTATTCTCTTCTTCCATGCTGGGTAAGTTGATGTCGAGGAAACAAGTTATCATTCTCCTTGCGAGAAAGAGAAGTCATTTGGTTCGTAGGTTGAGCTATAAAACATAATGCACTTACTTGTGTTGAAGATACCTCCTTGATGGTGTCTTCCACTAGTTTCTTCCTTGATGATGATGTCTTCCATCTTCAAGAATGACAGCAGCTTCTTCTTCAATATAAAAGTGATCCTCTTCCTTCAAAGATGTTTGAGATGTGATCCTTACTTCAATGTGAGGAGATCACCTTGATTTTGATGATAATGAGTGATCTTCGTGCTTCCTTTGTTGATGATTGTAGAATGTGGAAGCTTCCAAGAATACTTCAAGTGTAGAGTCCTTTCTTGAATGGAGGTAGGGTCCTTAAGGTTTTCTTCTTCTTCGAGTTGTGATGATATGATCCTTGTGATGTGATGGATAGTCCTCCTTGGTGCTCTTCGATTTCCATGATGATCTTCTTATGCTTGGTCCTTATGTCATACATGGGTGGATGATCTTAAAGGTTGCCTCTTCTTGTCACCTTAGCTACGATACCATGTTGAGAAATCTGGGGCAACTAGATTAAGGTGATTTCTCTTACTTTGATAATTTCTTGTAGTGTTCTTTTACTTAACTTGATGTACTTGTAATTAGTTTCTTCTTTCGCTTGATTATTAGTGTTCTTATCATCAAACATCTACCAAACTGTAGAGATCAAAAGAACAAGGGAGACACAAAATATGATCACCTTCAGCTAGGGCCAAAACCTCTCCCTTTGAGAGGAACACCCCCAATAAATCTTCTCTTCTTATAGAATCTTCAAATGACAAATTCCAAGACCTAAGACCCTCCAGGACCAAGTCAAACACCTCCTTGATGAACTTGCTTCTCACAAAGTCAACCCAAGTCAAACTTGCTTGAATTCTTTAGATTTAGGCCTATTACTTCAGATTTTTGCTCTCCTCTTCAGGTCTGTAATTTTTGGTTTCTACTACATAAACCCTAACTGCGATGTGTGGGAAAAGATGGTGTAATTTTTTTCTTCTCTCTCCTTCGCTAGGATTGGTTCTTCTTTCTTTGCAATTCGGTTTGCACACTTGATCTTTTATGACACCAAAATTTGGCTTCTTTAGAGGTCTGAAATTTCAGATTTGTGACTACAATATGTGTCTTTAAAACTTCGCATGTGTGGAATTATATGACTTAAATAAGCTTTAAAACTTCAACTTTCTCTTCCTTATATTCTCTTCTTCTTCGCTCCTTCTAGGTCTCTCTTTTTCCTTGATCGAACTTGATGATTTCTCCCAAATGAGGTCGAGTGCCTCTTATTTATAGGCTTCTAGGGAGCCCTAGTTAGGCCATTCTCTCTTGTAGGCCAGCTTGTTGATGGTTAGGCCGACTTGGTCTTGGAGGATCTTTATGACACAAATTGTTTCCCATAAATTCTTTTGACTTGACACAAAATGCCCAATAAGGTCTTTTACATGTACATATTCTGCTCATTTTTATTTATTTGCAGTTCTATGTTGTTAAGTTTTACATGGCAATCTTCTGTTAATGAATGATAACTTTTATATGGAGCAATTGTTGGGTTAAATTTCTGGCACATTTAGCAAAATTTTTTGAAGGGGATATTACACCAATAATACATATTTCTCCATTATTTTCAACTCGACTTGTGCTTTACATGGCTTGAGAATATGTGATGGTGTCATCTATAACTACCATATAATTTTCCTTAGCCATTAACCTTAACCTCTGAGGTGCCTTCTTTAACACCCTAGAAGTCTTGCATTTCCAAGCCCTATCTCTCCCTTGCCCAGGCCTTCCCATAAAATCTCTACTTCTCTTTCCTTACCATCATTTCTCTGCAATTACATCTAGTCATACTAAGCTTCCCACCTCCCAACTATGAGGTCATCCCACAGAGTAGAAACTTGCTCAATAGAGATATTTCCCTCTTGGCCAACTATAGCCATCAATTAGACTCTAGGGTCCTTCCTAAAATTCGTTTCCATTAGGACATTTTAGCTTTGCAAATCCAACCTCTTATCTCCCTTAATGACAAAAAATATCTCTTCAAAGCAAGTTCAATCCCTAATATGCTTCCTTCCATAATTCATAGCATGAGTGAATTTATTTTAATGTGAAATGAAATATGATCTTCAAAACAAGGAAGACAACCCATGATGTTTAGGTTTCTTTCCACAATTTCATTGTACTTTCCACAGTGCAAATTTATGTTTCATAAGATGACATTTCTCCACTAGGAAGCATGGATAGAATTTGATGAGAAATTTGATTAAGAATTTTTTAGAATTGTCAACTTCTTCCTTGAAATTGTTGAGATAGGTATTAATGTTATTGACCATAAAATTTGATAACCTTTATGGTTTAGAAATTTCAACCATGTTAAGAAGATACATGGTCACCCCATGTAGAAACTCATTGTTAAAATATTAATAGAGGATTCCATTGAAACATTAGAAATGGAAATGTTTTAATATTGATGATTTTAGAAATATATATATATATATATATATAACAAAAAAAAATATTGTTTTTGGATTACAATATTAATTTTAACAAATTGATTTTTTTTATTGTAAAAAACAAATCCATCACTTTTAAATAACATTTTTTTATTGTAAAAAACAAATCTATTACTTTTAAATAACCTATTTTAAAATATTATGATATGATATCTAAAATTCTATATATTTTTTAATTTAAATTAAAAATATTATTTTCTACTTATAAATTTAAATAATTAAATAAAAATATATTTAAAATTCATTTTAAAAGTATTTAAATTATTATTTATTATTTAAAATGCTAACTTTACCTACTCATTTTTTCACTCAACTAAATCTCAACCACCAAACATCTCAATGCAGATACAATCATTTAGAAAAAGACGATAGTAGCCAAAACCCATAATATTGATGCTTCGACTAAAAGATAAATATCTTTTAAAAAGTGTTGAAATGACTTGTTTGGTAAAGCTCTAAATTTGAAAGGTTGGTTTATTTATGACACTTTGGTTTTTTCTCCCTTTGCCCTATCATATGCATTTTGGTACTTCCATAGTTTCAGTGTCATGTTTAATGAAGTTTTGAAGGCTTTTTTTCTGCTGTGTTCATTAACTAGATGACGTGGATAAAATTAGAAGCCACAAATCTGACTGCTACATGATTGAAACATTAATAAGGATAGACTTCGTTGAGACACCACTAAAACGTGGGTACTCATGAGGACACATGTACGTTTAAGATATCAATTTTGAGAGCAAGAAAATGTTTTTAAGTCAATGTTTACTAAGGGTAGTATTTACATATTTAGGTATAGGTTGAGAGGCTCTCTTTAACCATGTATAGATGTGGTAAGGTAACGTAATATAAATATAAATTAAATTAAATTAAAATATTAGTAAATGTAATATAAATATTATAATTTATCAAAATAAAAGTAAAAATAAACATTAATCATATAAATTTTAATGTAAATGTTGTGGAAATGTAAGAATAAAAAAATAATTCTATAAAAACAAAATAAAAATTACTTATGGTATTGAGAATTTATGGTATTCATGTGGAATATAGTTTATTTAAAGGGAAAATCTATCAAATCCGGAAAGAGGTCAACTATCTTTGGATGGAGACTTTTTTTAGAATGAAACAAGAGATTTGATCTTAGTAAATCAAGAATTAAAATAAATCTAAATAATCAGGAATTAAAATAAATCTAAATTAGTCCAAATTGTATTTTAAGTCTTTTATGTTTTAAATCAATTTAACTATTCAATATTTTAGAGTTTTTTTCAAACCTATTATAAAAACTCTAAATCTAAATTTTAATGGAATTAAAATTCTAAATTATGAAGTTTTTCAAAACTAAACCTATTTTTCCCCGATGGGGGTGCCAAGTGTGTCAAGGAAGTTACAAGGTGGCGGCATGCCCGACCCGACCCGACCCGACCCGACCCGCTCCGCTCTACATTCAACGGCTACCATATATGGTTTTTTGATTACGTGTTGGCTGGGTTTGTTATATGTTATAACATATATGATTACGTATATCCCTCTATTAACCATATGCAATCATATCCACATGGCCTTTAAAAATATTTTCGTTTAGATTTAATTCAGCCATATGATTTTAATATGGTTTAAAATATATTCGTTTGGATTTTAATAACCATATTTAATGTTCTTAACATAAATTTTCTTATATAGTTATTACAACCATTAAATTTTTAAAATGATTTTTAATAACTATTTTAAATATGATTTTACTGATTTTTTTTTGTCTTTTGTGCAAGTGTAAGGGCTAATGCTAGAGTGGCATGTGTCATCAGTTGAGGGTCTATCATGTGGGTCCCATGTGCTTACTGGAACACCATGTGGCACATCGTGGGCCTCATGTTCCATGCCTTAACAAAACTTCAAATTGCTCTAATTTCGTCATATGAGCTCAAATTGATGCGTCATTCGCAACGTTGTGATCAGGGCGACGAGCTATTCAATCTGAAGCTAATTTTGGCACATTCCTGCCACTTTCAATTTTGAGCCTTTTTCCAAGCCACTGGTGTCTGAAGATCCACCTGGACCAGGTGACTACAAAATCCATTCTCAAACTAGAAGAAATTGCTTCACTCCTTTCCAAGGTGGATCAGTCAGATGGGGAGAGCTTGATTTTGGCTCTAAAACAATCCATGATTTCCTTAGCACAACCCCAATATTTGGAGCACCCTTGTATAGGGGTAAAACTTCCAGTTGCCTCTTGTATTAGTAGTATCTTGATGTTGACCGCACCTATACCTCTTTACATTGATAACATTATGAGGGGAGTCTTTAGGTTGATAGTGGAGACCCTGTAAGATTTGGATAACAATGAGGGCCCTACCTTTGGGAAGAGGCTAGAGATTCTAGAAGTCATGACCTTGGTTAGAGTTTATGACCTCATGTTTGAGCTGGAGTGTGATGACTTGATCCTAGAGATGTCCCAATGCTTCTTCAGCATTAGGAAACATCATCATGACACAGTCAGAGCACACATGCAATCCATTTTTTCATCATGTATGAGGGGCCATGATGCCATCAGTTGGGAGTTGCAGACTATATTGCTAATAATTTGGAGGAGAGAGAAGTTGGTCTCACCTGCTGCCTATGAGCTAGTCGAAAGGTTGGTTGAGCAGAATGTTGGGATATTGAAGAGACAGTTGACCAAGGAGGAGCTACCCTAGTTTGGTAGATCAGGCAACAAGAATGAGTTGAGGAGGAAGGATCTTTGCTTCACCTACAAAGAACCTTGGGGACCCGACCACTCATGCTTGAGAGATGCAGATGAGGTGGTAGAGGTAGAGCAGGAGGACATTCCTTCTGTATGTCAAGACGAAGACTCTTCTTTGGATGAGTCCATGGAGTCATATGAGGATGCCTCTGGGGAGCATGAGCATTCATGCAGAGTTGCAGACATCAAGCTAGATTTATAACCTGGTGTGGATGGTGAGCATTGAGGGGAGTCTAGAGGAGACATTCAGGATGATGAGTCACCTATGCTGATTCAGCATGAGCAGAATATGGTGGAGCATGAGTCAGCTGAGGAGGAGGATACGCAAAGTATGCATGATAATATTTTTCGGGAGATCCAGGTCGAGGTTCATATTGAGTCTGTGATGGATGGGCATCTACCCTTGGGGTCAACCATTGATGTGGAGTAGACAGATGTACAAACATATAGTAGAGTGACATTAGTTCCAAACACTTATCCTCAGGAGGTGTTAGAGTTTGATAGGGCGGTCTTTCGGGAGGCTAGTAGGCCACATGAGCATGACATTTATGATTAGAGGAGGGAGGAGTTGTTGGAGATAGTGGCACATCCATCTTTGGGTCGACCCACTGATGAGGTGCAGGTAGATGCACAGGCAGCTAGCAAAGTTGCAGTACTTCCAGGGAGCAGCACTCTCCAGGACTACATAGATAGGTCTTGCAACATATCTTGCCCACTTTGGCCTATTATAGAGAGAGGGGCTTGTTTCTTCAGACAAATCTCGTTGATGGAAAAGACAAAGAAATATAAATTGCATACAGACTAGCAACAATAAAATAAACTTGTTCCATATTTAGGTGCCCTGCATTTGATTCTTTTCCCGAGATAGATTGATGGGAGGTCATGAGTTGGTATCCTATTGATGTAGTATCATTCTTAGTTCGGGGGACATTTCAATGGGAGCCTTGAGATGAGAGAGTTATTACATGTTTTAGTGGATAGTGGATTGGTAGTTCATCAGTATTTCAGTAGCACTAGCCCAACATCAGCAGACTAGGGTTGACCTCGACCTATTCCATAGGTTGGAATGGAGGGAGTTTCTGATTTGGTATTCACTTCATGGAGCAGTGGCTATAGCTAGAGACAGAGCACAGTCTGAGCCATGGGACTTGGGCGATGATTGGTCATGGTGGCATTGGGATCCACAAGGATTGGTCGATGATAGGTACAGTGAGAGATCAGTTTGGGATCCAGGCATTGAGGGTATGTTCTCGGTGGCTTGACACAGAGGCATAGCAACACCCAGGGATTTGTAGGGATCCGGGCATTGGGTCACAATTGCATCGGGCTAACATATTGCTCCACGTGTTTGGATTGATTGAGGGAAAACAATCTTGGGGCAGAGGATTTGTAATGTTCCTTTTCTGCTATTCCTTATGACATGGTTAGGATG
Organism: Pinus albicaulis; assembly: GCA_034641835.2. NCBI lineage: Eukaryota > Viridiplantae > Streptophyta > Pinopsida > Pinales > Pinaceae > Pinus > Pinus albicaulis. Next base: position 125,447,935 of record CM076574.1, on the reverse strand, counting down.
GACTTTCAGAGTTGGGGGCATACAGGTCACATGTACAGGTTGGCATCATCAGCGGGCCTCGGGGGATTTTGGAGGTGTTTTGAGGAGATTTTAAGAGGTCCGATGGCATTTGCTTGATATATTCCACCATCTGCATAATTTTCCTTCCGTTTTGTTGCATTCCGACAACTTTTGGAAAATTGTGTTATTAATGGGCCTAACTCAATTGATTACGCCTAAGGTGGAATTTTGGGAGAAATTCTTGGCAGAACACCTTAGTGTAATATCTCGTTGGAACCAGAACAAGAATATCTATAGGATGGGATGGCTAGGAGTGATTTTCAATGACCTGATGAGGCGTGGTGGCCAATTGACCATTTTCCCACATTAAAAAAATATTTTAATTAAGGCAAATGTGCTCAATGATTAAAATAATAATAAAATAAGAGCTTATAGAGGAGTCCACCGAATATATAAAAAGAGGAGGAAGGACCATTAGATATCATCTTGGATTTGATCATTGTCTTGTGTGAGAGGTTTGAGAACTCGGTTCTCTACTCCAGCAGTAGCCCCAGGACGAAAACCCTCGGGTGATTGAGAGATTGGGCAAGTGCCCATCTCCCCTTGGTGAATTCATCTTGAATTCACAGAAGAGCTTAGCAGTGCCATTTCAATTTAGTTTGGAGGTCGGTGTAGTGCAAAAAATTATATTGGAGGCCATGTTTCTATCTTAGCGATTTTAATCATATATGTATGTAATCCCAGCTGTCCATTATAATAAAAGCTAAGAATTTTCCTGTTCATTGTGTCATGGGATTGCAGTACTCTATTTGTTTTTATTTTACATGGAAATTTTTTGTTAATAGAATGTTGATTTAATTGTGAAATTTTGGGTTGAGTAAATCTATGCACATTTAGCAAATTTTTTTGAAGGGGATATTACACCAATAATACATATTTCTCCATTATTTTCAACTCAACTTGTGCTTTACATGGCTTGAGAATATGTGATGGTGTCATCTATAACTACCATATAATTTTCCTTAGCCATTAACCTTAACCTCTGAGGTGCCTTCTTTAACACCCTAGAAGTCTTGCATTTCCAAGCCCTATCTTTCCCTTGCCTAGGCCTTCCCATAAAATCTCTACTTCTCTTTCCTTACCATCATTTCTCTGCAAAATTACATCTAGTCATACTAAGCTTCCCACCTCCCAACTATGAGGTCATCCCAGAGAGTAGAAACTTGCTCAATAGAGATATTTCTCTCTTGGCCAACTATAGCCATCAACTAGACTCTAAGGTCCTTCCTAAAATTCGTTTCCATTAGGACATTTTAGCTTTGCAAATCCAACCTCTTATCTCCCTTAATGACACAAAATATCTCTTTAAAGCAAGTTCAATCCCTGATATGCTTCCTTCCATAATTCATAGCATGAGTGAATTTATTTTAATGTGAAATGAAATATGATCTTCAAAACAAGGAAGACAACCCATGATGTCTTAAGGTTTCTTTCCACAATTTCATTGTACTTTCCACAGTGCAAATTTATGTTTCATAAGATGACATTTCTCCACTAGGAAGCATGGATAGAATTTGATGAGAAATTTGATTAAAATTTTTTTAGAATTGTCAACTTCTTCCTTGAAATTGTTGAGATAAGTATTAATGTTATTGACCATAAAAATTGATAACCTTTATGGTTTAGAAATTTCAACCATGTTAAGAAGATACATGGTCACCCCATGTAGAGACTCATTGTTAAAATATTAATAGAGGATTCCATTGAAACATTAGAAATGGAAATGTTTTAATGTTGATGATTTTAGAAATATATATATATATATATACATACATATATAACAAAAAAATATATTGTTTTTGGATTACAATATTAATTTTAACAAATTGATTTTTTTTATTGTAATAAACAAATCTATCACTTTTAAATAACATATTTTAAAATATTATGATATGATATCTAAAATTCTATATATTTTTTAATTTAAATTAAAATTATTGTTTTCTACTTATAAATTTAGATAATTAAATAAAAATATATTTAAAACTCATTTTAAAAATATTTAAATTATTATTTATTATTTAAAAAGCTAACTTTACCTACTCATTTTTTTCACTCTACTAAATCTCAACTACCAAACATCTCAATGCAGATACCATCATTGAGAAAAAGACAATAGTAGCCAAAACCCATCATATTGATGCTTGGACTAAAAGATAAGATAACTTTTAAAAAGTGTTGAAATGACTTGTTTGGTAAAGCTCTAAATTTGAAAGGTTGGTTTATTTATGACACTTTGGTTTTTTCTCCCTTTGCTCTATCATATTCATTTTGGTACTTCCATAGTTACACTGTCATGTTTAATGAAGTTTTGAAGGCTTTTTTTCTGCTGTGTTCATTAACTAGATGACGTGGATAAAATTAGAAGCCACAAATCTGACTGCTACATGATTGAAACATTAATATGGGTAGACTTCGTTGAGACACCACTAAAACGTGGGTACTCAAGAGGACACATGTACGTTTAAGATATCAATTTTGAGAGCAAGAAAATGTTTTTAAGTCAAATGTTGACTAAGGGTAGTATTTACATATTTAGATATAGGTTGAGAGGCTCTCTTTAACCATGTATAGATGTGGTAAGGTAACGTAATATAAATTAAATTAAATTAGAATATTAGTAAATGTAATATAAATATTATAATTTATCAAAATAAATTTAAAAATAAATATTAATTATATAAATTTTAATGTAAATGTTGTGGAAATGTAAGAATAAAAAAATAACTCTATAAAAAAAAAAAAGAAAAAAAAATTACTCATGGTATTGAGAATTCATGGTATTCATGTGGAATATAGTCTATTTAAAGGGAAAATCTATCAAATCCGGAGAGAGGTCAACTATTTTTGGATGGAGACTTTTTTTAGAATGAAACAAGAGATTTGATCTTGGTAAATCAGGAATTAAAATAAATCTAAATAATCAGGAATTAAAATAAATCTAAATTAGTCCAAATTGTATTTTAACTCTTCTATGTTTTAGATCAATTTAACTATTCAATATTTTGGAGTTTTTCAAACCTATTATAAAAATTCTAAATCTAATTTTTAAAGGAATTACTATTCTAAATTATGAAGTTTTTCAAAACTAAACCTATTTTTCCCCGATGTGGGTGCCAAGTGTGTCGAGGAAGTTGCAAGGTGGCGGCAGGCCGTGTGGGCCACACAGAGTATGTGTGATGACACACGGTGACTATTGCGGGTGGCTCCACCCACGCAGAGTAATGACTGTGTTAAATATGGATGGTAGACAACGGGGATTATCAAAGCGATTTGGGGAAAACATCGGTGCGGGAGGGAGAAAAGGTAGTCTAAAAACATTTTGTTTATCTGTGAGCGGATGATTGTTAAGCAGATTTTGAAGGAAGTTGGACAGAAGGCAGGTTAGCAGTCGAGGGAATTGGCAACCTCTACGTGTCATTTCTCTGGGTCTTCCTAGCATCTCTCACCCTCAAGCCATTGCACGTCGGGGGAGAACCCCAGTGTGGATCTGGATAAACGCTGAGTTGTTGGGAGACCAGTCTCTAACAAACATGGTGAAAACTCAGTCAGGGGAAAAGAGTGTAACGACAAAGGTAGAAGGAAATAATGCAGAACCTTTTCCAGGCTTATGGAGAGAAGGGACACATGGCCATGTCAAATCTTTGATTTCTATATGGGAACAAGATGTGAAAACAAAAGTTGAGGAAGACATTCCCAATGACGAGATGGATCTGATGTTGACAAATCCGAAGAACACTAGACGCAGACTATCACTATTTAAGCAATCAATAGTGATATGCCCTAGTCAAGTGTCAAGGACCTGACACCCAATGAATCATAAAAGGACTAAGTTTAGTGGTTAATTGTTTTTTGTTTGATATGCAAGTAGGGAATAGCATTTATTTTCTTTATATGTCAATAGATGTAATAGACAATACACTGGATAAGATAGCTAGAGACACATTCAAACTATATCAATTTTGGTTGGCTTATAGCTCTTTGAGATGACTAAAAGACTTCCTACTTACAAGTTGAGACTATCAAATGTACAATCTGATAATATAACCTGCCTTTTTTTTATTAAATAGCTAAATAGAAAAGTAATACCAAAAAACCTGTTTTTGGCAAAATTCAAATCTAAATTTGAATGGAATAAAGTCTCATGGAGGCCATGGGAAAACTGCTCACCATGTTGAAGGAAGAATCTGCTCTCTTCCTTCTGTCAGCGTAACGAATTCCAAGATAATTGTTGGTGATATTTGGGTGGTGTAAACGTGACAAGTTCAGAAAGCTGGGCGTGTGAAATGATTTAGTAATCCGGAGGCTACTAAATGCAGCCACGTGATGACGGGATGCTACAGTTTCTGTTTCAAAATTTGTGATCTCTGTTCCGGGGTCACCAAGTTCATTATTAACTTCTTTGCATGGATAATTGGGACATGGACTCCGTTTATTTTATGGCGAGTACGTCCGGTGGAGTTTTATTATTTTGGGCAATTACGGGCGTCTCTCGAGGTCGTGAGTTCGAATCGCGTCGCTGATTGGAACCCGGTTCCCCAATCCCCAAAACCGTGTCGGCCTCGTGTGCAACAGGTCCAGGGTTCGAATCCGAGTTCGAGTTACCACGCAGAGACAGTAATGAATAGCTTTGCACAAACTCAGAGGCGGAGCTGTGAAGTTACTTTGGGGTTGTCGGACCTTTACTCGAAACCCCTCATGCTCAGCGCAGAGGCGGTCCTGCTATTGGGTTTTCAGTCAAATATTTTAAGGGCTGCCTGGCACGTGAGTCAGGAGCGGTCTAATCATGGGACACATTTTCAGAAATAAAAGTCTAAACGTTATTTGGATTTTTTCCTCCAATGTGTTATTGTTTTTAACTTTTCTATGTTTTTTCTCCAATATCATTTGTATTTTTTTTGTGGGGGAGAAGTCTAATTTTTAGACATTTTTATTTTTTGGGGTCAGAATTTAATGATAATTAATGTAGATTTTTATGGTTTAAAATAGGTTTAGAAATGTATAAATAGATTTTTCTAATTTAATTTTTGTTTTTTATTTTGAAAATTATGGAAATTTTGGTAAGATTTTAATAAAATTTGGTAAGAATTTTTGTAAATTCAGGTCTGTGACACTGCCTCATAAGTTTTTGATGGTGTTGAATCTATTTCCATCATAAAAAAACACTATTAATTCAAACAGTGCTATTATTAGATTTTCTGAATTTTTTTTTTTTGTCCGGACTATGACCACTTTTGACCTATCGGACAATCCCTCTACCTCAGTAGACTTGTCCTTAAGCATTTGGATTATTCAAGTTATAAAGTTCAAACTTACTATTGCAAAAAATCTCTAGACGATCTAAATTACAAAGCTGAAACTCTTCTATTGTTTAAACTATATTTTTGTTTCCAAATAATTTAGATGTTTTATATTTTGATATTTTTTAAAATGTATTTTGTAGTTAAATTTGTTACAATTACAAGTTTAAGTTATAAAATTTACATTATCTAAATGTTCAAAAATAAAATAAAATATTGAATTTAGTTATGCATTTAAAAATTGATAATCTCACTAAAAGTTACGTAAGTAAATTCTCCCAAAAATAAAAATAAAAAATTGGTGAAATCATACCTATATTTATATGTGAATCATTATAATTAGATTTTTTACATTTTATTGGGAAAGCAATCAAAAATAATTTTGATTGTTATTAATTTTTATTACTTTCTTATTTTTCATTTTAATTGCAAAAATCAATTTAACATTTTTATAAATCTTTATTATATTTTAACTATATATTTTTAATCATTTATAATTCTTAGAAATTAAAAAAAAAAAAATCTAAATCAATTTCTCCAATTATTCACCAAGTAATAAATATTATAAAATTATATAATTTTAAAGAAAATTTAAAAAAATAAAAACCATAATATGTTTAGAATTTTTAATGATGACGATGATGATGACAATGGTTAACGTCCACTGAGACCAATTTTTGGTCTATTGGACCAATTATTCACTGAGTAATGAATATTATAAAATTGAATTTTATGTCCAAATTATTTAGTAAAAAACATTTTTATCATCAAATATAATAGAAATATCATAAAAGAAAATAGAATAACTCTTCAATATCTTTATTTTCAAATTTCAATCATGATGAAATAGATATTATAGAATTTTACTATTTAGAATTGGATACCATTCTTTAAAACAAGGTTTTAGTAGATTCAGTCCGTGGAGTTCTTGTTAAAAGGTGATGAGGATGGTTCTTATAACACTTATCACCGGTTCATTTTCCTTCCTTGGTAGGGGTGATGTATCTATACATGTTGACGAACATGGAGTAAAAAGAAAAAAGTAAAAAATAAAAGGTACTACCAAGCTTACAAAAAAGAAAAGTTCCGTTAAATTCAAATATCATACTTAAATATGAACATGAATATAGTATTTAAAATTAAATATTCTAGATAAATGTCTATCGAATTAATCACATCAATAGTATAGTATTAAAATCAAATATTCTAGATAAATATATATCAGATTAATCACATCATTAAAATTTGGTCAACCAAATCCTAAAATCCTAATGATATAATTAATACAATAAACATTTATCTACTTTATAAATCACATAAATCTTAATTCCAAAATTCAAATATTTTACTTTTATATATAATTAAAATTAATAAAATTATAATCATAATTAATAAATATAATAAAAAATAAACAATAAAATAATTTTGCTTTAAATATTTATTAAAACCATATTTTTATAAACTAATTATTTCCAAAATAAAAATAATTATTCATAACTTTGTACCTTTACCCTCATTAAGGGTACACTAATAATAATTCTTCCAATTCTATATACTATTCTGAAAATTCAAATAAAATCATCAATAAATCTCCCAAAGTCAGAAATTATGATAAAATTCTAATACTATTTGAAATGCTCAAGTCATATATTTATTTAAAAATAAAACACAAATCTTTTCTTTATTTACAAAATTAGCTCCCTCACACTTTTCCCTGATCCCTGAAATATCTGAAAAGCTCAACCCATATATTAAAAATTATCGTTCTCTTTCTTTACAAAGTTGCCTCTCACGATCTGCTCCCTCAAAATATATATATATATATATATATATATATAATTAGGTCTATCCATAAATTAGTAGAAAAACAGTTATTTGAAATTTTTTATTGCAATATGCCGTTCCAAACTTTTTATATTTTTCTTTTAAAAATTACCAACCAAGAGAGGTAATTTTACCAGAGGAAATTCATCTTGGCACCACCGCCGTTTCAAAGATTTTGGGTGCACCATGTGATGGTCTCGACTCTCCAGCTCGCCGATGATTTTCCCGAGCCATTTTGCACGTTTTTTAACAAAAGTTGTCGTAGAACCACGAAAAAAAAAAAAAAATAATAATGTTAAAAAAATACTTATATAAATACAATGGCGTTGCGTTCGCGGAAAGCCCACGTGGAGCTCTCCCACGTGGCCGTGCAAGGACCGGACCTGGCCAACTGGACGGCTTGCAGACGTGGGCCCTACAGAGCGACAGGCCCTGAGCAGGCTCCCGGATGGGGGGTTGGTTCATGTGAACCCCATGTGACAACACGGCTCCCGTTCTTTCTCCCTTTGACCCGCTGGGGACTTTTCAACGGGCCCTTGAAAGCGATCCCTGCTGACGTGGACAGAGACGTATTTGTCCAGGGTTCGTGTTAATTGGAAGACGTGGCGAAGTACAGCAAAAAAAAATATATATAAATTGTAAGAAATTAAATTAGGGCAGCACGGCCACGTCACCAGCTGGCTCTGGAGCTGCTTTATCAGAGTATGCTGCATTCGGCAATTTCCCGTTTTGAAGAATTCATTCTTCAGTTATCCACCTTCCAGCAGATTCGATCCGATGACCTTTCATTGCCATTTAACATCTGAAATCCCCATATACTATGCATATTTCAGCTATTGGTGAAGCTTATTTCGAAGCATTCATCGTGTTTCCACAGCATTAATGGTGTTTTCGGAGCTTTAATGGTGTTTTGCGAGCGATACTGGTGCACGCGCAGCGTCTTGAAGAAGATGGGGCACTGTTTTTCCGGGCACGCGAAGGCCGAAGGAGAGTGGAAAAGGTCCAAGAAAGAGCGAGGGGGTCCGACTCCGGTGGCGGCCTATCCTAGAAGAAAAAGAAGTACTAAAAGAGCTTCGGTCCAGGAAGATAACGGCTGTTTCAGCAAGCGCTGCGCGGCTCTGGCTAAGGAGCAGCGAGCCAGGTTTTATATACTCCGCCGCTGTGTCACCCTACTGCTGTGTTGGCATATTTACGGCGAAGACTCTTGATACATGTAGGTTTAGTTAGCCTGTACGATGAGACGGCGTGTAATTATAACCTTTTTTTTTTGCTTTAAATTTTCAACAATCTTTTGGCGTCTTTGAGATCAGTCATGAAACCACAGAGCTCGATAAGGCAGGCTCAGGCACAGGCACACAGGATGGATAGTAGGTCAGGAGATCCAGTCTCACTGACTGAAAGGTGACAATACTAAACCCTGACCTCTACGCAACGTGCAGGAACGAACGGCCATGGGTTACTGGGAAGCGGAATACTTTTTTCTCGTTCTAATTTTGTAATCCCTCGATTTTAATTACTGCGATTTTTTTGAGACATCGCCGTTGCCGTTTTGTGATCACAGACGCCAAATGTTTTGTAGATATACTTGCAATGAAAAAAATTATAATCCATTCTGCTTGCAGATTTTCTTTTCTTGTTCTTCTAAAGATTACAGTCCATTCTGCTTACGCTTTCTCTTTTTCTTGTTGTTCTAAAGATTACAATCGATTTTCTTTACATTTTTTCTTGGATGATTTAAGCTGTGACGGTTATGCATTTTTCAGACGTTTTGAGCAAAATCTCCGCTAAAGATCAGGGATGGATAGAAAGAAAGTTTTCTTGTTTATCTAATGATATCTTTCTTGGATTTTGCCGTTGACAATGAATGAATCGGCAGTCCTGCGGTTGATTTTTAGGGTTTCTGCATTTGATTTACAGTAGATTTTGATACTCAAAACTGTTCATGCTACTGAAAAGAGACAAGATATGCAAATCTGGGATCGAATCCCGCTGACAGGCAAAAAGACGGGGAAATCGTAAGGGAGTACACTACTGTAGAACATCTGAAACTTTAAGTGTTTGTCAAGTATGAATGACCATGACGGTTTACTGTAAATGTGGCCCCGCTTAGGTTTCGAGAGCGTGTGCTGAGAAAGAATCCTTTTCCAGACTTTATCGCTTTCATAGAAGATACTTTGAATAATCCAACGAGAATATTTTGCATCAGTTCAATATCTGTCAATGCATTCATTCGATCTCCAAACGCTCAATATCTGTCAATGCATTCATTCGATCTCCAAACGCTTTGAGTGAGCGAGGTTCCTAGAATTGGTAAGTGCGTCGTGGTCCCCAATCCCTGTTACTTTCGTTGTCTTCTTTGTGGAATAAAAGACAAACAGACGACCATATCTCATTTGAAATGTGAAAATTCAATTTCTATAATTAGAAGAGTTCAACTAACATGAGATCGCGTGCAAATTCTTTCGATTTTTGCTCTATGTTCGCATACCGTATCTCATTTGAAATGTGAAAATCCAATCGCTATACTTAGAAAAGTTCCACTAACATGAATGCTTTAAATTTTTGCTGTATGTTTGCATTCTGTAAATACCAGTTTTTTTTTCCGAAAGGTTTTTCTATTGAAAAAAAAAATCTATCTAAATGCAATTACAATAGTTATGGTTGTGGAGGGTCCTGATAAACCGATTTTTCAGTGATGTTGTTTTTGATGAAAATGCATTCCGATATTGCGTTAATAATATCATGAATGCAGAATCACTGAATAAAACACACACTTCCTAAACTACTAGTTTCCCATCCAAACAAATTTTGACAGAGGACACAGATAGTCTGAACCAGACTGGTGGGGCATTTAGGGTTCATGAATGAATTCAAAGGATACCATTAGTGACCAATTGAAATCCCTCTTGTCTCTAATGCCAAGGCGATGCTTCAGGACTATGTTTCTAATGCCAAAGCGATGCTTCAGGAATATTGACATCTGAACTAGGAGCTCAAAACGACTGGCTTTTCACGTCTACCACTCTTTGAACTCGAGCTGCAATTTGACAAACCCTGATTGGTTGATATAATCTTCTAGTCTCCTTCCTGCAATGCATTTTACCAACCACAAAGTAACGTGTTAACATAATTAGTAAGTGAAATACTCCACTTCGCTTATAACGAGACTGAAACAATGATCCCTGCGGATAAGAATATTGCTATTACAGTTACTATTGCGGTTTGAATTGGAATTGGATGTAGCTTGCCTGGTTCGGAGGAATGTTATTATTTTCTCATTGAAGTTCAATTTTCACAAGTCATATGCTGAGCTTATAATGAGTGTATTCTTCTAATAGCTTAAAATCTATCGCTTACAATCGTGTTATGTTATGGAAGAATCTGTTTATATTTTCCCTATTATTTCTCAAACCCAACAAAAACATGTATATTCTTACTGTAAAATATAAAGATATTTCTGAGTACAACAATAGCAGTACAATGATATAACTCTGGAGTAAAGATATTTCTGAAGATAACAATAGCAGTAGAATGATATAACTGTGGAGCAACTTAGCTTACTTTGCTTCATTGGATCCATATTTCATCATTGATTTTCAAAACATCCAAATGTTCAGTTGAAATATTTATCTGTAAAAACTCCGAAAGAAGAGAGGTAACCAATTAGATTTTCTTTCAACTTATAAGCTAAATCTATTAGCATTATGCCAATGCTCACCTGCACATTAAATGGAGTTTGCAGACTCTCCCGTTGCTCGTCTGAAGGGTACACCATAAGCATGGAGTAAGGGATGTAAGTAATCATGGAGATATACTATGAAGCCTACAGGTTGGCCAATTGCTTATAGTTGCAGTCCCTATTAAGTTGGTACTTCTGTTCATGAAGTTTAAGATTGGTCATAAAAATTCGGAGGAAAGTCTTTTTAAACTTATGTATATTGTCTTTTCATTTAAAACCAACCTTACTATATATTTTTAAAACCTTACTTACCATATATATCGCAGAAAGGAAACCACAGTTATCTCGATTTTCCTCTTTGCGCTTGGGAGATGAAGTTAGTATGGAAGGTAAACAGTTTACAGTTTGTGAATGGCTGCACATCTTTTACCTGTTACAGATTTCCTGTATCTTACTGGTATGGAGCAAAGTCAACACTTTGCTAATTTGCTCTATTGGATGTCCAAATTTACATTCTACATAAGCTAGGATTAAATGGTCTATCTACCTACAAGTTAAATTCAATTTATTTTCACTTGGCAGAGGAATTAAACTATCCAAGAAAAAAGAAGATATGATAGCCCTCTCTTAGAAGTTGGTGGTATTACTTAGTACAGTACTGAACCTTTCAAGAAGTAAGCTGGTCATATCTCTCAGCATGGTACTGTGGTGTCACCCTCTCTGCAGTTTTATTCACACTTCAACTATTACTTCAATCTCTGTCAATAATTTTTTTTAGAGTAGCTATGTGCTTTGCAGCTAAATATAAATTTCCCATGAGGAAATATCTGGTAGCTATCTGTTAAAAGTTAGTGGTATCACTTAGTACAGAGTACTGAATCTTTCAAGAAGGAAGGAGGTCAAATCTCTCAGCATGGTAATCTAATGTCACCCTCTCTATAGTTTTATTCACCCTTTCTATGGTACTCTAGCTTGGAGTAGCTCTGTGCTTTGAAGATAAATATAGAATTTGTCTGATATATATTTGAAAATATATATAAAGTTATTGAACCAGTGTAAATCTATAATAAACCCAGTCCATGACCTACTTTTATTTAAAAATAAAAATAAAAATCACATCGAAAATTAGATTTGCTCAGTTTTAAGGTAGATATTTGTCACCCACAATTCTTTGCACAACCTACAATAACTGGTTTAAATGTCATATAGTCATTGATGCCCACCCTACCCTTTATCTATGAAAATCCCTCAAGTTTATTTCTTTGTACTATGGACTGATGGATTCAAGCACTCGGAAACAATAGACAAGTCTGTTCAAGGTCACATATTTCTCGAGAATACTACATGACAAATCGCTTCAGTGGTGACAGAAGAAACACTTTTACAGTTCTGGCTTATAACAGTGTGTGAAAACCACCATCAAAAGTCTTCGGCGATGGTTAAGAACCCAACCTGCATCGTTAAAACCTACGGTGCTCTCATGGAAATCATCGTTATAGCAACAGAGAAATTTCCCAAAAAGATGATTCAGAAACTTCAGGATGATTATATGATTATGAGATCTTTGTTAATTTTTATTAATTATGAAATCTCATAACATTATGAATTTGTTTTTTCTTTAATTAAATAGCGTTATGAAGTTATCACTGTAAATAAATTATTGAAATTTATTTTACCATAAGAGTTTAAAGACTTTGTAAATCAAAATATCAAAGAATACTCTTTTTTTTTGTTTACCTTACTTTGAAATTGAATTTAATTATGTTTTGTTTACATTACTTTGAAATTGAAATTAATTGAAACATAAAATATACAATATTATTAGCTCAAATAAACGGGTCAACAATGGTACTATATATATTCAAATTAGATGTCAAAATTGATGTTAAGATAACGTATCTATAAAATAACTTTATCAGTATTAGGAAAATGTTGTGGTTCAGGTTTGTAATGAAAAATATATATATAAAATATTTAAAAAAACAATTATTTTAACAAATAATTTTTTAATAAATAAAAAATAAATATAAATATTTTCTGTAATTGGTTTATATTGTTTTTAATAAAATATAGTATATTTACAATATTTATTATTTATTTTCTATATATTTTATTTATTAATCATAAATAGTTGAAAATTATTATTAATTGTTTATTTTATATATAAAGAAAAGGTAGGAAAGTGAGAAGAAAGGCTACAACATTCATATGCTATAAATTTTATATTTTAACAATTTATACCATTTAATTAAAATAATTAAAAGTTAATTAATTCAAATATTTGAAATGGGAAGAATTCAAAATTTTGAAATTTAAACTAAAGTTAAATTACAAATGTATTAATTATTTTTATATACGACTAAATTTAAATTAAATACATCATTCTATTCTATTATTTAGATTTTTTTTTTCTTATTCAAATGTAATTTTCTAGAAAAATAAATAATAAAAATTACTTTGTTACATGTGTACATTTTTGTCATGGAAGTTTTAAAAAACGTGTAAGAAGTTCATTATATCTACTATATTAATTTTATTCGACCAAATCAATCTTGAAAATCACATAATTTCATAAGGTCCTTTCCATATATTAAAAATAATTTTGAAATAATTTTCAATAAAATTGTTTTTACATGTCCGCTATCAAATAAGGACAACACTCCTTTGAAAATTCTTTTAAAATTGAATATTCAAAAGTTCTTTTCAAATAAATGCTAAAATGTTATTGACAATAAAATATCATTTACCAAAACATAAAATGAAAATTAATCATAATTAACAAGTTTCACCCTAAAACTTTGTCATCAAATTAATCATTCCATCCTCCTCAACAATGTCTTATGACAAGACAACATGTTCCTAATTCTCTAAAATGATCTCTTGGAATAAAGTGTCAACCAAGTACATTCTCAAGTCCCTTCACAATGAGATTTATATTCATTGAATTAGATTGTTGAAAACTTAGGCACGATTAATTTGACACATAAAGATTCTAGCTCCAATTCTACAACATTTCAATTAAGATTGGTATCTTTCACAATATGGTTACCTTATAACTTCTTTATGGATGTAAACTATAGGCACATAATTACAACAATATCTCTATGGATTTAAACTATAAGCCCATAATTACAAAAACACAAGAAATATTAGTGTTGTGAGGGTTGTTTTCATTAGGCTATCGACCCATAATTTGGATACAAAAAGAATTGTTCACCCTATCATCTTATCTAATTTTGAAATATGTTCATTGTTCACCTTAAAAATATTCCATATTGTAAAAATGTTGTATAGGATTGGCTAGATAGAGATACAATACTTACTTATATACGAAGGCTAGTGGTTTAATTTTAATATAGAGTGACTTCCTCAACTTGTCTTTTATGCAGATTCTCCTCATGTCACTAAGCATTAACAAAGGCATTCACAAAGAGATCTACAAGGAAATCATGAATAGATTTGTTGGAGTTTTATAACTAAAGAATTAATAGTTTCATTGTAATAAATTTAAAGAAAAGAAAAGTCAAGAAATTAAAATGAGAAAAAAAATATGAAAAAAATTTCAAAATAAAGACATCATCAACTGCAAGTTAGGAGATCAAAACTTTCCCTTTATTTTTATAAGTTTTAAAAAGAAACTAAATATTGAAAAAAATAAGAACAAACTCACATGATCTTCATGGTAAAAGTGGGATTTTCATAGTGAAACTAAGAGGTGGATAAAACCACCAAACTTGAAAAGTGGACAAAACAAAAGAAATAATAATGAACTAAGATTACAATTCTAACAAAGTAGGCCCAAGAAAAAGCTAGAGATCAATTTTAAAACATTTGTAATACCACTAAAACAACATAATAGAACATTGTCAATGTTTATTTATTGAAGTATGGAAGCTTAATGTTGGTCTTAATGGATGATAACAACATCGTCATCTTCATGAGAAAATCCATACACCAATGTATCTTAATTGAATATTTGTGTGCTACTTGATAGTCCCTTTAGCACAATGTTGTGTTTTCTCTCACTCAATTTATAAAGACCCAGATCACCCCATTACATGATATCAATGTACTTGACTTTTCCATCACCACAACACATTAAAGAAATGTACTTAACTTTATCTTCAAGTGATTTCATGAATATGACTTCTTTAAATGTGCTTCCTACTAGAAAATGAGTGGATTGGTACCATTGCCTATTCAGAGATTCATAATGTTCCCTAATGATGGTATAAGATTATGAAGACAAATGAGTTCTTTTTTTAAACTAGAGATATTTTAATTTCAATATAATAGTTCCAAATTGTTGGGACAAGTGTGTCATACATCTTGTAGTCCTGTAGTGGAGCAAGTAATGATTTCTAAGTAGTAGTAGTAGTACAGAATAAATGTTGAGCAGTAGCAAGGAATCAGTATTGAGTAGAGGCATAGAATAAATGTGGATCACTAGTAAGCAATAATAATGGGGCAATTAATTGCTAATGGTCTCTAAGATGTAGAGTTGGAAAACCGTATATGGTTTTCATTCTATTATACCTATTTATTGAGTGCTATGGTTGGAGGAAAATAATGTGTGAGATTTAACTTAATGTTATGCTATTGAAATTTCTTCAAAATCCTTATGTTGTTGATGAACACTCTTGTTGAGAGGGCGAAGGCTTAGTAATGTATTATAACCATTTAATTGTTGAATAATACATTAAATGTGCTTGGTAGTGTGGGGGTTTTATCTCGAAAGGGTTTTCTCAAGGAAATTGTTATGTAATAGTTTGCTATTTCTTTAAAAAAAAGTATGCTTATCACCTCCAACTATCTATTTAAAATTTTCTACACATTCGTCTATCATTAATTAATGTATGATGTGTATTCGACACCTCTTCTTCCTTTCATTTGGAATCAGAGCCTAATCACCTTAGATCCAACATGTTAGGGATAAGGTTTTTTTTATTTTATCTAATCTTGGTTTGAATAAGATCTTGAGTAGAAGGTAATCTCATTGCAAGGAAATGATAAGCACATTTAAATTAGAAATTGAGAAGTTCGATGAAATAAATTAGAGTTTTGAAAGCTCGAGATGGGCACTCTTCGCATATATTGATATCTACGGGTTGCCTTATCTAGAACAAAACCTAATAGTATGGAAGATGAAGAGTGAGTGGTGCTTGAGAGAAAGTTGAGAAGCCTTATCACCTTCCATTTTCTCTATTTAGTATTATTGAACATTTTTAATGAAAATCGAAACAAATATCTAGAATAATTTAGTGATTTTGTAACAAGCTAAATCCATGGTTGATATTTTTTTTTTCTTCAAACACATTTGTTTTCCTTGAAAATGGGTGATGGTGATTACTATTTGAGAATCCAAATACATTTAAAACTATTGTGACTCAGTGGATATTAGTTGAAGTGAAGATACATGAGGATGATCACTGAATGACCATTTGTTTTCATTGCTAAATTCATGGAACAAGATGGCAATGACCATTAGAAGCCCTATAAAGACAATAGTGCTTGACAAGGTGGTGGTTGCTTTACTATCAAAGGAGTTGAGGCAAAAATATTCTCAATCCGCCAATGAGTCCTTGGTTATTCATGGAAGATAAAAGGATAGAGGAAAGAGGAGAAAAATGTATGGATTAAATTGCTACGGTAGACATGAGTCTACTAGAAATTCCATGGAAAAATGTTGGAATTGTAGGAAGGTTGAGCATTTCAAAAGAGGCTTACAAGGAAGAGAAAAAGAAGAATAAGAAGGAAAATAATTTTTTTATGATGAGTTTGAAAAATACTCTCAATAGGATGGTATATATGTCTTTGTTGTTTCTTTGGAAACCCATGTAGGGTAGAGTGCATGGCTGATTGACTCTAAAACTTTCTTTCATATGAATTCCCATTCACACTAGTTTTTAGTGTATGAGAAATATGATGGTGGGATTGTATACCTTAGTGATGATTTTTTTTTTAGCATAACTAGACATGGTGAAGTCTTGATGAGATTCCCTAATGGTGGAGTGAAGGGGATCAATGGAGTTTTGCACATTTTGGGTTAAATGCGAAACCTATTATTAGTAAGCCAACTTAATGATATGGGTGTGTCAGTTATTTTCTCTAGAAAGAGTGTAAGATGGTCCAAGGAGTGATGGTGTTTGCTAAGGAATTTTGTTTGAGCACTTTGTTCCAATTTGATGCATACATCATTTAGGGAAATAGTTCAATTTTTCTAATGAAGAGATCTATAAGATCCACCTTCACAATTAGAAACTATATCTACTTTTGATGGTAATATTTTATGTGTATGTAAACAAGCTCTTGCTTTAAATATCAAGTTACTTATAGAAAAGGAAATGTCATGGCACCAAAGATATAACCCTATAGATGAGAAGGGCTTAAGGACCCTCAAAAACAAAAAACTTGCAAATGGATTAAATTATTGTGCTCTTGAACTTGAAGTTTATGAACATTGCATACATGGAATAGAACCAGGTTCAATTTTGTTTTGGTTCTCACAAATCTAATGGGTTGATGGACTTAATTAATTATGATGTATTTTGTCTCATTAAAGTTCCTTTTATTTGTAAGGTTTTTTTATTATGTGTCATTTATTGATGTTTATTCTAGAATGACATGGGTATATTTTCTTAGAACGAAATTGGATATTTTAAGTCGATTTGAGTTTAAAAAGATCTTGGAAAATTAGACTAGTGGGAGGATTAAGGTGTTGAGGAATGATAATGGTAGTGAGTTTTCTTCTATAGAGTTTCATAATTTTTATAAGAAGATTGTTCAAGACATAAGAAAATTCCATATATACCATTTAACTAAATGGAGTTGTAGAATGGATGAATAAATCATGGATTGAGAAAATGAGGAGTATTCTTAGTGGAGTGGGCTTAAGGAAGAAGTTATGGAAAAAATTTGTTGCTACTGAATATCACTTAATTAATAGATCTCCCAAATTAGCTATTGTGGATAAGATCCCTATGGAGTTTGGATATGCAAGAATCCCTCACTTAAGCATATTCATGTTTTTGGTTGCGAGGCATATATGCTAATGTGCCTAAGGAGAAGTGGTTGAAGTTGAATGATAAGGATACAAAATGTATCTTCATTGGTTATGGTATTGAGAAATGGTACATTTTTTTCGATTCCACGATTGAAAACATATTATATAGTAGGAATTTTATTTTCATGTAAATTATGCCTTCTTCCATGGTGGTTCAACTAGAAGAGAATGAGAAGAAGTTTATTTTTCAATTACCACACAATACTAAGAACAATTCACAAGAAAAGAAACATGAAGTTCATGAGGGACCTTATGAGGAGGAGGGTTTAGAGAGTTTATAAGAGGAGGAAGAAACTCCACCTTAAACTTTAAGGAGGTCTATTTGGCATATAAGGAAACTAGACATGTATAATTATATTGTGTATGAATTCCAAATACATATTTTCCTTATTTTATAGTAGAAATTACCGTAGCTCAGTGACAGAAGTAATGGATATTGAATATAAGGATTCTTCAAGATTCAGTATGGATGAAGAAATAGTTTCACCTAGAAGGAATGATACATGGGATTTGGTACTATTTCCTAATGGAATAAAATTCATTATATGTGAATGGGTCTTTAAAAATAAGATCAATCTATATGGAAATGTTGAAAATCACAAGGCAAGGTTGGTTACAAAAGGATATTCCCTAGTTGAGAGGATATACTCTTGTGATATATTTTTCCTAGTTTCTAATCTAACATTTGTTAACTTCCCATTATTTATAACAACAAATTTTACTTTACAGATAATACAAATGGATGTGAAGACATCATTTTTACATGGTGAATTGAAGCTGGAGATCTATATAACACAAACAAAACACTATGTTGAAAAGGGTAAGATTCAGTGGTTTGAAAATTAAAAAAAATGTTTATAATGTCTCAAGAAATATCCTAGAATGTTGTGCCAAAATTTTTATTCTTTTATATTGGTTGAGATTTTTAAAATCCAGGTTAGATCAATATGTATTACAAACAAGATGGTAGTCATTTCCTTGTTATTATTCTATACATAGATGATATGTTATTATTTGGTAAAAGTAATTTGAAGTCTTAGCTTTGGGCCCAATCTAATATGAAGAAATTGGAGGTCGCAAAATATATCTTAGGATTGGAGATCATGAGAGATAGAGTAATTAGAAAGCTTTGGTTGATCTAGAGTAAGTTTGAAAACTTTATGCTACAACATATTCGCATGACAGATTGTAGACAATTGAGTGCTCTAATTTTTGTGGGAACTAAACTTTTATTTGAGAAATATCCTACAACACCTATATATATAGGATATGGCTTATATTACTCTTTCAAGTGTAATTTGTATTTGGATATATGCTATGGTATGTACTTGACCAAACATTGTCCTAGTAGAAGTCTTGAATGTATTCATGGCTAATCCTAGATATGAACATTAGGTTTTAATGAAGGTGGTGTTTGTATATTTGTGAGGTACATTTGATTGTCCATTTTCTATCATAGTGATGATTCACAAGACCCGTACTTAGTGGATATATAGGTTTATATATGGATTCCAATTTGGTGGGGAAAGTTGATAGAAAGAGATCTACACTTGGATATATGTTCAGATTGTTTAGTGAAGGAGTAAGTTGGATGATCAAACCCAAAGTTGTGGTCACTTTATCTACTACAAAGGAAAAGTATACATGGTAGCTACTCATGCTTGCAAGGAGTCCATTTGGTTTATGAAACTATTTTCAAAAGTAGGACTAAGCTAGAGAGAGATAGATATTACAGTTCAATGTGATAGTGACAATGTCATTTGTTTGGATAGAATATGACATTTCATGTGAAGACAAAGGAATATGAGCACATGAGTCTATGGGTCTTATGGACTCTAACAATTAGCTCACAATTTTATTTGATGCATTTTTATGTATACTCTTGCAAGGTATATGACAAGTGGGAGTATGTTGAGACATGTGTGTCATACACTTTGCAGCCATATAATGGAGCAAGTAATGGTTGCTAAGCAATAGTAGGGAATATCTAATGAGAAGTGACATGTGAATGTTAAGCAACAATAATTATCCAATTAATTGTTGGTGGTTATAATTAGAAAATGATAAATGCTTATTATTTTGTTATGTCTATTTATTGAGTATTAGTGTTGGAGGAAAATAATGTGTTTGACTTTTAACTTGCTATTATGATGTCTAAATTTCTCTTAAATATTTATGAGAGAGCACATAGACATCTTGTAATGTTTTGTAACTATTAAGTTTTTGAATAATACATTGAACATGTTGTGGGTTAAGGGAAAATAATTTATTATTTATTACATTTTCTTTTTTCTTATCTTTTTGCGAATGTCTATTTAATTTTTAATGTATGCTTTTTTATTATTGGTTAATCTAAAATATGAATTTCACATCTATGCTCAGATGAATTTCCACTTGTGACAGCGGAGCCCACCCATGGCCCCGGTTTACCTAGGTCCTAACTTTAACTGTGTGTAAATGCATCCAAAGTTTCATGCCCAATCATTTCCCAATCCAGGCAATCTCACACTTCCCTTATTCTATGCTGGAAAATTTAACAAATAAGTCTGGGTTATTTTAATATCTCAATTCAGAGAATTGAGATATTAATTCAACACTCCTCTATAGTTATAACCCGACAGTCCATTATGTATACATATGCGCCAACTTACCATTATACGTAATATATCCATATATATATATTACGACGTTCTTCAATTATTAATGAAGTCCAGTAACGATCGACATACCTTTATTAACTCGTAAACCTTAATTTATCTTTGATTTGGGCCCACACATACAACGCATTGCCAACGTGGGGTCAACACAGCCGAATCGTACCTTCGATAAATCCACGCACCATCCAACGGTTGTTATTGCATCGCCCCACTCCTTACGATCCGACGGATATCGCTCGGGCAACTTGCACAGACAATAACGCGCGATGGCGCACAGTGGAAGGCAATTTTGCAATTTTTATTGGGGACACACGTTAATCAATCTATGGAATCGATCCCAACTCCTTAAATACTTCTTGCCGACGATAGGTGGTGCGATGAAATCCACCGTTCAGCTTTAAACCGCCGTTACTGTTCCTTCGGTCACGGTTCCCTACTCCAGGTTCCACTTATATCGCGCAAGGTTTCGTCAAGCACAGTTCCATTCGCCAGCTCCCCACACGACTACAGAATTTCTCTTCCTCACTACAATCTCAAAATTGTATTTCTTCACATTACAACCTCGTTCCTCGGCGTTCCTTTCATCTATTTACTCCGACGCAGAGTTCCTACCACGCTGAAATCAATTCACTAATCGAGACTGCAACTCTCACGCAAAGTTTTATCATGTGTTTCTTGTATATATACTCTATCACAGGGTCTCATCCATACAGGATTCTTCTATCTCAGAATCGATCCTTACAGTGATCGATTCACCTCACATTTCAAGTCAATTCTCAGAAGACGATCGAAACCCTGATTTCAAATTACTGACAGTGCTTTGCGCAGAACTCAATACGATCAAGGCACATACAATTTGGACACAACATCGACAAGAAGGTCGATTCCTACAATGACGCATAGGATTCAATTTACCAGCGTTTGAGCCAACAATATCGGTACAGTGTTGAAACGATTTATATTCTATACATTACCATACACTCTCCTTTCTGAATACACAGACAGACTCCTAATTACACCCAACTCACGGAAATTTAGGCATTCTTCACACAGAACTAAACCAACAATTTCACAGTCATACTGAGATAATTTCCCCATGTAATTTGACCAAGAAGACATAAAGTCACACATGTAACTCATAAAAAATTCTTCATAAACAGGTATATACAAACATGTACAGGTGATAAATGTCAACTAATTCTTACAATTTCATGACAGGCCAGATATTCAGTTTAGTGGCCATTTTCCTCCTATTCTTTTGTTGAAGAGGTTCTCTACCTCTCTCCAGCTCTCCCTCTGGTCCCTATCTAACCTCTTCAGGGTTACATTTATACAAACAGTTCAGCAACTCTTAGCATTCCAATTCCTGAATCTAGACTCGATAATTGACTTAATCCTAAGCTGACTCTTCATATTCCTATCTCCACTAACTTCTCGTGTTCCCAAAATGACTTGAGGATAATTACAATTTCCTACCAAACATTCAAAATATTAATATTTACAAGAAATTAAAAGGACATGGGACCCCCTATGTCTACTTTATGTACAAGTAACTTTTGAGCCTAATGCCCCTGCATCAGACTCCCAAGCTTCAAATTTTTCATGGTCTCTTGATCATGTGCTTTTCGTCTCTGCCTCCAGGATCCTATACTTGGTTTTGCTGCTGTCCATCAGCTACATCATTCTTCAACTGATCTTCTCCAAGCTTCTAGACTTTGTTCTGTAATCTTCCCCCAACTGTGCCTTCACAATCTGCCATTGTATTTCTCCTGCTGAAACTCTCCTGCTTTCCTGCTGCTGTCTGCTGCTCTTGATTCACTCTCATCATCAGTCTTCTGATGTACTCAATCTCCATGTCCAGCTTATCCTCTGGCTGGAAACTATTTCGCCCTCTGTTGCTGCCTTCAATCTCTGTTGCTGCCAATACTATTGCTCTTGCAGTCTCACATGCTATTAACATGTTTATTTCTTCTTCAGGTGCCATCCTCCATGTTGCATTTGCTGCCACCATGGGTGTTGCTGCTGCCAATGTTGCCTCTGCGCAAACATCCTGAATATCCCTTAGGATATTTTCCTCTGCAACATTCTCAGAAAAAAAATCCACTATCTAAATTCCTACCAGCAGTGACATACTCCTCTAGTATACTAGTAAACAGAATTTGATTCTGCAAGCTAGTATCTTCTCTTCTCTTCTCCACAGCTTCAGGCATCCTTACTCTAGGGTCTGCAATCCCTTTCTCTTCTTCAAATGCTCCCAGCAAAAAACTCAGCCGATTCTCCTGTGTTTGTTTTATATCTTCAACATGCTGAAAGTTAGACTCAGCATCTTCTTCTCCTTTGTGGGCAATCTTCAGCAATTGCCTCTCATCCTCCTGATGGATTCTGGAGATCTAATCAAGTTCTCTAGCCACTGTATCTTCATCTTCTATCAGCATGGAATGCTGATTCTTCCTCACTTCAGCAGCTTCCAAAACTTGTTCTTCAGGTTGGCTTTGGCCTACCCAACTAGCCAACTCTTTTATGTCAATGACATTGATAATTCCCTGTATATGAGACATGGATGTCTCATCCTCCTTCAGCAACAATTTTTATTCTCTCAAGACAATTTCAAAAGATGAATTGTCTTCTGCGTCACCTGTACACATAAACAAACTGTCAGTGTTAAAACCATGAGACCCAATGGTCTCAATTGATGACCTGGTCACCAATTCTCCTCCCGGCATTTCTAAGTCTGGTTCAAGGCTCATAAATTCTTCGTCATATTTCTCTTCAGTTGTCAGAGTCATCTCTACTGCTCCAATCATCATGCCCAGATGCTGGTCCTTCACTATGTTTTCAGCCAACATAGTTTCCTTCTCATTCATTTCTCTGACAACTTCAAACTGTTGTTCTTCCTCTTTATTTGTATGATTAACACATGAATCATCAACAGTAAAGTTCCAGTGCTTCAATGTCTCCTTCTTCTCTGACAACACATCAATATGTTTTGCAGAACTCCTTTCCAAACCTTCTGTCAGCACCTCAGCATGCTGATCTACATCCTTCATGAGATTGTCCACTGGTATCACTTTTCTTCCATCATCTGCTCCATGAATTCCATCCATGAAGATCTTTCTGCCTTGCTTTCCCAGCAACTCATCCAGTGCATAGGTCCTCTGCTTTTCCAATTCTCTTCTTTGAGAATCCAGCCTCCTATATAACTCAACAACTTCAATAGGAGTAGATTTAGGGAACCTTACACATATTTTTATGCCTCTGCTTATTCTTGACCAATCCTCTATTGGCCTTTCTCTCTCAGCTTCAACATTCTGCTGGATGTCTTCATTTGATCCTTTTGTCTTCCTCTCTCCCTGATATCTCACTACCTCAGCATTGATCTGAACAAATTTCAGATTCAATATCTTCTTCTCACCAACAAACTCTGAAGCTTGTTCATCTTCCAGGGGTGTACCTGCAAACACACACAACTTTTTAGTTCTCAAATCACAAGACTCTTCAGTCTTGGCTACTCCCTCAAGCACCTCTTCTTGAACAAGTCTGCACATGGAATCTTCAATTTCCATCTTTGCCTCAAGAACTCTGGGTTCTTCTTCCTTTGTGGAGTCTTTCATCACCTCACATTTGTCAGACTCAAGAACACAAGCCCTCACATCATCTGGACTTGTCCAATAACTCAGGAATTCCTCAATGATTTCCTCCTCAGCAAGACAAGATTCTTGCTGCCTCAAGTCTTCACTATGTCTCACAAGATCTCCTGCAGGTCTCCACTCTTCATCTGTGCTTTGTTCTGTTTCACAAGCAGAAATTTCTTCTTTCAACTCAGCTGCTCTGAGTTCTTCTCTCAGCAAGGTAATCTTCTTCTGCCTCAACCTCATCTGTAATGGTTGCCATTTCACCTTCTTCCTCATGAGCCAACCAACTCTCTGGCTTTCTTCTATCCTCAATTTCAATCTGTTGAACTCTTCCCTGATCTCAGCTAATTCTCTCTGCCATTCCTCATCTGTGGATTTCTTGTTCATGCCATTTGCTTTGGTATCTTCACTCATTCTTCTGCTGTGGCTTCTCCCAGAATCTCTGCAATCTCTGCAATTTCCACCATGGCTCTCAGTAACCATTTTCTTCTCTAGGAGTTCTTCACTCACAAGCTACACTAAGATCAAGTTCTCTTGTTGCAACTTACCTCACCAATCTTCTCTCTGAGCTCCGGCTTTTGGCAAGTACTGGTCCCCTTCTCTGTAGGAACCTTCTAGGCTTTACTCTGCAACTTCTCTCAAGAACACCTCTGCTCTCTGCTCATCCAACCTCTGTTGGGAATCTTCCAGGTTCTGCCACACTCTTTCTACACTCAGAATCCCTTACTGGATTCTTCTATCACTGCTCTCAAAGCTGTGATCTACTTCTGCTGAGATGTCTTCAATTGTCTGCACTCTGACTTCTGCAAACAATCATTCAACCAGAGTTAAAAAATGCTCATATTCTCTTGAGAACACTACAAATGTCCTCCTTATCCAGCCTCTAGCCGAATACCAGGCTCACTACCTTCACTATCAAACTCTGTCTTCAATTTTCAGCAACCAAAATTCTACAACTACAAATTCAATCAGATTAGAGTTAATTACCTGCAAGATCATGATCCTGTCCTCCACTCACTCCACAATCCTGTTCACTTCAAATATGTAGGTTGTATGTCAGGCTTCCAAATCTGCAGTCTTCTGTTAAATAGACTTCAACTTTTCTTTCCTGTTCAGTACATGTGCATTTCCAAAACAAACTTTTCAGCGAGCTAACTAAATTCTAGCTCTGATACCACTTGACAGCAGAACCCAACCATGGCCCCGGTTTACCTAGGTCCCAACTTCAACTGTGTGTAAATTCATCCAAAGTTTCATGCCCAATCATTTCCCAATCCGGGCAATCTCACACTTCCCTTATTCTATGCTGGCAAATTTAACAAATAAGTCTGGGTTATTTTAATATCTCAATTCAGAGAATTGAGATATTAATTCAACACTCCTCTATAGTTATAACCTGACAGTCCATTATGTATACATATGCGCCAACTTACCATTATACGTAATATATATATATATATATATATATATATATATATATATATATATATATATATATATATTACGACATTCTTCAATTATTAACGAAGTCCAATAACGATCGACATACCTTTATTAACTCGTAAACCTTAATTTATCTTTGATTTGGGCCCACACATACAACGCATTGCCAATGTGGGGTCAACAGAGCCGAATTGTACCTTCGATAAATCCACGCGCCATCCAACAGTTGTTATTGCATCGCCCCACTCCTTACGATTCGACGGATATCGCTCGGGCAACTTGCACGGACAATAACGTGCGATGGCGCGCAGTGGAAGGCGGTTTTGTAATTTTGCTCGGGGACACGCGTCAATCAATCTATGGAATCGCTCCCAACTCCTCAAATACTGCTTGCCGACGATAGGTGGTGCGATGAAATCCACCGTTCAGCTCTAAACCGTCGTTACTATTCCTTCGGTCACGGTTCCCTACTCCAGGTTTCACTTATATCGCGCAAGGTTTCGTCAAGCACAGTTCCATTCGCCAGCTCCCCACACGACTGCAGAATCGCTCTTCCTCGCTACAATCTCAACACTGTATTTCTTCACATTACAACCTTGTTCCTCGCCGTTCCTTTCATTTATTTACTCTGACGCAGAGTTCCTACCACGCTGAAATCAATTCACTAATCGAGACTGCAACTCTCACGCAAATTTTTATCATGCGTTTCTTGTATATATACTCTGTCACAGGGTGTCATCCATATAGGATTCTTCTATCTCAAAATCGATCCTTACAGTGATCGATTCACCTCACATTTCAAGTCAATTCTTAGAAGACGATCGAAACCCTGATTTCAAATTACTGACAGTGTTTTGCGCAGAACTCAATACGATCAAGGCACATACAATTTGGACACAACATCGACAAGAAGGTCGATTCCTACAATGACGCATAGGATTCAGTTTACCAGAGTTTGAGCCAACAATATCGGTACAGTGCTGAAACGATTTATATTCTATACATTACCATACGCTCTCCTTTTTGAAAACACAGACAGACTCCTAATTACACCCAACTCACGGAAATACAGGCATTCTTCACACAGAACTAAACCAACAATTTCACAGTCACACTGAGATAATTTCCCCATGCAATTCAACCAAGAAGACATAAAGTCACACATGTAACTCATAAACAATTCTTCATAAACAGGTATATACATACATGTACAGGTGATAAATCTCAGCTAATTCTTACAATTTCATGACAGGCCAGATATTCAGTTCAGTGGCCATTTTCCTCCTATTCTGTTGCTGAAGAGGTTCTCTACCTCTCTCTAGCTCTCCCTCTAGTCCCCATCTAACCTCTTCATGTTTACATTTATACAAACAGTTCAACAACTCTTAGTATTCCAATTCCTGAATCTAGACTCGATAACTGAATTAATCCTAAGCTGACTCTTCGTATTCCTATCTCCACCAACTTCTCGTGTTCCCAAAATGACTTGAGGATAATTACAATTTCCTACCAAACATTCAAAATATTAATATTTACAAGAAATTCAAAGGACATGGGACCCCCTATGTCTACTTTATGTACAAGTAACTTTTGAGCCTA